>SJYX01003341.1:115579-168060 GCA_006410675.1 Oreotragus oreotragus | reverse complement strand
GTGTGTGTGTGTGTGTGTGTGTGTGTTGGGGGGAGCAGTTACATGTAGAAACAGCACAGTCATCTTCAAATTGGCCATCAGTGGTCTGACTAGCATCATCTTGGTTGTTTTAGGTACAGTTAATCTTCATTTCCAGGGCCCATTTGTTCCCATTTCTTTGCATTCAGTTCCCGGAATTGTGGCAGCTCAAGTCCGGGGTACAGCCTGGTCATGATGTAGTTAATTTCTCCACCTGGTGTTTTAGTGTCTACAAGACAGCTCACAGGGTGTGGCTCAGAATATTATCTATAGCCCTTGAGAAAGAGCTAAAGGTCCTGATTATGCTCAATGGCTACATTATTATTTAGTCTCCTTTGATGGTTTTCTTTGTTTCCACATTTCTCACACAGACAAAAAGCAGGCAGAGGTCACGGTGGGAGAGCAGGGACCATAAGGTCTTGCTCGTTTTCAATATTATTTCATTTTAATTTGCTTGAAGTAAAGAAGTGAAGAGAAGGCGCTCAGTCGTGTCCGACTCTTTGCGACCCCATGGACTGTAGCCCACTAGGCTCCTCGATCCATGGGATTTTCCAGGCATGAATACTTGAGTGGGTTGCCATTTCCTTCTCCAGGGGGTGTTCCTGACCCAGGGATTGAACCCGGGTCTCCTGCATTGTAGGCAAATGCTTTACCGTCCAAGCCACCAGAGAAGCTTAGTCATTTTAGCTTTTCTAATTCCTCCCCACCATATCTATTATCTTAGTTTACTCACCCTGTGTTTATTGATGAAGGCTGGAGGATATCTCTTTTATCTTTATTTTATAGGAAAGGAAACACATCTTGATCACACAACTAATTTTTAAGTGGAGAATTTCTAATGTACAAGAAGTAAGGGACCTCCTTGGCAATCCAGTGGTTAAGACACTGTGTTTCCATTGCAGGGACATTGTGTTCCATCCCTAGTCAGGGAACGAAGATGCCACATGCCGCGAGGCATGAGCAAAGACAACAAACAAAAAAAGAAAACCCAAAAAGTGAACAGAAGGGTATAATGAACCCTCAAGTATTCACTGTCCAACTCCAGTAAACATCAAGCCATACAGTTCCGCCTTATCTAAACCTCACCCATGTCCTCGTTCCGCTTTGATCTGAAACAAACTCCAGTCATCATAACATTTCATCCATAAATATGTCTGTGTATTTCATTAAAAGTTTAGGATTCTTCTCTCGCTCTTTAAAACATAACCACCCACCATTATCACATTTTAAATGTTAAATATAATTCTTTAGTATAAAAAAAAAAATCTGTTACCTTTTCACATTTCCAATTATTTGATAGAGTTGGTCTGTGAAGAAGGCTGAGCACCGAAGAATCGATGCTTTTGAACTGTGGTGTTGGAGAAGACTCAAACAGTGGAAACAGTGTCAGACTTTATTTTGGGAGGCTCCAAGATCACTGCAGATGGTGACTGCAGCCATGAAATTAGAAGACGCTTACTCCTTGGAAGAAAAGTTATGACCAACCTAGATAGTATATTCAAAAGCAGAGACATTACTTTGCCGACTAAGGTCCATCTAGTCAAGGCTATGGTTTTTCCTTTGGTCATGTATGGATGTGAGAGTTGGACTGTGAGAAGGCTGAGCACCGAAGAATCGATGCTTTTGAACTGTGGTGTTGGAGAAGACTCTTGAGAGTCCCTTGGACTGCAAGGAGATCCAACCAGTCCATTCTGAAGGAGATCAGCCTTGGGATTTCTTTGGAAGGAATGATGCTAAAGCTGAAACTACAGTACTTGGCCACCTCATGAGAAGAGTTGACTCATTGGAAAAGACTCTGATGCTGGGAGGGACTGGAGGCAGGAGGAAAAGGGGACAACAGAGGATGAGATGGCTGGATGGCATCACGGACTTGATGGACGTGAGTTAGGGTGAACTCCGGGAGATGGTAATGAACATGGAGGCCTGGCGTGCTGCGATTCATGGAGTCGAAAAGAGTCAGACATGACTGAGAGACTGAACTGAACTGAACTGAATCAAAAGTCAAAGATAGAATGGACAGTAAACAAGACCCAGCTATTTACTACCTACAAAAAAAATAAATTTTACATATAATAACACAAAAAGGTTGTTAAGTAAAATTATGGAAGGAGATCTACCAAGCCAACTCTAGTTAAAAGCAAGCTGAATTCGCTATACTAATTTCAGAGAAAGTATATTTCAGATCAAAAATTTACCAAGAATAAAAATAATCCTTTAACATGATAAAGGGGGCTAGTTCATTAGGAGGCCATAACAATTCTAACATGTCCAATTCTAACAATTCTAAATGTCCATGCCCCCAAAATGCATGAAGCAAATACTACCACATCAAAGGAAAAGAGCAAATGTCTCTTTTGTAATCAGAAGTTTCACTACTCAACTTTCATTATATGATAAAACAAGGAGAAAGAAAATCAGTAATCATACAGAAGATTTTAATGAACTTGAACTGACTGACATTTATAGAACACTCCAACCAGGGACATCAGAATACATACACAGTTCAAGTGCAGTTAATAGTAATCCTGCAAAAAGAGATAAAAACTTGATTGAAGTAAAAGGGGAAATGAATTCACAATCACCGAATGAGAAATTCTCATACTTCTCTCTCAGTGAACTACAGCAACAATCCAACAACAACAAAAGTCACTAAGTGTCTAGAACAGAGCAAATATGAGAAATTAAATTAATTAACATGAAATGACATCTAAAAATTGAGCAACACTTATTCTTTGCAAGTACACAAGGATCACTTACCAAAATCAACAATATATTGGTCTAAGATGTTAATTTTAATAATTTTTAAGGATGAAGAATAGAATAGAAGAAGAATAGAATTTTCACAATAAAATTAAACTAGGAAACAAAATCAGAAAATAGCTAAAAATTCTCAGTTTTAAAAATTTATCTCTTTAAATAACCCATGAGTCAGTTCAGTTCAGTTCAGTCACTCAGTCGTGTCCGACTCTTTGCGACCCCGTGAACGCCAGGCCTCCCTATCTATCACCATCTCCTGGAGTTCACTCAAACTCACGTCAATCGAGTCTTTGATGCCATCCAGCCATCTCATCCTCTGTCATCCCCTTCTCTTCCTGCCCCCAATCTCTCCCAGCATCAGAGTCTTCTTCAATGAGTCAACTCTTCGCATGAGGTGGCCAAAGTACTGGAGTTTCAGCTTTAGCATCATTCCTTCCAAAGAAATCCCAGGACTGATCTTCAGAATGGACTGGTTGGATCTCCTTGCAGTCCAAGGGACTCTCAAGAGTCCTCTACAACACTATAGTTCAAAAGCATCAATTTTTTGGCACTCAGCTTTCTTCATAGTCCAACTCTCTCATCCATATATGACCACTGGAAAAACCATAGCCTTGACTAGATGGAGTAATGTCTCTGCTTTTGAATATGCTAGCTAGGTTGGTCATAACTTTCCTTTCAAGGAGTAAACGTCTTTTAACTTCATGGCTGCAATCACCATCTGCAGTGATTTTGGATCCCCCAAAAATAATATTTGACACTGTTTCCACTGTTTCCCCATTTATTTCCCATGAAGTGATGGGACCAGATGCCATGATCTTCGTTTTCTGAATGTTGAGCTTTAAGCCAACTTTTTCACTCTCCACTTTCACTTTCATNATCTGCAGTGATTTTGGATCCCCCAAAAATAATATTTGACACTGTTTCCACTGTTTCCCCATTTATTTCCCATGAAGTGATGGGACCAGATGCCATGATCTTCATTTTCTGAATGTTGAGCTTTATGCCAACTTTTTCACTCTCCACTTTCACTTTCATTAAAAGGCTTTTAGTTCCTCTTCACTTTCTGCCATAAAAGTGGTGTCATCTGCATATCTGAGGTTATTGATATTTCTCCCGGCAATCTTGATTCCAGCTTATGCTTCTTCCAGCCCAGTGTTTCTCATGATGTACTCTGCATATAAGTTAAACAAGCAGGGTGACAATATACAGCCTTGACATACTCCTTTTCCTATTGGGAACCAGTCTGTTGTTACATGTCCAGTTCTAACTGTTGCTTCCTGACTTGCATATAGGTTCTCAAGAGGCAGGTCAGTTTAGTCACTCAGTCCTGTCCGACTCTTTGCGACCCCATGAATCACAGCACACCAGGCCTCCCTGTTCATTACCATCTCTCGGAGTTCACTCAGACTCACGTCCACTGAGTCCGTGATGCCATCCAGCCATCTCATCCTCGGTCATCCCCTTCTCCTCCTGCCCTCAATCCCTCCCAGCATCAAAGTCTTTTCCAATGAGTCAACTTATACTATCTAGGTTGGTCATAACTTTTCTTCCAATGAGTAAGTGTCTTCTAATTTCATGGCTGCAGTCACCATCTGCAGTGATTTTGGAGCCCCCAAAAAATAAAGTCTGAAGTCAATAAAGCAGAAACAGATGTTTCTCTGGAACTTTCTTGCTTTTTTGATGGGAACTATTTAAAAACAAGACTAAATAATAATTGTTAGTGTTCTAGGCTGAATTATAATTGAAAACTACATATCAAAATTGTAGTGAAAGTTGCTCAATCATGTCTGACTCTTTGCAACCCCATAGACTATACAGTCCATGGAATTCTCCAGGCCATAATACTGGAGTGAGTAGCCTTTCCCTTCTCCAGGGATATTTCCAACCCAGGGATCTAACCCAGGTCTCCAGCACTGCAGGCGGATTCTTTACCCACTGAAGGGGACCCTTTAAAGGGGATTCATAGACTTCAAAGTACACATTAAAAACATATCTTAAAAATAAAAATAAATTATCATGCATTCGTATCAAAAGTTACAAAAGGAGCATAAATTAAATTTAAAACGCAGAAAAATAAAACTGAACACAGACATTAATGAAACAAAAACAGGGAAATTGAGTGGATTAACAAACGAAGCAATGGTTCTTTGAAAGGACTAATTGTTGCTCACTGGCTAAGTCATGTCCAACTCTTTGTGACCCCATGAACTGCAGCACACAAGGCTTCCCTGTCCTTCACTATCCCCTGGAGTTTGCTCAAACTCATGTCCATTGAGTCAGTGATGCCATCCAACCATCTCACCATTCCTTTCAAGAATTTTCCACAGTTTGTAGTGAAAGGGCTAATAAAAGGAAGCAAATCCTTGACAAGACTGATAATAAATCAAGAAAAGGTATAATAATCAATATCAGGAATGAGGAAAAGAGCATCGATATTCTTAGAATTTAGTGAAATCTATTTTTTATTAAACACACTAGACATCCATCTTCTTTTGCTACTGAATTTTAATGTAGACCACATTTTAAAATATTTTTACGATACTTAAATATCCACTTTATACTGACTAGGCAATCTTTACATGCGTGTGTGCTAAGTTGCTTCTGTCACGTGCAACTCTTTGAGACCCTATGGACTGTAGTCCACCAAGGTCTTCTGTCCATGGGATTCTCCAGGTAAGAATACTGGAGAGAATTGCCATGCTCTCTTCCAGGGATCTAACCCATGTCTCCTATGTCTTCTGCATTAGCAGGCAGGATCTTTACCACTAGCACCACCTTGGAAATGCAGACAATCTTTAGTAAAGCTTAATAACTCAATTTTTCTGAATTATTCTTAACTATATGTGGACTGATTTTTGAAAAAAAATTCTTGCCTTTTTTATTCATAAAATTATTGTTTATATAATGGAATAATTCTTAGTCATACTTAGGAACAAAATTGGGTCATTTGTAGAGACATGGATGGACTTAGAGCCTATCACATAGAGTGAAACTAAGTCAGAAAGAGAAAAATAAGTATTATACAGTAACACATGTATCTGAACCTAGAAACATGGTACAGATTAACATATTTGCAGGACAGAAATAGAGACACAGATGTAGAGAATGGACATGTGGACATGAATTGGGAGCTTGGGGTTGACATGTGTGCACTGCCATGGGTAAAACAGATAGCTATTAGGAACCTTTTGTATAGTGTAGGGAACTCAGTTTGGTGCTCTGTGGTGACCTAGATAAATGGGATGGCAGAGGGTGGGGTGGATGGCAGGAAAATCCAAGAGGGAGGGAAAATATGTATACATATAGCTGATTCGGGCTTCCCTGGTAGCTTAGCTGGTAAAGAATCCACCTGCAATGTGGGAGACCCCAGTTTGATTCCTGAGTCAGGAAGATCCCCTGGAGAAGGGAAAGGTTACTCACCCCAGTATTCATGGGCTTCCCTGGTGGTACAGATAGTAAAGAATCCATCTGCAAAGAGGGAGATGGGGGTTCAGTCCCTGGCTAGGGAAGATTCCCTGGAGGCAGGCATGGCACCCACTCCAATATTCTTGCCTGGAGACTCCCCATGAAAAGAGGAGTCTGGTGGGTTAGTCAATGGGTTTGCAAAGAGTCAGACACAACTGAGTGACTAGGCACAGCACAAAATATAGCTGATTCACTTCACTGTAAAGCAGAAACAAACACAACATTTTAAAGCAACTATACCCTGATAAGAATTTTTTAATTATTATTTTTACTTGCTTTTAATGTTTAAAGAAACGACTATTGCCCTAACAACTTTAAATGGTGACCAATTTGTAATATTTTTTATAATACTACTATGAATTCATGAACTATTTTTAATATAAATTTATTTAATTGGAGGCTAATTACTTTACAATATTGTATTGGTTTTGCCTTACATCAACATGAATCTGCCATGGGTGTACACGTGTTCCCCATCCTGAAACCCCTCCCACCTCCCTCCCCATACTATCCCTCTGGGTCTTTTAAGAAGTTATAGTTTCTATTTTTTGATCCTCAGGTTGTCTTCTCATAATGGTGATGAGAACTCCTTCAGGTTGATTCATGTATCCTTTTCATATAACCACATTAGTCTGACAAATTCCTTGATTCCTTGAAAATGATGTTGCAGACTCATCTTCTACATTTACATATTTCTCTAGATCTATTGATTTCTCCAAGGAGTCCTGGTTCCTCTAGCAGTACATTTTTTTGCAACCACAAGTGAATGCTCACTGTCACTGGGCTGCTATTTATTCTTGTTCTTTTTAATGTATAGAACTAGAAAATACCTATTTTTCAGAAAAAAAAAGAACTATAAGTTCATACTTATAATACAATTTTAAATTAAAGATTAACGTTTACTTGACCTCTCTCGTCTTATGCTTGTATCTTTTTTCCTTCATTAAAATTTGAGTCCTAATAATGTTAACATGTTGGTTAATTTCCTTAAATATACAAAAATTAGATTCGAAATAAATGTACTTATTTTATTGCAACTAATAATCTTATAGAATGTGGCTGGTGAGTCCTCTTTCATTTTTATATATTTAGCCTATATCTCACTAGAATACACTGGTGGCTCAGTGGTAAGGAATTCACCTGCCAATGCAGGAGACATGGGTTTGATCCATGGTCCAGAAAGATCCCACATGCCTCAGAACAACTAAACCCATATAGCACAGTTATTGAGCCTATGCTCTAGAGCCTGGGAGTTGCAAATACTGAGCCCACGTGCCACAACTATTCAACCACTTGAAGTCCACATGCTCAGAGGCTATGCTTCACAACAAGAGAAGCTACTGCAATGAGAAGCCCACACACTGCAACTGGAGAGTACCCTCCACTCTCTGCAACTAGAGAAAAATCCACATAACAACCAGCATAGCCAAAATTAAAAATCCAAAAGACCCAGCACAGCCAAAATAAAAAAAAATTTTTTTAAGAAATACATGATCAAAATGTATTATTTCTCAGCATCTGAAATAGTTCTCTTTTCTGTATGACTATGCCACCATGCAATTATTTTTTGAAAAATATTCTATTAGTTGGACTTCTTAAATGACTTATGAATTGAAAGGGATACATTTAGTCACATAATTAAAAAGTGCGGAAGTTAACAAAATGAGAAAATAAGGCAAAGACTGGGGAAAATACATGCAAATACATATTTAATAGAACTGTTATCCAAAATATGGAACTCTTAAAACTTAAGAATACAAACAAAAATTTTTTACTGGAAACAGACATAGACACTTCAACAAAGAAATTGTACACATAGAAAATAACCATTCAAAAGGATGGTCCATGTCACCAAGGAATTAAAACAGCAAGATACCACTACACAACTATTAGAAAGGCCAAAATCCAAAACACTAATAACACCAAATTATGGAAAGTTCATAGAGCAATAGAAACTCTCATTCACTGTAGACAGGACTGCAAAATAGTATAACCTGCTTCAGAAGACAGTTTGGCAGTTTCTTATTAAGCAAAATATACTCTTAAAGTATATGATCCAGCAGTTGTGCTCCTTGGTATTTACTCAAATAAGCTGAAAATGTATGGATATACAAAACCTTGTACACAGATGCTTATAGCAAATTTATTAATTGCCAAAACTTGGAAGTAACAATGATGTCCTTCAGTAGGTGAATGGACAAACAGTAGAACATGCAAATAATAAAATATCATTCATTACTAAAATGGAATGAGATATCAAGCCATGAAAAGACATTAGGGAAAAAATGCATATTACTATGTTTAAGAAGCCAATATGAAAACAGTGCATACTGTATGATTTCAACTGTATAAAAAGGCAAATCTGGAAAGGGCAAAGCTATAGAGACTGAAAAAGATCAATAACTGCCAGGGGTTGGGTTTGTTGAGGGAGAAGTGAATAGGAGCAGAGGAGTTTTAGGATAGCAGTAATATTTTATATGATAATATAGTTGGGGATATATGTCATTACACATTTGTCCAAAGTCACAAAAAGTACAATACCAACAGTGAGTGTTACTCACTTTGAGACACCATGGACTGTAACACACCAGGTTCCTTTGTCCACGCAATTCTCCAGGCAAGAATACTAGAGTGGGTAGTCATTCTCTTCTCCAGGGAATCTTCCTGACCCAGGGATGGAACCCAGGTCTCCCTCATTGCAGACAGATTCTTTACCATCTGAGCCACCAGGGAATCAAACTTTAATATAAAGTTTGAGTAATAATGAGTCAGTGTAGATGCATCATCAGTTGTAACAAATGTACCACTCTGGTGTGTGGGATGTTAGTGGGAGAAGCTGTGTGAATGGAGGAGATATATAGGAACTCTCAAAACTTTCTGATCAGTTTTGCTGTGAACCTAAAACTGCTCTGGAGGAAAAAAAAAAGTATTTGAAATGCAAAAGTAAGTTAGTGAGGCTTGAGTTAGTGGCTGAAATTATATCACAAAAGACTTGACTTTGCCCTATAATTCCTCTTTGCTTTTTGAGGTGTTGCCTTCAAATTTTCCATATGCTGCCCTCACCTAGAATCATTCAGGTTTGTAAACTGTTAGTCAAAAGGTTCACATTCTCATAAAAAGAGAGAGTGTCAGAGAAATAGTTATTTCTAGTTTTGACAGAGCAAAGAGAAAATGTTTCTTCTTAGAAATAGAATGTTCTCCCTGAATTTACTGGCCCTGATTAAGTTTTCTGTATATCCCTGAGCTAGTCACTGAGACAGTGATATGGGATAGACTGACGGACATAAGTTAATCAATGAGAAGGGCATAGAAAAGCCCACATCAACCATTTTAATTAAGTGAATGGGTTCTTCAGAAGAAATAGAAGATAAACAGAAGCCTTCCTGTGAAGCTGAGTTAGTATCTAGCGGCATTTCCTTTTAGTCTAAAGGGTTTCTTTCAGAAATTTTTTTGGGAAAAAAAAGTTTCTAGCACCAAGTTCCTTCTTTCTTTACCCAGGAATATTTTTATTTCAGTTTCATTTTTAAAAGGTAAGTTTGCTAGACATATAATTCTTGGATGAATTTTTCATTTTTTTTTAAATCAATGCCTCCTGTACAATGTATGAACCTCTGTCTATAGTTATTCAGGCATTCTGTCTACCAGACCTAATCCTGTGAATCTATTCATCATCTCTGTATAATGAAAAGGGATTTGATTTAGGTCATACCTGGATGGCCTAGTGGTTTCCCCTACTTTATTTTAAGCCTGAAATTTGCAATAAGAAGCTTATGATCTGAGTCATGCTCAGCTCCAGGTCTGTTTTTCCTGATTGTATAGTGTTTCTCCATCTTTGGCTGCAAAGAATATGATCAATCTGATTTTAGTATTCATTATATGGTGTGTACAGTTGTCTCTTGGGTTGTTGGAAAAGGGTGTTTGCTATGAACAGCATGTTCCCCTCACAAAACTCTGTTAGTTCTTGCCCTGGTTAATTTTGTACTCCAAGGTCAAAGTTGTGTGTAATTCCAAGTATCTCTTGACTTCCTACTTTTGCATTCAAATACCCCATGTAGATCTAAGGTTTTATAGATTTTCATAGATGGGATCAATTTCAGCTTCTTTGACATTAGTGGTTGGGGCACAGACTTGGATTACTGTGATGTTGAATGGTTTGTCTTGGAAATGAACCAAGATCATTCTGTAGTTTTTGAGATTGTACACAAGCATTCCATTTCAGATGCTTTTGTTGACTATGAGGGTTACTTCATTTCTTCTAAAGGATTCTTGCCTACAGTAGTAGATATAATGGTCATTTGAATTAAATTCTCCCATTACCATACATTTTATCTCACTGATTCCTAGATTCCTATGATGTTAACCTTCAGTCTTGCCATCTCCTGCTAGACCAGTTCAGTTTACCTTGATTCACATCCAGGCTCCTATGCAATATTGTTCTTCATAGCATAAGGCTTTACTTTCACCACTGAACACATTTACAACTGAGCATTGTACCTGCTTTGGCCAAGCCTCTTCATTCTTACTGGAGCTATTATTAGATGCTCTCTGCTCTTCTCCAGTAGAACACTGGATACCTTTTGATTTGGGGGGCTTATCTTCTGTCATCATATCTTTTTGCCTTTTCATATTGTCCATAGGGATCTCCAGGCAAGAATACTTGAGTAGGTTGAAAGTCCTTTCTCCAATAGACCACATTTTGATAGAGCTATTCACTATGACCTGTGTGTCTTTGTGGTCCTGCACAACATGGCTCATAGCCTCACTGAGTTATGCAAAGCCCCTTTGCCACCACAAGGCTGTCATCCATGAAGGCGATATCCAAGTTTACTTAATTATATTTTAGAATAAGGCTCAAGAGGATTCATAGGAATACAAAATACCAGGCACATAACAAGGTAAGATTCACAATATCTGGCATCTAATGGAAAATTCCCAGGCATAAAAAGAAGCAAGAAAACAAAGAGAAGAAATGCAAGTTAACCAAAAGTGATTCATAATTGACACAGGTTTTAGAATTAACAATCAAAGATGTTGAATAGCTATAACTATATGTGGGCATGTTCAAAAAGATAATTACAAAAATGGAAAGTATGTTCAAATAAAAATTCTAGAGTACAATCTATACTGGCTGTGGGGAAAAAATACAGTAAATAGAATGGTAAATAGCACATTACAGAAGAAAACATTACTAAACTTGAATCGGTCACAGCAAAGGACAAACCAAAACAAAACAGAGAGGAAAATGTAAACAGCATCATTAACCAGTAGTACAACTTGAAGTGGCCTACTTTTAAGAAATAAAGCTGGAAAATATCCAAATTTCATAAAATCTTTGAAGCAATGGTCCAAGAATTTCAAGGAACCCCAAGCAAAAGAAAAATAAAGAAAACAGTGCCAAGGAACACCATAATCAAATTGCCCAAAACCAGGAATGCAGGGAAATATCCTAGAAACACTGGTGAAAAAGGTATCTTATTTACAGGAAGAAGAATATAGATAAAACTGAGAGTAGCTTTCCATTGCGGGGGTGGGGAGGAAAGCAGAAGAAGTATATACGGGAAAAAAATTATTGAAAGAAAAGTCAACTCAGAATTCTATACACAGTGTGATTTTTTTTTCTTTTTAATGAAGGCAAGTAGAATTTTAGACATATGGAATCTAAAATATTTCATCTCCTACAACCCATAGTACAAGATATTAAAGCAAATCCTTCATGTAGAAAAAGTCATACTACATGAAAATATCAGTTCAGCTCACTCACTCTGTCATGACTGGCTCTTTGCAATACCATGGACTGCAGCACACCAGGCTTCACTATACATCACCAACTCCTAGATGAAGTGATGATAAGAATCTACACAAGAATGTATGGTATGAAGATATGAATCTACACAGCTAACAATGAGCATTAGAAATGGTAACTACAAGGACAAACATGTGAGAAATATTTTCTTTTCATGTAAGTCTCCTTGAAAATATAACTGCCTATTTAAAAATAACATCAATGAAGAATGAGTTTACAATATTAAACACACAATATATGGAAATAATAACAAAGCCTGGGAGATTCTTATTCTATAAGTGAAATGTTATCAATGGAAACTAGACAGTGATAAAGATAAATTCTATAAACCCTAACCTACTAAAATAAAACAAAATTTGTAACTAAAAAGTCATAAGAGAGAGGAGACTTAAAAATCATATAAAATACTTAATTCAAAAAAAGCACAAAAAGTGATAAAAGAGAAGAATATATGAGATAGAAAACTAATAAGAGACAGACTTAAATCTAACAATATCAGTAATCACATGGAAAAGAAATGATTTAAATACTCCCAATCACTAATCTAGAGCCAGACATCTTGGAATGTGAAGTCAAGTGGGCCTTAGAAAGCATCACTACGAACAAAGCTAGTGGAGGTGATGGAATTCTAGTTGAGCTGTTTCAAATCCTGAAAGATGATGCTGTGAAAGTGCTGCACTCAATATGCCAGCAAATGTGGAANACTGCAACTGGAGAGTACCCTCCACTCTCTGCAACTAGAGAAAAATCCACATAACAACCAGCATAGCCAAAATTAAAAATCCAAAAGACCCAGCACAGCCAAAATAAAAAAAAATTTTTTTAAGAAATACATGATCAAAATGTATTATTTCTCAGCATCTGAAATAGTTCTCTTTTCTGTATGACTATGCCACCATGCAATTATTTTTTGAAAAATATTCTATTAGTTGGACTTCTTAAATGACTTATGAATTGAAAGGGATACATTTAGTCACATAATTAAAAAGTGCGGAAGTTAACAAAATGAGAAAATAAGGCAAAGACTGGGGAAAATACATGCAAATACATATTTAATAGAACTGTTATCCAAAATATGGAACTCTTAAAACTTAAGAATACAAACAAAAATTTTTTACTGGAAACAGACATAGACACTTCAACAAAGAAATTGTACACATAGAAAATAACCATTCAAAAGGATGGTCCATGTCACCAAGGAATTAAAACAGCAAGATACCACTACACAACTATTAGAAAGGCCAAAATCCAAAACACTAATAACACCAAATTATGGAAAGTTCATAGAGCAATAGAAACTCTCATTCACTGTAGACAGGACTGCAAAATAGTATAACCTGCTTCAGAAGACAGTTTGGCAGTTTCTTATTAAGCAAAATATACTCTTAAAGTATATGATCCAGCAGTTGTGCTCCTTGGTATTTACTCAAATAAGCTGAAAATGTATGGATATACAAAACCTTGTACACAGATGCTTATAGCAAATTTATTAATTGCCAAAACTTGGAAGTAACAATGATGTCCTTCAGTAGGTGAATGGACAAACAGTAGAACATGCAAATAATAAAATATCATTCATTACTAAAATGGAATGAGATATCAAGCCATGAAAAGACATTAGGGAAAAAATGCATATTACTATGTTTAAGAAGCCAATATGAAAACAGTGCATACTGTATGATTTCAACTGTATAAAAAGGCAAATCTGGAAAGGGCAAAGCTATAGAGACTGAAAAAGATCAATAACTGCCAGGGGTTGGGTTTGTTGAGGGAGAAGTGAATAGGAGCAGAGGAGTTTTAGGATAGCAGTAATATTTTATATGATAATATAGTTGGGGATATATGTCATTACACATTTGTCCAAAGTCACAAAAAGTACAATACCAACAGTGAGTGTTACTCACTTTGAGACACCATGGACTGTAACACACCAGGTTCCTTTGTCCACGCAATTCTCCAGGCAAGAATACTAGAGTGGGTAGTCATTCTCTTCTCCAGGGAATCTTCCTGACCCAGGGATGGAACCCAGGTCTCCCTCATTGCAGACAGATTCTTTACCATCTGAGCCACCAGGGAATCAAACTTTAATATAAAGTTTGAGTAATAATGAGTCAGTGTAGATGCATCATCAGTTGTAACAAATGTACCACTCTGGTGTGTGGGATGTTAGTGGGAGAAGCTGTGTGAATGGAGGAGATATATAGGAACTCTCAAAACTTTCTGATCAGTTTTGCTGTGAACCTAAAACTGCTCTGGAGGAAAAAAAAAAGTATTTGAAATGCAAAAGTAAGTTAGTGAGGCTTGAGTTAGTGGCTGAAATTATATCACAAAAGACTTGACTTTGCCCTATAATTCCTCTTTGCTTTTTGAGGTGTTGCCTTCAAATTTTCCATATGCTGCCCTCACCTAGAATCATTCAGGTTTGTAAACTGTTAGTCAAAAGGTTCACATTCTCATAAAAAGAGAGAGTGTCAGAGAAATAGTTATTTCTAGTTTTGACAGAGCAAAGAGAAAATGTTTCTTCTTAGAAATAGAATGTTCTCCCTGAATTTACTGGCCCTGATTAAGTTTTCTGTATATCCCTGAGCTAGTCACTGAGACAGTGATATGGGATAGACTGACGGACATAAGTTAATCAATGAGAAGGGCATAGAAAAGCCCACATCAACCATTTTAATTAAGTGAATGGGTTCTTCAGAAGAAATAGAAGATAAACAGAAGCCTTCCTGTGAAGCTGAGTTAGTATCTAGCGGCATTTCCTTTTAGTCTAAAGGGTTTCTTTCAGAAATTTTTTTGGGAAAAAAAAGTTTCTAGCACCAAGTTCCTTCTTTCTTTACCCAGGAATATTTTTATTTCAGTTTCATTTTTAAAAGGTAAGTTTGCTAGACATATAATTCTTGGATGAATTTTTCTCAGTCCATCGAATGCTATACATTACTTCATCATATTCTGACACTGTTTCTGATGAGATGGTAGCCATTAACCATACAGATACTTATACATGATAATTTGTTTTTCTGTTTCTCTTCTCAAGGTATTTTCTTTGTGTTTGGTGTTCAGTTCTATGTCTCTGATGACTCAATGTTGATCTCTTTGTTGTTATTCTGTCTGTAATCAGTTGAGATTCTTGGATCTGTAGATTAATGTTTTCATCAAGTTGTAGAAGTTTTCAGTCATTGTTTTTTCAAACACCTTTTTGAGTTCCTTTCTCTTTCTCATTTTCTTTGGGAACTCCAATTACACATATGTTTGTATACCTGATTTTTTCCTGTATACCTCTGAGGCTTTCTTTTCTTCATTCTTTCTGTTTATTAGATGATATAATTTCTATTTCTTTTCCCATCATTTCAAATCTGCTAGAGATTCTTCAGTAATAATTTAAAATTTATTTAAATTATTGAACTCTTCAGGGTGGACTGTACCCTGCCAGGCTTCTCTGTCTATGGGGATTCTCCAAGCAAGAATACTGGAGAGGGTAGCCCATCCCTTCTCCAGGAGATCTTCCCAACTCAGAGATCAAAATGGGGTCTCGTGCATTGCAGGCGGATTCTTTACCAGCTGGACTAGCAAGGAAGCCCAATTTATAAGCTGAGCTCTTATGTCCATTTATTAGTAGTCACTTAATGATTGGATAGGGTTGTGTTTAAATGTCTGAAGCCAGTAAGAAGTACATGTTGTGCATGTTGTAGAGGAAGAACATTCAATACTCAGGTTATTTGTAGGTCTGTTTTTGTTTTTACTTATTGGACCCTTTTCAGTCTCATAGATCTATGTGCATAAGTTCAATATAAACAAGGAGTAAATAAGTAGCTTAGAACCTCTCCAGTCTACTCTTTAGCCAAGTCTCTTTCATTTTTGTGTAGACCAACTGCTAGGAATATGCTTGCCCAAACCAGAATGCAACGTCAGACTAATAGAGACAGCCTCTGGCTATCCAGTGACAAAATTCAGACTTTGTATTCAGGGAGATCATAATCTAAGAACTTAAAAATCCAAAATACATTAAAATATTAGATGATAGCATGAAGTTATACTGTCTACCCTTCAAATACCTTCAGAAGAAAATATGTATTTTACAAAAGGTGTTCTGTTGCCTCTGCAACCTTCTCTTCAACATACTTTGATGCAAGTGGCATGTACTTATTGCTTCTGTATACAGACTCATGAAAACCTGTCAGATTTTGGAAAGCTGCCTCAATAAATGTTCTAGGAACCACTGTCTTTTCTCAAAGTCTTTCTTCTTTTTCAGAGCTTTTAATATCCTGCTCCCTCATCGTCACTACTGAATTCCTTAACTCCTAATATTTTCTGAAATCTTAATTTAGTACTTTTAGAAAGATGAAACTACATGTTTGGGGGATAAAACATTTCCAATTTTCTGTAACTAATATCAAGAAAAATAGAATATTTTCATATCCGATTTTCTTTCATTGTCATTTCCAGGGAAATAAATGTCAAAATGTGGTTTTATAGACAAGCACTAAAATCATCTATAAATTTCCCATTGAAAGTAGCTCTATGAGGTAGATTCATGATAAGATGAAATGAAAGAAGCAGGATTAGGCAACAGTCAACTGATATTAAAATGTCAAACACAAGGTGAAAATAATCCTTTGATTGAAGAGAGTAGAGTCTGTAAAATTCACATGTTTTCACAATGATGAACAACTATTTCAATAAAGATATTTTCTTTCATTTATTTGACAAGCTACTGTTTTGTTGAATGAGATGAGGGTTAAAGGGAAGAAATACCAATATTTTGCTCCTATATAAGTGACAATAGGTTAGTTCATGCTACAATAATAAACTAACTCTACATTCTCACTGGTTTAAAGCAACACAAAGTTATACCTTGCTTTCACTGCAAGTTAAATGAAAGACAGTGATAAGGCCTCTGTTGATTACATATTACCAGGGCTTCCCTGGTGGCTCAGATGGTAAAAAATCTGCCTGCAACATGGGAGATCCAGGTGTGACCCCTGGGTCAGGAAGATCCTCTGGAGAAGGGAACAGCTACCCACTCCAGTGTTCTTTCTTGGAGAGTCCCATGGACAGAGGAGACTGGCAGGCTATAGTCCATAGAGTTGCAGAGTCCTTACATATACTAAGGACGATGAAGACTCCATTTTAGTACTTGGTTCCATAATCGTCAAGATATAGGAAGAGGACTCAGGACATTGTGAATTGGCTATGAAAGCTTCTACTTTAAAGTGGAATTCATAGGCCCAATCATATTTACTTGATCAAAGAAATTACATGGCAGTTCTTAACCATATGAGCAGAAATGTTCAGCTTCAAACTACCCAGATAGGACAACCAGAATAATTGTGAACAGCCCTAACTACTTCCTTCACTCTTCATGCAGCCTACAATTTAATGAGAGGAATTAGACATCTATGCCAATGTCAATATAAGAAGAAATATGAGAATGGCTGAAGAGCAAAATCATAAAAAATATAGCAGTAATGATAAAATACTAATTCTATCAAGTTTCATCAATATATTAGTATACTGGGCATTATTCTAAGTCTTCTGCATAATATCAATACACTTTATTCTCAAAGAAACTCTGTGAGGTAGTTAGTATTGTTATTATCTCATTTTAGTGAGTGAACCAAAATTAGAACCTGAGGAATCTGGTTTTGAGCCTGGACTTTAATAGTATAGGACATATTAGCCTGTTTGCTTCAGTACTTTGATTTTCAACATTTGTTTTTAATTTAAAATTTTTTTCATTATCTAAAAACTTTTTGAGAAACTTTGCCGGGGTCTAGCCCCGGTGGATTCAGGGTAATTCGAAGGGGAGATGGAATTGGCATCCTAGGAAAAAACTAATTTAATTACAGATATAAAGAGAGATTAGAAAAGAATAGTGTAGTAGGAAAATTAGTGGAGAAAAAGAGGCTGGTTTACGTGGAATACCAATAAAATTCCAAGACAAGGGATTTGCACCATCTATGTAGGCCACAAGTGTCTTTCCGTTCTCCCGAAGGAGAGGAGGCACTGAGGCCTCCCCAGTCCGATCTTAGAAGCCCAGGCAAAATTAGCAGGCTTGGTGAGTACCCATGCTCCAGATGGGAATTCAGCCAGAAAAACAGAGAAAAAGAAAGAAATGACACAGGGGAATCAGTCTTTCCAGAAACTGATCCATTTTCTTTATTTTCAGGTTTGCTTATACACTTTTTGTTGTATATGGGGATGAATACAGAGTCAGGCAGGGTCAGCAGACCTGACCCTTGTTAAAATCAGGTGCTTTGTACACAATTATACAAAGGTCTTGGGGGTTTTACATTATCTTATGGCCATGAGGCCTGCTGACATTTTATGGCTCTTTCTGATAACAGTCAGTCAACCAGAAAACTTATTTTTTCCAGGGGTGATTTTTTCTTAAACCAGGTGCCACACTCCAAATAAAGTTGCATTCCTATAGGGTGAGGGTGTAGTGGGTTACAATCAAGAAAGGAATTTACTTAGCCTAAGATTTAACATGATTAATCTTAAAGATTAATACTTATTTCTCCTATATGCTAGTTATATTCATTATAAGGGAAGGGAATATGGAGATTTAGCAGCAAATATTGGCTCAACAAATGAAAAACCCTTCACCAATATAATTTCTAATCAACCCACTAATACTGTACTAATAATTTTGTAACTTCTCAAAAGAATCTGTATATAGAAAGTTTAAAGCATCGCGTGCCTCACATGGTTGGGAGGCTGTAAACAATCACATGTGGCCGGACAAACCTGCTCAGGCAGGCTAGAGAACCTTCAGAGGAGTTTGTAAGTTGAAACACTCTTGTCACGCCCAGGGATTTTTATTAACTGGAGTTGCAAGTTAACTCCTTCTCCAAGAGAGGTGGTGGGGGAACAGCCCCCCGTAAAGTCAGAGGTATAGGTGAGAGCATAAAATAGTAAAGTAGGCAGACTCTAGTTTTGGGGGTAGATGTTAAGGAACAGGGGTTTTCCTGAGGCTCGATCCCGCCTTTGCGTATGCCGAAGCCTCCTTCCTCATGACCTTTGCCATGGGTAGAGTTCCTCATGCTGGCTCCCGGCAAAACTTGATATAAAACCTAACCGAAGTAGAACATCTTTGGTTAAAGTGGAAGAAGGGCCTAAAGCCCTTTATTTTTGGCTCAGCATGTATTATCTTCCAGTTACAGATCTAGAAGGCAAGCATTCATATAAAAAAACATTCGACACTAATTTATTTGCTAAAACTATAACTAAGATAAGCCTGTACATCTTCATACATTATCTATTTATAATATGTGTTACTGTGACATTAAAAAAAGAAGCAGATAACAGGGTCATGAGACAAAAAGTCAGGGGTCTATCTTCAAGCTGAAATTGAAGATACTGAGTTTTTTACTTCTAGAGTTCAATATTTTAAAAAATCTTCCTCAACTACTTTCTAAATTCATAAACAAATTTAGAATTAAGAAAGCTGTATGGGGAGAAAAAGGACAATATGCCATAAAAAGGATAAAAAGCACTATCCTACCAGTTAACTATTATTCAACTGAGTGGTATTATTTAGTTCTATAAAAGAAACAAAAAAAGCACAGATATCTGGCAGGCATCAACAGAGAAAAAGAATTTAAATATGCTATATACTCCATGAAATCCATGCACCCGTTGGAAGTATTTGCTTCCCAATATTTGTTTATTGTCATTAATATTGAAATAAGGAAAACACTAAGATTATACACACATATATTTTTTAACTTCTCCATCATTGTTTTCTCTAAAATCATCTCAATATAAGAAATACAAAGCCAATATTTATAATATTTCTTCTCATAGGGCAATATTTAACTTCATTAATCCTTGATACATATTATTTTAAGTAATAAAATACCTGAAACAAACTTTAGTTTCCAATTACCAATGACATAAATATTTGTCATTTTAACTTACATGTAAGTTAGTTAGATAGTTTTTGGGATATGAGAAATAGTTTTAATGAATAAACACAAAATAATGTCTACTCAGATGGTAAAGAATCTGCCTGCAGTGTGGGAGACCTGGGTTCAACCTCTGGGTTGAGAAGATCTCCCAGAGAAGGAAATGTAAATCACTCCAGTATTCTTGCCTGAAGAATCTCCAGGACCAGAGGAGCCTGGCAGGCTACAATCTACGGGGTTGCAAAGAGTTGGACATGACTAAGCGACTAAGCAAACCCACAAATAGATACATAAATTTTATATACACCTCTTTTCCTCACACAAAAAACCAGAACCACTTTCATTCACTAAATATTTAACATTTTTTAGCATTCTCCTTTAATTAACCACATGAAGATATTAACATGCTTCAGGTTTGTTATGTAAAACTTTTTTTTTTTAACTTCCATAATTATGACCAGGAATCAGAATATGTTTTTAAAAAATTAAAATATTTTATTTATTTGAGTATTTTCAATTACACCATTTTATGTTTGATTAGTAAGTGTAATCTAAAAAAGGTATCTGGGTCAGGCAGTAAAGTTGAGAATATCTCAAATGTGGTCATTCTGCAATTGAAATTAAATCAGAAACAGAATAGCCTTACTGGTGAAAGGATATTACAGCATAAAGTGTCTCCTTTAACGTGCCTTTATATTTGTTGCAACAATCTGTTATAAAAATCTCCTCTCAGTTCAGTTCAGTTCAGTTACTCAGTCGTGTCCAACTCTTTGAGACTCCATGAATCGCAGCACGCCAGGCCTCCCCGTCCATCACCAATTCCCAGTGTTTACTAAAACTCAAGTCCATCGAGTTGGTGATGTCATCCAGCCATCTCACCCTCTTTTGTCCCCTTCTCTTCCTGCCCCCAATCCTTCCCAGCATCAGAGTCTTTTCCAGTGAGTCAACTCTTTGCATGAGGTGGCCAAGTACTGGAGTTTCAGCTTTAGCATCAGTCCTTCCAATGAACACCCAGGACTGATCTCCTTTAGAATGGNGTCCCCTTCTCTTCCTGCCCCCAATCCTTCCCAGCATCAGAGTCTTTTCCAGTGAGTCAACTCTTTGCATGAGGTGGCCAAGTACTGGAGTTTCAGCTTTAGCATCAGTCCTTCCAATGAACACCCAGGACTGATCTCCTTTAGAATGGCCGGGTTGGATCTCCTTCAGAATGGATGGGTTGGATCTCCTTGCAGTCCAAGGACTCTCAAGGGTCTTCTCCAACACCACAGTTCAAAAGCATCAGTTCTTTGGCACTCAGCTTTCTTCACAGTCCAACTCTCACATCCATACATGACTACTGGAAAAACCATAACCTTGACTAGATGGACCTTTGTTGGCAAAGTAATGTCTCTGCTTTTGAATATGCTATCTAGGTTGGTCATAACTTTCCTTCCAAGGAGTAAGTGTCTTTTAATTTCATGACTGCAATAACCATCTGCAGTGATTTTGGAGCCTTCCAAAAATAAAGTCTGACACTGTTTACACTGTTTCCCCTCCTCTATATCTCCTTAATTCTTTGGTTCTTACATTACAGTATGCCCCACTAGACACAAAATTCAAAGCTTTTTCTAATTTTCAAAGAAACCAAAAATGGTTAAGAGTATTTGTTAGGTACTTAGAATAGGAAAAAGGAGTTCAAAATTGGAGATGGCTAAAAGACAAAGAAAGGAAAAGTCCACAAAAATAGAACAAAGGCAGGTGTAGGGACTGGAGTGAGAATGTCAGGTGAAACAAACAGCCCTCCTGGCTAGCCCATTTTACATAGGGCAGGCTCAGGGGAGGAAAAAAAAAATATATTAAAAGAGGAGCCGAAACTGGGCCTCTAGACTCTTTTCTTTTTGTGTCTTTTGGGTTGTCCCATCCTCCCATCTCGAGGATATATTTTCCTTCACTTGCCAAATAAAACTGAGTTTTAACACTGGTCTGTCCAGTGCTTCAAATTTTTGCTGTGGCAAAACAGAACTGAGTAAATTACAAACTCCCCTGACATCTATGGTGCCATGTCTTGGATTTAACCTGGCTGTAACAACCTCGGCTCAGCCCCTGCAAGACAGAGGCCAAGCACAGCAGAAGCCCAACTCAGCAAAAGCACCCGTGAAGCTGAACATGAAGAAAAGCCAAGTGCAGGGGAAGTGGGTGTGCTGGAAGAAGCCCAGCGTGCTGCAACCGGGACAGCAAAAATAAACTCGGCAGAAAGCTCATGTGGCTCCGATTGCAGAAGACCTCTGGATGCGGTAGGAAGTACTCGCTCCTATGGCTGGAAGGAAATATGGCTAACAAAATCTTAATTCCTTTACAATCTCTCATTTCTTGTTTTCTTGAAGCCCTGGCAAACAGGCAAGCCATCACGGTTGCCCCAGTGTGTCTGGAAGGCTCTACTATCTGCTGTGCCTTAGTAGCTGTTGCCCAAGCAGGTGAGGGATCGTCTGTCTTTAACCTTTGTGCCAAGGATCAGGCCAATGAAAACTGTGAGCACAGGTCAGGTATTTAGCAGATTTTCCAGCAGGTNGGTTGCCCCAGTGTGTCTGGAAGGCTCTACTATCTGCTGTGCCTTAGTAGCTGTTGCCCAAGCAGGTGAGGGATCGTCTGTCTTTAACCTTTGTGCCAAGGATCAGGCCAATGAAAACTGTGAGCACAGGTCAGGTATTTAGCAGATTTTCCAGCAGGTTATGAAGGGGATTTCTTAGCACATGTTTCCCACTACTTTTTCCTCCCATCCTTCAGCTCCTCTCTCCTAGTACTTGAGTCAGACCAAAACCCATGGTGCCTGGCTTCAGGACCTAATGAAGCTCAGGCCCTTGATGTGTCATTGGGGAAAAAAAAAAAGAAATCATTGTGACTTACAGAGATAGGTAACAGGTGGATTTGTTAGGATTTAGAGAGAAGCACTCTCCACAGGGCCATAGAATGTGGTGTGATTAATTTTTTTGAACTGGGTGATTCCATATGCTAATGAGTGGGAGGATCATTCTAGCGATTGAGGAACTATCCACTCCTTGGTCTTTTGATAGTGCCTTGGAACTATCCTGGTGTGTCTGGGTGTGTCATTTAGCTTGCAGATTGAGAATCAAGGTTTAGTTGAATTTGACTTGTTTGTCATCTTGGACTCATTTGATTTTAATCAGTATACATGCCCTTGGGTTATGTCATTCTTTCAAAAGTTGTGCCCTGCCTCCTTTGCTCCTGTTTCATGTTCTTTTCTTGAGTCCCCTCTGAGCCCACAATGTTGCCTCTACAATCTTCTGAAGGGACAACCAGAAAATAGTTGGCCTTTAGGAGGGAAACACTGTGTAATATTCAATCCCTCTAGATATTTAGGCCTTCATCTTCCATGTTTCCTACAACATGTGCAACAACAGCATCTCTCAGTGAGTCTTCTAGGGCAGGTGACAGGCACACAATGCCTGCTAGAAATCCATATGTTGGTGGCATCCCTTCAAGGGCAATTGGGCTTACAGGGATAATGTTTGCCATTTGGGGAGAGAGCCCTGAAGGCTGTTTGGGCCCAAACCATTTCCGCCCTTCTCCTAAAGTTACAAATATACCCCTGGAATCAAATCTCCATTCTACCTTTATTGGAATGTCTGGTCTGTTGCCTCTTATCAATTAATTCTGAAGCCACTCACAAATTCCTACAACCAGGACCTGTCCCATTGTAGGAAACATAGCTCCACCCTGCCTATTATTAAAATACTATTAATGCCCCTAACAGATAACCCACTCTTTTGTTATTACTTCTATTTCCTAAAGTGGGTCTATGACAATGAAATGTTTACTATTGGAAACACCCTAAATTGCTCTTATGGAAGACCAGGGGAATAAATTAGTGACTTACATTCCCTTGGAGCAATAAGAGAATAAGGCTTATGGCTGTTTCACCAGGTTCCCAGTCTCAGCACACAAACTTGGATTGCTTTACATCATAGTATCTGTTCCCATTCATGGTGGACAAACCAGCAATGAGTTAAGATTAAAACCCCTTAATCCTACCCAGTACTGGTCATGCTGGAGAACTTGGGGATGCTCAAATCCAGCCTAGGGTCCCAGAAGGTCAAACTGCCTAGGGATCTGGTCCTAGAAGGTTGTCATATCTCAACTTGCTGGGGATCTGCCAGTCCATGGGTCCCAGGAGGCCAACCTGCTTCAATCTTCCCAGGGATTCAATCTCCAGGAAGCTGTCACACCTCAGCCTGCTTGGGGATCTGCACCCTGAACCAGGGACACCTGGCTATCAGGTTGCAACAGTACTGGGTAGGATAAGCTTCAGAAAGACTCACACCTAAGAAAGTCACCAATAAAAATAGAAGGAGGCCTATTAGTGTTTTTTTTTTTTTTCTTTTTTCTTTTCCTCCTTGTCATCACTTTTAGATGGGAAATAACCAATCCACTTCTCTACAGATGCCCTTGAGATGCACCCTTGATAACTGGAAGCTGTTCGATCCTCTAACCCTATGGACTGTAGCTCACCAGGCTCCTCTGTCCATGGGATTCTCCAGGCAAGAATACTGGAGTGGGTTGGCATTTCCTTCTCCAGGGGATCTTCCCGACCCAGGGACCAAACCCAGGTCTCCCGCATTGCAGGCAGACATTTTAACCTCTGAGCCACCAGGAAAGCGCTAACTCTAAAGAGAAGTTGCTTAAAATTCTTTTGTGTCACTGAGTAACCACGGTATCTTCTTGGAGACAAGGAACACTGGCCTGAGGATGGGAGTTTAAATTACAATACCATCCTGCAGCTAGACTTATTCCACAAAAGACAAAGGAAATGGACAGAGATCCCCCATGACCAAATCTTCTTTTGACTAAGAGATATAACTCTCTTAAGTATGGGATTGTTGTATGCCCTAAAAGTGAGCCTACAAGGCAAATGGTGTTAGGCACAGACAACCAAGAGAAGGATGCCCTCCATTAAGACTCACCTCTCATGGCTCCCGAGTTGCCTGTTGCTCTTTCCTTGTATCCAATTGTGCCCCCATATCTGGGAGCACCCCTTCCACAGAAGACAACTTGAGTATGTCCCTTAGTTGAAACTGGAGGAGAATTCGGACCAACCTAGGGCCATAAGCCCTTCTCCCTCTCAGAACTAAGACAGATCAAACAAGACCTGGGAAGCTATACAGATGACCCAGGCAAAACTTTGACTCTGAGCATGCTAGGGTCTTAAAGGAAGCCCAAAGGTATGCTATAGGGGTTCACATGTCAAGCGATAAATACCCAGTAGGGGAAACTGCAGTCCTGTTCTCAGATCCTAATTGGAATTATAATGACCCTGAACACACATGGGAAAAGGATCATTTTCTGATCTATGTAAAGGCAGGACTAAAAGCAGCCCAGCAAAAAGTAATCAACTATGCCTGGATCTCAGCAATAACTCAAGAGCCCAATGAGAACCCCACTGACTTTCTGGAAAGGCTGAAAGAAGCCCCCCAGAAGTTTAGCAATCTGGACTTAGACTCTTATGAGTGACAGGTGATTTTAAGGGACAAATTCCTGTCCCAGTGTGTATCAGACATCAGGATAAAGTTACAACAGCTACAGCACCAAGACCCTGCTGCTTCTTTAGATGAGATGGTCCAGACAGCCACCAGTACCTTTCATAACAGAGAACAGGAGAGGGAAGCCAAGGTCCAGGAAAGGGAGAAAAGGAAAGAGACAAGGCATGCCCATATGTTGGCCACCTTCCAGGGAAGCCCTATGGCAAACCTTGAGTCCTTGAAGGACAAGGCAGGAGCCAAATGCCTAATCTGTAGACAGGCAAGACATTGGCTCAAATAATATCCAAACCATGACAAGTCTCCTAAAATGGCTTGCTACAAATGCCATAAATTGGGACACTGGGTGGCACTCTACCCTCGGGACTGAAGAGCCTCAAGGTCAAGCGCCAAGCCTTCCCTCATGATGGTTCAGCAAGACTGAAGCAGCCCACTCCAGCCAGTCCACCTGTCACAGATAACCATCATGGAGCTGGAGGCAAGGGTGCAACTGGATGTGGCAAGTAGATCTGAGAATTTCTTGGTTAACACAGGTACTACCTACCTTGTCCTGACCTCCTACTCCAGAGCCTTCTCCTCCCAAACCTGTACCATTTTGGGTGCCACAGGAAAAATAATTACAAAAAGATTCACCCAGGCACTTCTTTGTTGCTGGGATGGACAAATATTTTCCCACCAGTTTCTGGTGGTCCCTGAGTGTCCTACTNCCTTCTCCTCCCAAACCTGTACCATTTTGGGTGCCACAGGAAAAATAATTACAAAAAGATTCACCCAGGCACTTCTTTGTTGCTGGGATGGACAAATATTTTCCCACCAGTTTCTGGTGGTCCCTGAGTGTCCTACTCCCTTATTGGGAAGAGATCTCTCCCTGCCTTCAAAAATCTTGCAGCTATTACAGTCCTGATAGAAGATGCTTTAAAACTCTCTTTTGGGAGCAAACTAACTATTTTTACCAGCCACCAAGTGAAACAAGTCCTGAAGGGGATAAGCCATTTATGGATGTCTGATCAAAGGATCCTCAGGTATCAAGCAGGGCTGATGGAAAATCCAGGCTTCATTATATCCCCTTGTGAGGTTCTTAACCTAGCTGTCCTCCTGCCTGTACCTGAGGGCTCTCTTCCCCTTTCACTCTTGCCTAGAAATTTTGCATCACTGGACAAAACCCTGAGCGGGATTGTCAGAAGATCCTCTGACCAATCCTGAGGAAAANTCAAGCAGGGCTGATGGAAAATCCAGGCTTCATTATATCCCCTTGTGAGGTTCTTAACCTAGCTGTCCTCCTGCCTGTACCTGAGGGCTCTCTTCCCCTTTCACTCTTGCCTAGAAATTTTGCATCACTGGACAAAACCCTGAGCGGGATTGTCAGAAGATCCTCTGACCAATCCTGAGGAAAACTGGTACACTGATGGAAGCAGCTTTGTCTTGGATGGAAAAAGAAGAGCCAGATATGCAGTAGTCTCCAATTTTGAGACCACAGAGGCTAAACCTTTGCCACCAGGTACTTTAGCACAATTTGCTGAGCTCATAGACCTCACTTGAGCTTTAGAGCTTGGAAAAGGAAAAAGAGTAGCCATTTACACTCCAAGTATGCCTTTCTGGTGCTACATGCACATGCTGCCATTTGGAAAGAAGGAGGTTATTTGACCACCTGAGGGTCCCCAATTAAATACGGTGATCAAATCCTTTAGGCTTTTGGAGGCAGTCCATCTGCCCGCTGAGGTTTCAGTCTCCCATTGTAAAGGACACAAAAAAGGGAGCACAGAAGTGGCACAAGGGAACCAAACAGTTCATCAGGCAGCTAAGAGAAAAGCACTACAGAACAGTGAACTGTTGCCACCTTAGTTCCACAGACTAATTTGCCAGAAACTCCTTCATATACTGAAGGTGAGACTCTTAAAGCTAAAAGTGAGGGCTTTCAAGAAGATCATATGGGGTGGTTCCAAAAGGAGGGATTCCTTTTTCTGCCTGGGAACCTCCAATGGAAGTTGGTTAATTCCTTAAATTCCACTATTCATTTAGGGGAGAAGGCCCTCCAAAGATTATTAGAAAGGTCCTTCAGAGGAACAGGCCTCCAAACAACTATAAGGCAAGTGGTCTCCTCTTGTCCCACTTGCCAATTAAACAGCCCCCAAGGAGCTTGAAGACCTCAGCTGGCCCAGCCCATCCAATAGCTTGGGACCTATCCAGGAGTGGACTGGCAGATGGACTTCACCCAGATGCCAGTTTTTCAAGGGTATAAATACCTATTAGCCATGACAGATACATTCACAGGATGGATTTAAGGCTTTCCCACCTGGACTGAGAAGGCTGAGGAGGTGGTTAAAAAAAAAAAAATGAAACAAAACAAAACAAAAAACTGCTCCATGAAATTATTCTGAGATTTGGTCTGCCCAGGTCATTACAAAGTGACAATGGGACATCATTTACTTCTAAGGTCACCCAAGGGTTCTCTAAAGCATTGGGCATTGTTTATTATATCTATTGTGCCTGGAGGCTTTGGTCTTCAGGAAAAGTAGAAAGAGCCAACCAATTCTCAAAATCAGTGATAAAAATGATAACCCAGGAGACCTCCCTGGGACGGAAGGAAGCTTTACCAATAGCTCTCCTCTGAACTCATATTCCCCCTAAGGAACAGGTTGGTCTTAGTCCTTATGAGATACTATATGGGAGACCTTTTGTTTATGTCAATGACCTCTTCCTAGATCCAGAGGCTCAGACTCTCCACTCTTATACCATGGCCATTGGTCAATTTCAACAGGATATATGCCTGGGGGGTGTGAACCAGGACCCCCAAAATTTTAAAGAGTCACCACTATATGCTCCAGGGACTCAAGTCCTAATTAAAGTCTGGAAAGATGGGTCCCCAAAGGCTCAACTCCAGCCCACATGGAAGGGACCCTACCCTGTAATGCTGTCTACCCCCAAAGCAGTCAAGGTACCAGAACATGACTCCTGGATTCACTACACACATGTCAAGCAATGGAAGAAAACAGATGAGGAACTCAATACACCTGTGAGTCCCTGGGAGATCTCAGATACCTGTTCAGAACTAGAAATGAGTGCCATTCTAATGAACACCCTTAAAATTAAGTTTCTGGGGATAAAATTTCTCAGGATAGCCCTAAAGAGCCAACACAGCTTGGCAGGGGTTATACTCCAAAATAGACAGGAGATAGATCTTCTAATCCCTGAACAAGGAGGGATTTGAGCTGTCTTGAATGAGACATGTTTCTGGGTAAACACCTCCAGTCAAGTTAAAAAAACTCTTACAGTCCTCAAGAAAAACATCCATATTCTACTGCATGTCAAAGAATGAGCTGGAGAATTCTCAGGTGGTTACAATCATAGGGTGATCCTTCTCCTGGTGATGGCGAATTTGGAGTTGGCTAATGCCCCTACTAATCCCTGTTATCACCATATTGATGCTGCTTATGATTGCTCCATGTATTATCAATAGTATAACCCAGTTTGTCTCTGTCCGGGTCAACATGCTACAACATGCAGTTACAGTTCAACAAGGATATGTAAAACTACAGGCGACCATGGAAAACATCACTCACCCTTAGATGGACACCGCTATAAGGACTCTGAGGCTTGAGACTAGCAAGAGGGGGAGGCCCAGTGCCCCTCATTGTCCCAGTTTAGCAGGAAGTAGCCAGAGAGACCTAAACACCCCTATTCCCAAAGAACTGGGCATCCCAACTCTTGAGAGGGGAATGTTCAGTTCAGTTCAGTTGCTCAGTTGTGCCCAACTCTTTGCGACCCCATGAATCACAGCATGCCAGGCCTCCCTGTCCATCACCAATTCCCGGAGTTCACTCAGACACGTCCATCGAGTCAGTGATGCCATGCAGCCATCTCATCCTCTGTTGTCCCCTTCTCCTCCTGCCCCCAATCCCTCCCAGCATCAGAGTCTTTTACAATGAGTCAACTCTTCGCACGAGGTGGCCAAAGTATTGGAGTTTCAGCTTCAGCATCATTCCCTCCAAAGAAATCCCAGGGCTGATATTCAGAATGGACTGGTTGGATCTCCTTGCAGTTCAAGGGACTCCTAAGAGTCCAACACCACAGTTCAAAAACATCAATTCTTAAGTGCTCAGCTTTCTTCACAGTCCAACTCTCACATCCATACATGACCACTGGAAAAACCATAGCCTAGTTAAAATAGGAAAAAAGAGTTCAAAATGCCGGTGGCTAAAAGACAGAGAAGGAAAAAGCCCACAAAAATAGAACAAAGGCAGGTGTGAGGACTGGAATGAGAACCTCAGGTGAAACAAACAGCCCTCCTGGCTAGTCCAGTTTACATAGGGCAGGCTCTGGTGTCCAACTCTCACATCCATACATGACCACTGGAAAAACCATAGCCTAGTTAAAATAGGAAAAAAGAGTTCAAAATGCCGGTGGCTAAAAGACAGAGAAGGAAAAAGCCCACAAAAATAGAACAAAGGCAGGTGTGAGGACTGGAATGAGAACCTCAGGTGAAACAAACAGCCCTCCTGGCTAGTCCAGTTTACATAGGGCAGGCTCAGGGGGAGGAGAAAAAAAAAAAAAAAAACATAAAAAGAGGAACCAAAATTGGGCCTCTGACCTCTCTTCTCTTTGAGTCTTTTGTGTTGGCCCACCTTCCAGTCTCCAGAATATATTTTCCTTTGCTTGCCAAATAAAACTGAGCTGTAACACTGGCCCCTCTATCACTTCAATTTTTTGCTGTGGCAAGACAGAACCGAGGAAATTACAGACTCACTTGACAGATTTAATTAAAAATTTTTTTCTATAATCTTTGGAGAAACTTATATTATACATAAACAGTAAACAATCCTTAAAATTAAATTCAATAACAAAAGCTCACAGTAGACACTGTCAGTTTGTCTTGTCTTGAACTTGCCACTAATAAGGATGTTACTGAGTCATTCTTCATTGAAATCTATGCCATCCTTTACAATACTTAAAATTCCTCATCCCTCTTTTGTTTAGAATAGTTTGTTCTTTCATGGAAATCCGTGCGCCAGATATTAAGCTTCCATTACATTTCTACTGGGCAATGAATTTGCCTAACAAAGTAGTTACATTTGCTTAATCAGGTTATTTGAAAGTGAAAAGGAAAGCCACTCAGTGGTGTCCAACTCTTTGTGATCCCATGGACTATACAGTCCATGGAATTCTCCAGGCCAGAATACTGGAGTGGGTAGTTGTTCCCTTCTCCAGGGAATTTTCCCAACCCTGGGATGGAATCCAGGTCTCCCACATTGCAGGTGGATTCTTTACCAGCTGAGCCACAATCAGGTTATTTAACTCCCAAGAATGCTATTTATGTTCTTAGTTCTATGGCTATGAAATTTGGCATTAAATTTATTTTTTATATTCCCCAAGTATATCCATATATTTGTTCCTATATTGTTATGGGATGTTTATAAATAATAATATTGTCATTTTCCCAGTAAGCTATAAGGCTCCATTGCTGTCATTAAGGACTCACCTGCCAAGTTAGAAATATATATGTTCTGACAAATATCTTTCCTGCTATCCAGTCACAGCTGCTACAGTAACAAACGACATCCATTCTCAATACCTATCTCTAAATCTCCAAATAACAACTGAGCAAAGTATAAAAGGGCTAAAATCACATAGAGCCCAGTTACATTCTTAGAATGAATTATTTCACCTGTGACTGAAGAGTTTATATTGAAATAGGGAAAAATTCTCAAAATTTGTTCCTAATAGAATTTTTTTCTATATATAAAAATTATCACATTTAATGTCTGAAGTCTGAAGCACTGGATTAGTTACAGCATTCTAAACAAAAGTAACTGTATTTGACTTTGAGAAGTGTCACTACTTGATAAACAAACTAGAAGCTTAGTGAATTTTCTAATTCACTTTTGATTGATTATGCAACCTTGGACTTCTTTAATATTATTTTTATCCCCTTTCTTCTTCTTTTTTTCTTCTTCTTCTTTTTTTGCCATCTGATCTCTCAATTGCTTTGTCATACATGCTTCCTGCTCTCTCAAAGGGAGGTGATCTAGATTAATGAGTTTGAACTCCACAGATTAATACTCTATAAGCAGCAATCATTTTTTCAATTGATATTATTTCACTATTTCAATTTTCTGAAATCACTTGGGACCCATACTGACCTAGAGGGATAACAAACAAGAAGATTAAGCTAGAACAGCCATGATGTAAATTCTCACACAACCTTCAGAAACATATGAGTATCAATTTCATTAGAATTAGATCAAAAATGAGTTGACAGTCACTAAGGCAGAAAGACAATTTTTTCTTTAAAAGATCTTTCAAAGCTCTTTCCCTAAGGCTTGCCTTCTAACTAAAATTATGCCTGGGAGATAGATGGAAACCAGTGAGATTTCACTGTATGGAAGCACAAAATATTTACTGAAATTTGATCAAAGAGAATCAGACTATTTTTTGCCAGAGTATAAAGACATTGATAAAAATTAGTATAGAGGGTTGTAATGAGTGTAACAATCTTCCAAAGAATCAAGATTTATTAAAATTAAACACATGCTCTAGAAAGGCAGACAGAATACTGTTGGGGAAAAATGAACAAATTCAACAGTTAAATATTAATAGTACTATTACATATTATTGAAAATATATTAAATATTATTTATATGACTACACAACATGCACTTTTAGAAGAAAACAACTCGAAATTGAGGTTTTCATCATCTGTCCTTAAAAGTTTCAGGTGCTATAGCCCAGTTCTTCTAAGATACTAGCATAGTAAACATGATAATTTGAGTCAAATGGCAATATTTTCCCAAATAATTGTAATAATTTGAGCAATGTAGCTGGTGAACACAAAAAAAGCATTCACTTTAAAGATCTACCACTAATAAAAAGTAACATTTATCATATGCTTTGGAGAAGGAAATTGCAACCCACTCCAGTGTTCTTGCCTGGAGTATCCCATGGACAGAGGAGCCTGGCTGGATACAGTCCACAGGGTCAAGGAGCCTGGCTGGATACAGTCCACAGGGTCACAAAGAGTCAGAAACAACTTAGCAACTGAACAACCACATCATATTCTTATGATATTACAAGTGCATACCCAGTGCTTTACATACATAGTCTTATTTCATTTTCACAACAAAGTCTTCATTTCATCCTCACAGAAATGGGGTTTAGAAAGATAAATTTCTCAAAAATGCATAATACTTACTGAAATTTGATCACAGAAAATTTGATATTTTAATAACAATATTGTATAATGCAATTTTTACAATAATAATTGTACTATCTTTATTATAAAATAAATCTTAGAAAGGCTAAATAATCAACTCACAGTCACAGAAGTAAAAAGAAAAGATGAAGCAAAAATTTGATTGGAGACCATTTCATCACAGAGCTAAACTCTTAATCATCATATTGACCTGACCATGTGAATAGTCATTACAATAAAAATGCCCTGACACTTGTTTGGCCAATATTCTTAAGATGAAAATAGAAGAAAGATATTGCTAAAGCCTTTTAAAGCACAGCCTTTGGCTTGCAATAGACCATTTACTGTGTTTGGTGGGTATAAATAAATATTATTCAAATCAAATGATAATCATGTATTTATAATATACTATATACTGTAGATTTCCAGGAACCTACAACTTGGGGGGAAAGCAAAATATACAAATAGAAGTTTTTTTTTTAAAGACTATTTAACTAATGGCTAGATGGCAATAAAAACACTATCAAGAGAAACTGTAGGCTTAATTTCCCATTAAATAATATAACAAATTGAATGTTATGCAAAAATGGAAGAGAATTCATCAGGTATATATAATGAATTCAGAAAATAATTTACATAAGAGAGAGACCTAGAAGAATGTACAATATGTGAAAAGACAGGAGAGGATAATAGTAAAAGAATCTGTCTATGACAATATGCAACCCACAATTAAAAATATAATAAATCACCTTTACTTTTTCATGGTCCATTTGTCATTTATTGTTTAGTCGCTAAGTCATGTCTGACTCTTTGCAACCCCATGGACTGTAAGCCCCCAAGTTCCTCTGTCCATGGGATTCTCTAGTCAAGAATACTGGAGTGAGTTGTCTTTTCCTTCTCCAGGGGATCAATCATCCCAACCCAGGGACTGAACCCACATCGCCTACATTGGCAGGAGGATTTTGAACTGCTGAAGCCACCAGGGAAGCCGTGAAGAATCTGAATTGGTACTATTAGTTAAGAAGAGGTGCTAGTTAAAAAAAAAAAAAAATGTGTGTTAATCTAGTTTTAAAAACACAGTCCATGGGTTGTTTTTGGACTGGTGAAAAAAAAAAAAAAAACATAAATGGATAATATATCTTTACAAAAGTATGACTGACTTGAAAAATATATAGAGAAAAATGAATATGGAAGGATATACTGCAATCTTAGGCTTTACAAAGACAATAGACAGAAAAACTTCCAATGGATTGGAACTACAATTGTCCCTTGAAAATAATTGATCTCTTAACATAAATTCATAGATGTAATTCCTAGATATTAATTAACAATTTATTTCAAAGTGTTAGTCACACAGTTGTGTCTGATTCTTTGTGACCCCATGGACTGTAACCCATCAGGCTCCTCTGTCCACAGGATTCTCCAGGCATGAATACTGGAGTGGGTTGCCATTTCCTTCTCCAGGGGCTCTTCCGGACCCAGGGACTGAAACCAAATCTCCGGCATTGCAGGCAGATTCGTTACCATTTGAGCTACCCGGGGAAGCCTACACATACAAAGACACAATTTAAAATAAGTTTTGATGTGTCAGGAAGCGTTTAACAGGAGGCTTCCTGTGTGCTGTTTTGGATCTGTCATGAATCCTCTGCCCCTTATTAATTCCTGAATATTCAGGAATTAAGTGGAGCAGCAAGCTACTCCTGGGGACTGAAGTATGCATGCATTTCCATACAGTGATAAACAACTATTTATGACCCTCTTCCTTTTCATACGGTAAACATGATTATTTACAGCCCTCTCTCTTTCATATGGATGACCTCATGTTTCCTTGATAACTTGTAAGTTTTGATTTTATCTCTGCTGAAAATAGCTACCTTGTAAGACAGTACAAATACTCACACATTGTTGAATAAAACACCTTTGCTCCATCAGAGCTTTGGTCCCCATATCTTCTCTCTCTCCCTCTCTCTCTTTCTCTCTCTCTCTTTTTTAGGCTAATTCTCTGGATTGCAGAGGCCCTCTGGGTTCACTTTCCTGCCCAGGCTTCTAAGATCCTCTTGAGAAGGTGCTCTGTGCCTTCACCCCATTGAGAGGGCGCCTGAGGCCTTCGTGAACAGAGTAAGTCTCATGTCAGGGACTTTATTGGTTTTCTGCGTAAATCAAGGAATATCAGCTTCTTTCTCTCTCCTTTATTTTCTTATCAACTCTGGACGACCAGGTTCTGGTCCATTAAAGGACCTCAACATTGATGCACTCAAGAAACTATCAAGCAAATAGGAGTACTGTCTAAACTACCAAAAGTAATACATGAAAGCATATCATCATGGAGGAAAGAGGAATGGATTAAATTTTAAAAGAATGGCATTATTTTGAATAATGAATTAGAAAACAGACATTGAGAATGTAATGTAACTGTTGATAATTCTAATGCAATTTATTTGTGATGATTTAGTGAACACCTTCTCTTGCATACAAACAAGCTGAACCTCAGAAATATATGGATGGGTATTGAAAGATCTCCTTGCTTGAATTAATTTATAATTTAGTGAGGGAAACAGAAATATATTATATTAATAACAACTCATGAGATTTTAACATTGTTATAAAGGTCATAATAATATATAATGATTTGGAGAATCATTTTTGAAGTTAATCTAAAATTGAAACAAAAGTTCAATGCAATTCCTAAAATTATTCCATAAAGAGATTTTGTAGATACAGACAGTATTATCCTAGCTTTTATATGGANGAAACAGAAATATATTATATTAATAACAACTCATGAGATTTTAACATTGTTATAAAGGTCATAATAATATATAATGATTTGGAGAATCATTTTTGAAGTTAATCTAAAATTGAAACAAAAGTTCAATGCAATTCCTAAAATTATTCCATAAAGAGATTTTGTAGATACAGACAGTATTATCCTAGCTTATATATGGAAAGGTAAAGCACTAAGCCAATTTTGAAAAATAAAAATAAAGTGGGAGAAATCAGGCTATTTGATTTCCAGTCAATTTATAGCTACAGTAATGAAGACTCTGTGGTACTGAGAGAGGGACAGATACATAGATCAATGGAACAGAATAAAGGATCCAGAAATAAATCTGAATAAGTGTACTCAACTATCTTTAAATTAAAGAAAGATATATAAATATAAATTTAAATTATATTTTAAAAAGCAGTTTAAGGTTCACTGCAAAATTGAGAGGAAGATAAATAAATTTCCAATATAATCACTGTCCCACATGTGCATAGATTATCTTATTATCAACATCCACAAGAGAGTAGCACAGTTTTTTTTTTTATAATTGTATCTATAATTGACATATCATATTCACCAAAAATTCATAATTTACATTATGGTTTACTCTTGGTGTGAGAAATATATTTATCATACAGAGTATTTTCATTGCATTAATAATCCTCCATGTTTCGCCTATTTATCACTTTTCCCACCCCAAAACCCTGACTACTATTGACTTTTAAATTATCTCCACTTGTGCATATGTGCTCAGTTGCCCAGTTGAGTCCGACTCTTTGTGACTCCACGGACAGTAGCTTGCCAGGCCCCTCTGTCAATGGGATTTTCCAGGCAAGAACACTGGAGTGGGTTGCCGCTTCCTATTCTAGGTGAACTTCCCAACCCAGAGATGGAACTTGTGTCTTCCGTGTATCCTGTTTGGTAAGTGAATTCTTTAACAATTTGCCACCTGGGAAGTGTATAACATCGCCATAGTTTTGCCTTTACCATTATGTCATATAGTTGGAAACATACAATGGAGACTTTTCAGATTGGCTTCTTTAAACCTTACATTTAAGGTTCGTCCATGTCATCTCATGACTTGATCATTGCTTTTTAGCATTGAATATTATTCCATGTTCTGGATGTTCCATAGTTTATTTTTCCATTCACATGCTAAAGGGACTTGGTTGCTTCCCAGTTTTGGCAATTATGAATAAAGCTGCTATAAGCACACATGTGCTTTATATATACAACTATAAGCACACACATATATATTTTTAACTCATTTGGGTAAATACCAAGAAGCATGAAGATGGATTATATGGTAAAACTGTATATAGTTTTCTAAGAAACTGGCAAACTGTCTTCAAAAGTGGTTATAGCATTTTGCATTCTTGCCAGCAACAAATGAGAGTTCCTATTGATCCACAATCTCATCAACATTTGGTGTTGTCAGTTTTCTGGATTTTGACCATTTTGAAAACATATGTAATGGTATCTCATTGTTGTTTTTTTTTTTTTTTTTAATTTTGATTTCTTTTTCCTGATGGTATATGATGTGAAGTATCTTTCTCCGTGTTTATTTGCCATATATATATCTTCTTTGAAGAAGTATCTGTTCAGGGTTGGCTCATATTAAAATCAAACTATTTTCTTATGGTTATTTTAAAAGTTCTTTATATATTTATCCAAATAGTCCTTCATATGTCATTTTCAAATATTTTATTTCAGTCTGTGGTTTGTCTTCTTATTCCTTTGAAAATGGCATTCCAGAGAAGTGTTAACTTTTCATGAGATACAGTTTATCAATTGTTTCTTACATATATTACACATTTCACACACATCTCTAGACTTTGTTCTGTGCTATATTCTAAATTTGTGGTTATGCTTTTACCTTTAGTGTGTGATTGATTTTTAGTTAGTTTTTCTGAAGGTCTGTCTAGATTTATTTTTTTGCACGTGGACATACAGTTGTTTCAACACCATTTGTTGAGAAGACAATCTTTGCTTCACTGTACTGCCTTTGATCTTTCGTCAAAGATAAACTGCTTTTTATGGGGTACATTTCTGGGTTCTCTATTCTGATCCAATGGTCTTTAATTATTTTGGTAAAATCACACTGTCTTTATTACTATGGTAAATTTTTAAGTCAGGTAGTGTTAGTCCTTCAAATTTGTTCTTCTGTTTCAATAGCATGCTTGCCATGCTTGATTTTACTTCCCTCCACATAAACTTTAGAATAAATTTGTTTTTATCTACAAAATAAGTTTCTGGAATTTTGATTGGAATTGCATCGAATCCATGGATTACTTTGGAAACAACTGATATCTTTAATACATTAAGTCGTTTTAACCATGAACATGGGATATCTCATTTATTCAGTTCTTCTCTCATCTCATTCATTAGAGTTTTGTTTTCCTTATGTAGATCTTGTGTATATTTTGTTAGTTTTATACCTAAGTATATCATCTTTTGGTTGCTTTTAAAGATTGTACTGTGTTTTTAATCTACTTCCATTTATTTATTGCTTGTGTATAAGAAAGCTGTCAACTTTTAAATACTAACTTTGTATCCTAACACCTTACTATAATCACGTATTAGATTTTTTGGTTGATTTTTTTTTTTCTATACAAATAGTCATATTGTCTGTGAACAAAACAGTTTTACTTCTTTCTTCCCATTCTGTATATTATTTATTTATCAATTGACCTAATTATTTATTGAAGTCTAGCCGGGCCGGCGCACTAAGAGCGGCCACTTGCGAGAGCCGGGCCGGCGCACTAAGTGCGGGCAGCTGAGAGAGCCAGGCTGGCGCACTAAGCGCGGGCGAGAAGAGCTACCCCACGTCCGAGGTTAGGGGCAGCAACCTAGAGTGCCAGGCTGTGATGGCACAGGAACAGCCGAGAGGAGCTACCCTGTGTCTGAGGTCAGTGGCGGCCGGGAGGAGCTTCCCCTCATCCGAGGTCAGGGGCGGCCAGGAAGAGACACCCCACGTCCGAGGCCAGGGGCAGCCGGGAGAAGCCACCTCACGCCCAAGGCCACGGGTGGTGACCCGGAGGAGCCACCCTGAGCCCGAGGACAGGGGCGGCAGCTGAGAGAAGCCAACCATGCCCAAGGCCACGGCCGGCGGCCGGGAGGAGCAACCCGAGGAGCAGGGGCTGCGCAGGTGCAAGAGGGCCTAGAGGAGCTGTCCCACGTTGAAGGTCAGGAACTGCGGCGCTGAGATACCCCTCGTCCAAGGTAAGGAGCAGCGGCTGTGCTATGGAGCAGCCGTGAAGAGACAACCCATGCCCAAGGTAAGAGAAACCCAAGTAAGATGGTAGGTGTTGCAAGAGAGCATCAGAGGGCAGACACACTGAAACCATACTGGCAGAAAACTAGTCAATCTAATCACACTAGGACCAGGGCCTTGTCTAACTCAACGAAACCAAGCCATGCCTGCAGGGCAACCCAAGGCGGGCGGGTCATGGTGGAGAGGTCTGACAGAACGTGGTCCACTGGAGAAGGGAATGGCAAGCCACTTCAGTATTCTTGCCTTGAGAACCCCATGAACAGTATGAAAAGGCAAAATGATAGGATATCAAAAGAGAATCTCCCCAGGTCGTTAGGTGCCCAATATGCTACTGGAGATCAGTGGAGAAATAACTCCAGAAAGAATGAAGGGATGGAGCCAAAGCAAAAACAATACCCAGTTGTGCATGTGACTGGTGATAGAAGCAAGATCCGATGCTGTAAAGAACAATATTGCATAGGAACCTGGAATGTCAGGTCCATGAATCAAGGCAAATTGGAAGTGGTCAAACAAGAGATGGCAAGGGTGAACGTCGACATTCTAGGAATCAGCGAACTAAAATGGACTGGAATGGGTGAATTTAACTCAGATGACCATTATATCTACTACTGCGGGCAGGAATCCCTCAGAAGAAATGGAGTAGCCATCATGGTCAACAAAAGAGTCCGAAATGCAGTACTTGGATGCAATCTCAAAAACGACAGAATGATCTCTGTTCGTTTCCAAGGCAAACCATTCAATATCACAGTTATCCAAGTCTATGCCCCAACCAGTAATGCTGAAGAAGCTGAAGTTGAACGGTTTTATGAAGACCTACAAGACCTTGTAGAACTAACACCCAAAAAAGATGTCCTTTTCATTATAGGGGACTGGAATGCTAAAGTAGGAAGTCAAGAAACACCTGGAGTAACAGGCAAATTTGGCCTTGGAATGCGGAATGAAGCAGGGCAAAGACTAATAGAGTTTTGCCAAGAAAATGCACTGGTCATAGCAAACACCCTCTTCCAGCAACACAAGAGAAGACTCTACACATGGACATCACCAGATGGTCAACACCGAAATCAGATTGATTATATTCTTTGCAGCCAAAGATGGAGAAGCTCTATACAGTCAACAAAAACAAGACCAGGAGCTGACTGTGGCTCAGATCATGAACTCCTTATTTCCAAATTCAGACTTAAATTGAAGAAAGTAGGGAAAACCGCTAGACCATTCAGGTATGACCTAAATCAAATCCCTTATGATTATACAGTGGAAGTGAGAAATAGATTTAAGGGCCTAGATCTGATAGACAGAGTTCCTGATGAACTATGGAATGAGGTTCGTGACATTGTACAGGAGACAGGGATCAAGACCATCCCCATGGAAAAGAAATGCAAAAAAGCAAAATGGCTGTCTGGAGAAGCCTTACAAATAGCACTGAAAAGAAGAGAGGCGAAAAGCAAAGGAGAAAAGAAAAGATATAAGCATCTGAATGCAGAGTTCCAAAGAATAGCAAGAAGAGATAAGAAAGCCTTCTTCAGCAATCAATGCAAAGAGATAGAGGAAAACAACAGAATGGGAAAGACTAGAGATCTCTTCAAGAGAATTGGAGATACCAAGGGAACATTTCATGCAAAGATGGGCTCGATAAAGGATAGAAATGGTATGGACCTAACAGAAGCAGAAGATATTAAGAAGAGGTGGCAAGAATACACAGAAGAACTGTACAGAAAAGATCTTCACGACCCAGATAATCATGAGGATGTGATCACTAATCTAGAGCCAGACATCTTGGAATGTGAAGTCAAGTGGGCCTTAGAAAGCATCACTAAGAACAAAGCTAGTGGAGGTGATGGAATTCCCGTTGAGCTGTTTCAAATCCTGGAAGATGATGCTGTGAAAGTGCTGCACTCAATATGCCAGCAAATTTGGAAAACTCAGCAGTGGCCACAGGACTGGAAAAGGTCAGTTTTCATTCCAATTCCAAAGAAAGGCAATGCCAAAGAATGCTCAAACTACCGCACAATTGCACTCATCTCACACGCTAGTAAAGTAATGCTCAAAATTCTCCAAGCCAGGCTTCAGCAATATGTGAACCGTGAACTCCCTGATGTTCAAGCTGGTTTTAGAACAGGCAGAGGAACCAGAGATCAAATTGCCAACATCCGCTGGATCATGGAAAAAGCAAGAGAGTTCCAGAAAAACATCTATTTCTGCTTTATTGACTATGCCAAAGCCTTTGACTGTGTGGATCACAATAAACTGTGGAAAATTCTGAAAGAGATGGGAATACCAGACCACCTAACCTGCCTCTTGAGAAATCTGTATGCAGGTCAGGAAGCAACAGTTAGAACTGGACATGGAACAACAGACTGGTTCCAAATAGGAAAAGGAGTACGTCAAGGCTGTATATTGTCTCCCTGCTTATTTAACTTATATGCAGAGTACATCATGAGAAACGCTGGACTGGAAGAAACACAAGCTGGAATCAAGATTGCCGGGAGAAATATCAATAACCTCAGATATGCTGATGACACCACCCTTATGGCAGAAAGTGAGGAGGAGCTAAAAAGCCTCTTGATGAAAGTGAAGGAGGAGAGCGAAAAAGTTGGCTTAAAGCTCAACATTCAGAAAACGAAGATCATGGCATCCGGTCCCATCACTTCATGGGAAATAGATGGGGAAACAGTGGAAACAGTGTCAGACTTTATTTTTTTGGGCTCCAAAATCACTGCAGATGGTGACTGCAGCCATGAAATTAAAAGACGCTTACTCCTTGGAAGAAAAGTTATGACCAACCTGGATAGTATATTCAAAAGCAGAGACATTACTTTGCCGACTAAGGTCCGCCTAGTCAAGGCTATGGTTTTTCCTGTGGTCATGTATGGATGTGAAAGTTGGACTGTGAAGAAAGCTGAGCGCCGAAGAATCGATGCTTTTGAACTGTGGTGTTGGAGAAGACTCTTGAGAGTCCCTTGGACTGCAAGGAGATCCAACCAGTCCATTCTGAAGGAGATCAACCCTGGGATTTCTTTGGAAGGAATGATGCTAAAGCTGAAACTCCAGTACTTTGGCCACCTCATGAGAAGAGTTGACTCATTGGAAAAGACTCTGATGCTGGGAGGGATTGGGGGCAGGAGGAGAAGGGGACGACCGAGGATGAGATCGCTGGATGGCATCACGGACTCGATGGACGTGAGTCTGAGTGAACTCCGGGAGATGGTGATGGACAGGGAGGCCTGGCGTGCTGCGATTCATGGGGTCGCAAAGAGTCGGACACGACTGAGCGACTGAACTGAAGTGAATTGCATTAGCTAGAACTTCCAGTGTGATACTGAAAAGGAGTAATAAGATAGGGCAACTTTGCCTGTATAGGGACTCATAGAAAGCTCTGTCTCCCTTATTTTGCCCCTAGTTTGGATTGCTGTACTTGATTGTGGCCCACCAACTGGCTAAGTACTCAATAACGAAGAACATGTGGAACAAAGCAGGGTGGGGAGAAGTTCAGGATAGAAATACTTTTTAAATGTACATCTAAGGGCTCCCCTGATGGTTCACTGATTAAGAACCTGCCTTGCAATGCAGGGGACATGGGTTTGATCTCTAGTAGGAGAACTAAGATCCCACATGGCTACAGAGAAGCCCATGAATCACATGGAATCCAGCATAGCCAAAATTCATAAAAATAAATAAAAAAAACTCAATAAAATGTACATCTAAACAAAAGGAAAAAGATAGTGCCTTGCAATGCAGGGGACATGGGTTTGATCTCTAGTAGGAGAACTAAGATCCCACATGGCTACAGAGAAGCCCATGAATCACATGGAATCCAGCATAGCCAAAATTCATAAAAATAAATAAAAAAAACTCAATAAAATGTACATCTAAACAAAAGGAAAAAGATAGTACATGTGGCAATTAGAAAAAAAATTGACAAATTTCAAAGAGACAGCTTGCAAAAAAAAAAAAAAGAATAACTAAAATGAAACATCAGTTAAATAGGGTTGGGAGATAAGAAGGAGGCGCTCTCATAACTGAGAATGTAGGGATACCCAACGTAAGAAGAAAGACTTCCTTCCCAGCAAAGATTCAGTCAATGCAAAGCCATAAGGACTCTCTACTTACTGTATCTCTTCCAAGTTCCTCTTCTTCCTCTACGAAGATGGTCTTCTCTCCTTGATATGCAGGAGCTTGCACACAACTCACCATGAATACAAACCATGAATTGCAAATTCTCTGCTGATTCTGAATAAACCCATCTTAACTGCAGAAATAACTGGCAGTTTGTTTAATTCAGGTCAAAATTTTGGTGACCCATATGGGGACCTACAGAAGACCACTGAAGGCTCCACTGAAGGATAGGTAAACAAACAAGTATTAAACCCACAACTGTCACTCACTCCTTTCCTTTCTGACCCTAGAGTGGGAAGGTGTGTCTTTTTAAGAAACGAAGCTCACACCTTCTTTGCCGTTGAAGCTCTCTGGAGTTTATTCGGGATTTATTATAGTTTTATTTTTCTGGTTAAGGCCTTGTTCTACATGTGAGTAGTCATTTGGCACTTGGATCTGATTTTGAAATTGGACTACTCAGCTAAAGCTTGCTAAAAACACTTAGCCCATTCATTAGGCAACGGGAGCTGCTTCACTAAAACAGTGCTGGGTCAGCCATCAGCACATTAGAGTAGAATATTCTCTGGACACTGGCTGAAAAAGCTTTTAGCTTGACTCCTCTAGGACTAAGCTGTTACCTTAGAACTGGCTGGTACTAGCTTGAAAGCTGTTTGAATTGAACTGTTTAATCTGTAAGATGTTAGATCTGTTGAAAATTATTCCTTTATTCTAGAGTAACTTCTGAGAAATGAGATCCCAGGTATCTAAATATTTTGAGGGTACACCCATTACAGGGACTCTAGTCAATTTAATGTCTAAAAACACTGATCTTTCCTCAAACACATTTTAAATAAAATAGATCAACCTGACCAAAAGCAACTTAGAATATCAATGACCATTATGGGGAACTTTGGATATTCCATACTTAATTTCCTTAAAACTGAATGGGACAACAATAGCTCAAAAATATCCAGAATTGAGGGGAAAGATTGTTATTGTTATTTTGTTATTATTGTTATTGTTATTTCTATTGTTATTTTGAGGCTTCCAATGTTACGAAAAGTCTAAAATTACTCTCTGCAAAATAAAACTTCAAGATTAAGTGAGGTAAACAAACACCTAAATGATAAAATTGCTCTTGAAGCCTCAGTCTCTGCTTCCTTTGCTTCTTTGTCTCATGCTCCCCGTCCAGCTCCATCTTGTCTCCCTCCTTTAACTCATCCTAATCAGACTTTGCTTCTGGTGCTCTCTAGTTCATACCCTTCAACACATCCTGTGCCTCTTCTAATTCCTGCACTTCTTCTATTACTGATTCTTCCTTCACACTTTTCTTTTTCTCTGAAACTACCCATACTCTGTTTTCCTCTGAACTTATTAAAACCCCATCCCTTTAATAAAATCTTTTGAGGCTTCAGAGGCTAAACCCCTATTATTTCTTCTTCTTCTTTTTTTTTTTTTTTATATTACCTGGACTGAAGCTGAACTGTGAACCATTAATCAAAGATTTTCCTAAAGTAGTTGAAGATCCTTACATACTTCCTGAGAAATTTAAACTTATCAGGCTCAATTTTCATTAGATAGTTTATATGCTTGCCAGTGAAAGCCAGGCCTAGCATTGGGTAAAAACCATAATTGGGAAAATCATGAAAAGTTTCTAGGGTTACAACTCGAAGAGCAGTTCACTAACTTTCCACATGATAAGACTTGGACAATTGCTAGGTGACTTTGCTAGGCAATTCCTAGGGCTGTTAACTGTGGCTCAGATCATGAACTCCTTATTGACAACAGATTTAAATTGAAGAAAGTAGGGAAAACCACTAGATCATTCAGGTATGACCAATATGAAATCCCTTACCATTATACAGTGGAAGTGACAAATAGATTCAAGGGATTAGATCTGATAGACAGAGTACCTGAAGAATTACTGATGGGGATTTGTAACATTGTACAGGAGGCAGTGATCAAGACCATCCCCAAGAAAAAGAAATGCAAAAAGGCAAAATGGTTTTCTGAGGAGGCCTTACAAATAGCTGAGAAAAGAAGAGAAGAGAGAGGCAAAGGAGAAAAGGAAAGATACACCTATTTGAAAGCCGAGTTCCAAAGAATAGCAAGGAGAGATAAGAAAGCCTTCCTCAGCGATCAACACAAAGAAATAGAGGAAAGCAGTAGAATGGGAAAGACTAGAGATCTCTTCAAGAAAATTAGAGATACCAAGGGTACATTTCATGCAAAGATGGTAACAATAAAGGACAGAAATGGTATGGACCTAACAGAAACAGATGATATTAAGAAGAAGTGGCAAGAATACACAGAACTATACAACAAAGATCTTCATGACCCAGATAACAGCGATGGTCTGATCACTCACCTAGAGACAGACATTAATTCAAATAGGGGAGATCTCTAATGAACCTCAACAAATCCCTGTCTCTGAACCTATTCTGTTTTATTTAGGTCCCTTGGGATATACACACCATTTCCTCCTTGGTTTCTCTGCCCCTGCTAATTTATTAGAACAATACTTCTTAGAGAAGCTTCATGCCAGATTTTTTTTTTCCCCAAAAGGTGAGAATAAATCTGGAATAGCAATCATCAAATTGAACTAAATGACCTTTAGTTTTGTCTCTTATGATGATAGAGCTGATTCTGAAAACAGTGATCACTTGTCCATTTTTAATTAGCTGCTGCTGCCACTAAGTCGCTTCAGTCATGTCTGACTCTGAGCAACCCCGCAGAGGGCAGCCTACCAGATTCCCCGGTCCCTGGGATTCTCCAGGCAAGAACATTGGAGTGGGTTGCCATTTCCTACTCCAATGGATGAAAATGAAAAGTGAAATAGGCAAAATCTCCAGCTGATAGTGACAAAATTCACAGCATGCCTCCCATCAATATTCAAACAGAGGCCTTGAAACCTCTCCCAGAATTAGGCAACACCCATCAGAAGCCCTTCAGGACATAAAGTCCATAATAGAAGATCACAAACTTCTAGGCTTCATTATACTTGTACTACTGGCCCATGTAACAATTCTGTTTCACCAAGATGAAAACCTAAGATATGAGGACAGTGGTTTGTTCCTGATCAATAAACAACATTGCTATCCCTCAACACCCTGTCTTTCCTAACTTTAATGAATTACTATTATTAACATCCATTCCCACCAGAAGTCTATTCTTTATTATGATTGATTTATGCAGCACATTCTCAAGTATTCAGTTGATGAAGCTACCCAGTACCTTTTAGCCTTCACTTGAGAAGAAATACAAGTCACCTCCATAGAAATACTTCAAAGTTTTACTGAGTCCTTCTTATTTCTCCCAAACATTAAAGGCTTATATGAGTGATACAAAATTACCTGGAGGTTCTACTTTGTTGCAATATGTAAATTATCAGCTTCTTTGTTCTCAGGCTCCTCATAGGAAGACTACATGCACTTTCTTAAACTTTCAGTCTCAAAGGGACCTAAGACCATCAAAGAAAATTTGCAGTTTGCCCAAACTCAGGTTTGATACTGAGGTTATCTGTATCAGGACAACTATTAGACCTAGATTTATACAGACTTCACAATGTCCTGAGTTTTCCAAACCACAAACTAAGCGTTAGCTTTGAGGTTTTCTCCATGTAGTTGGTTCTTGCCAAAACTGGGTTCCAAATTTCTCTCTTATGGATAAACCTCTGTATGTTTTACTAAAGAATAACAAGCCTGACCCATAGTATGGGAAGAACCAGATGACATAAACTTTAAGGGCTTCAGGGTAGTTTAAAGAACCTACCTCCCTTGAGCAATCCAATAATCAGATTCCTCCTTTACTTTTACACATTGCAAAGGAAGAAAATGCCCTTGGAGTTTTCTAATCAGCAAATGAACCCTGTGGGATGGGGATACCCTCCATCCTTATAGAGTCAATAATGTCAACTATCCATTGGTTAAACCACTGAGAAAAACTTTGTGGGATCTTCTTTAACCATTTTTGTATCTCATGCAATAAAAGGCTTTTCTGAATTCTCATCACACTCAATGTTAACCAGCCAGGTGCTTCACCTCCTGTGAAGTCCTTTGGCAAAGTGCTCCTCACATAACTCTTTTACACTGTAATAACCTTATTCCTACTTTTCTCCCCTCTATCCCCCTCACAACTACTTAATGCTGATCAATTACCTCCTGTCTTCTTGTGGTGATCTTCAGGATATTCCTTTGGGTAGCACTGACTTCTCATGGTTCACTAATGGTTCTTATGTAAAAGATGACATGACAAATACTGTGCTGGGTATGCTATTGTTACTCTTTTTGATGTTATTGAAGCAGCATCTTTATCTATGGCTATTTCAGCTCCACAGGCTGAATTATATGCTCTTGCACTGGCTTGTGGGGTGTCCCAGGTGGCTCAGTGGTAAAGAATCCATCTGCCAACACAGAAGATGCAAGAAACATGGGTTCAATCCTTGGGTTGAGAGATCCCCTGGAGGAGGAAATGGCAACCCACTCCAGTATTCTTGCTTGGAAAATCACATGGACAGAGGAGCTTACAGTGGACTGCAGTCCATAGGGTCACAAAGAGTTGGACATGACTGAGAGACTGAGCATGCAGGCACACTGGCTTGTATTTTCAGCAAGGGTAAAATTCCCAATATCCTTAGCAGATATGCTTTTGGAGTAGCTTGTGATTTTGGAATGTTGCAGAAGAAATGTGGCTTCCTTACTTCCATCTGAAATAAAATTAAAATTATTCATAAATTACTAGATGCCTACTTTTTACTATCACTTTATTTATTCTTAAGATTCTGAGGCCTTCTAAACTTGACATTCTGCAACTAAGGGAAATCACCTTGCTAATACTTTCACAAGGAATGCTGTCCTGAAAGGGACCAAGAGTAGCCAAGCCCCTGTCATGGTCCAAGGAATATTTCCCCCAACAATACTATAGAAAAGTTGGCTACAGAAACCCATCAATTGGCCCTAAAAAAGGAAAAATCAAGATTGGAAATTCAACAATTGTAAATTTGATAAAACGGAGAAAGTTTTGGCTTAGACCAACTATCAACCAAGTCCTACTGGAGACTCTAAAAATTTCCACTCTTCATCACTGTACATGTGTTAAACTGCCAGCCTACTGACAAAATGATAGCTTTCATGAGTTAATATTGATGGGAAAACATTTGCAAGGTCGTAAAAAGTGCCTACCTGACTTGTCCCACATGTTGAAATACAATCTGATAGACATAATCTTGTTTTCATAGAAAAATCTTTGCACAGTGTACTCTTAGGAGACAAAGACTATATGCATCATACCTTGATATCTGAAGATTTCTTCTATTAGTAAAGACATCTCCAGAAAACCTCTCTCTGACCTCACTGGACAGGCCCCTAACAGGTACTGCTTACCAACTTTTGTGCCACCAAAATCCAAAGAAGAGACTCTTTTATTCACATGACACACCTAAAGTAAGCATTAAACCCTGACTGGACCTGCACATCACCTAGTGACCTCAAAGCACAGATTTCCTCAAACTGAAGCAGACCACATCTGATGAAACAGCCTTCCAAAGATACCTGAACCAGGCTTCTTGGAAATCTATCACTAAGCATTTGATGATGACATAATTCAGGTGGTATATGGACTTACATAAAATTTTCCAGAGAGTTCTCTCTGCTACCTCTCTTTGTTACTCAAATGTGACCTCTACAGGTTTCTTATCTATGCACTCTCTTTTCAGTGTGAGACAGTATACCAAAGAAACTTCCTTCCTGGCCTTAAGGGACAAAAACCTGTTAAATCTAGAAAGGCTGACTCTTGAAGAGTGATGCTTTCAGAGAAATATCTTGATTAAAAAAGGAAGATATAAACAAATTAATAAATAACAACCTCAATTAAATATAGGTGGGAGATCAGATGGGGAGTTCTCTTGCCCTGAGACAAGAGCAAAACCTAAAAGGAAAAAAGAAAGACTCCTCCTCTTTCCTGGCAAAGACTCAGCCATTGAAAAGCCATGGGCTCTATGCTTTCTACAACCCTCCCAACTTTGTTTTCCCCTCTATAAAGTGCTTTTGTTTTGTTTTGTTTCCTCATGCTCTTCAGACACTTGCATATGGCTCACTATGGTGGCAGACATCAAACTGCAATTCTCTGCTGACCCCAGACAAACCCATTTTTGCTGGGGAAATATCAGGCTGACTATTTCAGATCAACAGAAACCAATACAACAAGGAAGTTAAAGCTTTTCTTCAAATAAGACAAAATTAAAGTTAAAAAAATAATTTAAATGAGGATAATTAACGTCACCCCAACACAGTCAACTATATATACCATGAATGTCTTTACTCTGATAGGCCCAGTGATATTTATAATCCTCACAGAAATCCTAAAGAGAAGATTTAATTCCAAATTTTATAGAGACGATAGTGACTCTCAGAGAAGTTAAATAAATCATAACCCAGGTCACTAATACCTGGGATAACATAGAAGGGATTTGAACCAAATCTTCTTGATTCCAATTTCATAATCTTTTAGGTTATAACCCACAACATAGGTTATCTTTATTCAAGTTGGCAACAAAAAAACATCCTTTACCTCTTTACTTTTCTATTGAAAGGAATCATATTAGGCTTTATTCTTTAAAAAGTCAATCATCTCTCATTTACTTACACAGAGCAGCAGAGTGTGAAAAACCATCAGAGGGATTTTAAAAGTAGCATGCACAGTATAATAAACAGGTCTGTGCGAGGCTCATTAGAGCTATCATCTCCAGCATTCTGAGTCATCAAGATAAAGATTTAATATTGACACCATGTTAAAGACAACAGACTCAATGAGGATGTTTGAGGGTGCCTTATCTTAAGATAAACAAAGGCAAACTGAAAGAATAGGAAATTAAAGGGATAAAACATGGGGAAAAGTCAACATTTTATTTTTGTAACTAAAATTATTACATTTCTGGAAGTTTTAATGAGACCATGAGTGTCATTTCAGGCAGCCACAGTTATATTTCTGAGAACATATATATTTTCTGAGATCATATATATTTAATGATTATATTTATTTTCTTCTCAAATGTGGACTATCCTATTCTAATACAGTGTATAAACTGAGTTGAATAAAATATATAAATATGGAGGCTTCATAATTATATGTTAGTATATAAAACAATTGTTCAAAAATGGGCTGATAATATTTTCTACAGGTTCACTTCAAAGAACCTTAGCTTTTGTCTTGCCTCCTTTTTTTAATCTGCTAAATATGTACTGGGAACTTAAGTTGCTCCTCCCAGACTACAGTCAATTGGTGGAATGTTAAGAATTAGAGAAAGCTTATGGAGAAGGAAATGGCAACCCAGTCCAGTGTTCTTGCCTGGAGAATCAATCGCAGGGATGGGGGAGCCTGGTGGGCTGCCGTCTATGGGGTTGCACAGAGTCAGACATGAATGAAGCGACTTAACAGCAGCGGCAGCATGGAAAGGTAGCTTTTCTGAAGAGGCAATCCCTTTCTTTTTCTCTTCTTCAAACATGAGAAAATTATTTTCCTCCATTCTTCAAGAGGCCTGAAATCTTTCCCCTATCAAAAACACTCAGAGCCCCTAATTTGGGCAAGTGCACACAAGAGACACTGGTGTCCATTAGGTGTTAGTTCCTTGTATTTCTTGTCACTTCTAATTAATCAAAACCAAAATAAAGCCAGATTAGTGAGTAAAATAACCAAAAGGAAAAAAAAAACCAAACTTGGAAATATTTCTCACAGAATTTTATCAGATGTTCAACTACACATTTGTATTTTACTTACAGGAGATAAACATTATGAATTATACTAAAGTCAGTCAGGTCACAATTAATATTTTTTCATTTATATAATTTACTCATAAATATCACCTGAATCTTCAGGAAGGATGCAGTTTACCTAGGATTAACTTGTTCATATTCTAAATGAATAATAATTATTTAGATTAAAGTTGGATAATATGAATATTTATACTCCAAAGTTTAAAATTTATGTAACTTGAACATGTAAACTTACCATGAAAAATGTCTAAAATAATCAGTAAAATTTCATAAGCCATTAACATATTCACTAGATATTAATCTACATTTTGTGCTTTCCCATGACACTATTGAATTTAAAAAGTGAATCCTACAACTCAAGTCACACATTGAGTAATTTTCAAAAATTTTAAAGGTAAGTTTGAAAATGGGAAAGCTATTCTAAATCTCAAAATTAAATCTCTTTCTAAATAACTGTTCTACATTTAACCTTTTCCTCAGATTTTGAGTCATTCTACCATATACACTGGAAAACAATGATTAATATATAAATATATTTTATATTGTTTGTTATCAAATAACAAATGTAAAAAGCTAAGAAATAGTAAAAGAAATCGCAACAGTAACATTCTGAAACTTGTTCAGTTTATCAATAGAAAACATTATTTTTCTTAACTTTTTAGATGAACATATGCCATTTACTAAATTTTAAGAGCCAATTATTTGCTATCAAGTATACCTTTATTAGTGTTACCAATGCTTTTTAAAAATAGAATTAAAAATATTTTAAGAATATCATGAAGGTAAATATGTATCTAAATCATCTACTCATTAGGATGAATACAAGGTCATAGGAAAAGTGCTTTAATAGACCTTTTAACTATAATAGAAAGGGATTAACATTAAACATAATGGAAAAATACCATCTCTTTTGAACCTACAATGGTTAAAAAATAAAACAGGAAAAGGCTCTTTATAAAAGCATGAACACAGTTTTAAAAAGGCTTCCCACTTTCTGCTGCAGAAAACATAAATTACATACTTTGCAACCAGCTGTAATGGTAGGAATAGGCAGCTGGTCCAATTTACTGTATAGTACTATTGTACATATTGTTTGATGCACAAATTACTTATAATTTCTAGAAGTGCATCTTTGCAGTTTGATATTTTTAAGCAGCACTCCAACAACTTGAAAAGTTTTAGACTTTGGAGAGGCTTGTTCTGAATAGGCTTTACCATTGCTGAGTGTGTTTTTCTACATCATGGTTCACAGTAGTCATTTTATATGTTCATAAAAGTAAACAAAAATGCAAGATATTTTCCATAGACTTTAAGAACTTAGAAAATTTTGGTGATTTTCATGTTCAGATTCTTGAAATTAAATATTTATCTGTGTCCACTGCAAGAGAATATTTGCACCTAAAAAACTGTCATCATCCTCATTAGGAAAAAGAACTCAAAACTCTAGACAACACTGAATTTGGGTCAAGTATGCTGGGAAAGAATTCATGAATTTGAGCACAGAATTATTAAAAGAAAGCTCTTGGTTTTCTAAAACCAAAGAGGAAAGGCAACTATTTAGATTAAAATCAAACGGTCATTTTACCTACTGTGAAATTGTAAGAAGGATGAATCCACCATTTTTCCAAGTATCTGAATTTGTCTTTTCATATATGCCAATGTGTTGAATCAAGAGGAGGGAAGGTTAAAAATCCCTTTTCTCTGTTTAGTCCCTTGTCACTGCAAGCCATATGCCCTAGGACAGCTTCCGTTTAAGTGCAAATCCTGTGTTTTCTGGCTTTTACAACCCCTTGGTCAGCTTGCGCATTGCAGCTGCCATAAAGCACTATCCACATTTTCGGCCCTAAAGAGGTGAGTTCCATTTTGATGACGTACTATTAACAGTTTTGCTAGTATATTCTCCTACTCTTCT
>SJYX01003341.1:75333-114492 GCA_006410675.1 Oreotragus oreotragus | reverse complement strand
GAGACAGGGTAAATATGTATCTAAATCATCTACTCATTAGGATGAATACAAGGTCATAGGAAAAGTGCTTTAATAGACCTTTTAACTATAATAGAAAGGGATTAACATTAAACATAATGGAAAAATACCATCTCTTTTGAACCTACAATGGTTAAAAAATAAAACAGGAAAAGGCTCTTTATAAAAGCATGAACACAGTTTTAAAAAGGCTTCCCACTTTCTGCTGCAGAAAACATAAATTACATACTTTGCAACCAGCTGTAATGGTAGGAATAGGCAGCTGGTCCAATTTACTGTATAGTACTATTGTACATATTGTTTGATGCACAAATTACTTATAATTTCTAGAAGTGCATCTTTGCAGTTTGATATTTTTAAGCAGCACTCCAACAACTTGAAAAGTTTTAGACTTTGGAGAGGCTTGTTCTGAATAGGCTTTACCATTGCTGAGTGTGTTTTTCTACATCATGGTTCACAGTAGTCATTTTATATGTTCATAAAAGTAAACAAAAATGCAAGATATTTTCCATAGACTTTAAGAACTTAGAAAATTTTGGTGATTTTCATGTTCAGATTCTTGAAATTAAATATTTATCTGTGTCCACTGCAAGAGAATATTTGCACCTAAAAAACTGTCATCATCCTCATTAGGAAAAAGAACTCAAAACTCTAGACAACACTGAATTTGGGTCAAGTATGCTGGGAAAGAATTCATGAATTTGAGCACAGAATTATTAAAAGAAAGCTCTTGGTTTTCTAAAACCAAAGAGGAAAGGCAACTATTTAGATTAAAATCAAACGGTCATTTTACCTACTGTGAAATTGTAAGAAGGATGAATCCACCATTTTTCCAAGTATCTGAATTTGTCTTTTCATATATGCCAATGTGTTGAATCAAGAGGAGGGAAGGTTAAAAATCCCTTTTCTCTGTTTAGTCCCTTGTCACTGCAAGCCATATGCCCTAGGACAGCTTCCGTTTAAGTGCAAATCCTGTGTTTTCTGGCTTTTACAACCCCTTGGTCAGCTTGCGCATTGCAGCTGCCATAAAGCACTATCCACATTTTCGGCCCTAAAGAGGTGAGTTCCATTTTGATGACGTACTATTAACAGTTTTGCTAGTATATTCTCCTACTCTTCTATCTCTATCATTCTCCTGCTATGATAATCACAAACTATATGTCAAAAATGGAACTGTAAAAGTTCTGTAAACTATCATCAAATGGACTCTAAGGGATTCTCAATGATTTCTTTCTAAGTGTTTCCTTTGGTCATTAGAGCTTTCTGTATTTTCCTATGAAAATATGGGAAGGAGAAAATAAAGTTTAACTCATTATGGTCCTTGTAGATCTCTTCCACCAATCTTGGCCTTCTGTTCTAAGCATTTGATCTTTATTCCTCTTCCATCTTTTGCATTCATGAAGCACCTATTTTAACAATGATATTACCTCTATCTGTACTCCTCTGTAGGAGGTTCTTAATAACACTGTACAGAAATAAAAACACAGGACAAGTCTACACAACTACATCTAAGTATATAGATATTGTGACTGATTTCACCTTTTGTATAAGGTATCACTTCATGTCTCACAGATTGCTATTACTAGTAAAGACAACTCTCTGGGTCCCAGATCCACTGACTGAGTTGTATGCATGGCTTCTCAACTTGAAGGCACAATGAGATCTCCAACTCAATTGAAACTACAACTCTGATTTCCATTCCCCTGATCACTCCTCCTCCCACATTTTAAATATTAGGGAGTACACTAGAAGATATTTTGTTTCCTAAAGTCAGAAAATAGGGCATTGCCCTGTATTATTTGCTCATGTTCAGTCGCTCAGTCATATCGATTCTTGGCAATCTCATGGATTGCAGCCTTCCAGGCTCCTGTGTCCTTGGGATTTCCCAGTCAAGAGTACACCTGTGGCGGATTCATGTTGATGTATGGCAAAACCAATACAGTATTGTAAAGTAAAATAAAGTAAAATTTAAAAAAAGAAAAAAGAGTACTTGAGTGAGTTGTAATTCCATTCTCCAGGGGATCTTCCCAATCCAGATATCTAACCTGAGTGTCCTGCATTGCAGGCTGATTTTTTTTGCCATATATCATCCATATTATTTGCTTGAGTTACCAAAATAAAGTACCACATATTGGAAGGTTTACCAGGTTTGTTTTCTCACAATTCTGGATGACATAAGTCAAAGATCAAGGTGTTGGTTTTGTCTGAGGTCTCTTTCCTGGATTTGTAAATGACTACTGTATTCCTCTGTCTTCAAATGACCTTGCCTCTGTACTTGTGTTCAAATTTCTTATTATTAAGTAGATTTAAATTTTAGAAATTGGGTTATGAATCCATGGTTCAAAACCTGACTCCAATATTTACAANTTCATGTTGATGTATGGCAAAACCAATACAGTATTGTAAAGTAAAATAAAGTAAAATTTAAAAAAAGAAAAAAGAGTACTTGAGTGAGTTGTAATTCCATTCTCCAGGGGATCTTCCCAATCCAGATATCTAACCTGAGTGTCCTGCATTGCAGGCTGATTTTTTTTGCCATATATCATCCATATTATTTGCTTGAGTTACCAAAATAAAGTACCACATATTGGAAGGTTTACCAGGTTTGTTTTCTCACAATTCTGGATGACATAAGTCAAAGATCAAGGTGTTGGTTTTGTCTGAGGTCTCTTTCCTGGATTTGTAAATGACTACTGTATTCCTCTGTCTTCAAATGACCTTGCCTCTGTACTTGTGTTCAAATTTCTTATTATTAAGTAGATTTAAATTTTAGAAATTGGGTTATGAATCCATGGTTCAAAACCTGACTCCAATATTTACAAGCTATATGATCTTGCAGAAGTATTTTAAACTTTCTGTACCTTACTTCCCTGAATTAAATTTGCTATGATAGCATGCACATTTTGTGAATTTTGTGTGTTTTAAATGAGTTAATAAAACATTCTTAGAACATCATCTTGTGTATACTGATAATCATTATAACACATGATACTTATGTTATAATTTTCAAGAGACTATAACTAACATATATGTAATCAATTTAATCACCTTATAGTTTCAGCTAATAAATAAATATATGCTTCTTTGGACAGTTTAAAATAATAATAAAAGGAATAAATTGTCATGATATGGTGCAAATTACCCCTATCAAATCCTCACTAAAGAAAAGCAAGGTGGATAAATATTTCTATATATAAAAATGAATTGCCTATAAGAATACAATATGGTAAATGCTAATTTGGGGCTTCCCAGGTGGCACTAGTGGTAAAGAACCCACCTGCCAATGAGACATAGGTTCAATCCCTGAGTCAGGAGGATCCCCTGGAGAAGAGCATGGCAACCCACTCCAGTATTCTTGCCTGGAGACTTTCATGGACAGAGGAGCCTGGCGGGCAACAGTCCATAGGGAAACAAAGAGTCAGACATGACTGAAGTGACTTAGCATGTACATGCACACAAACACTACTTTACTATAGTAAATACCACTTAGTAATTTAGTAACTCTAAACAGATATATTTTCCCGCCTTAAAGATAAAACATGTAAAAGTTTTCTTTTCTCTCAAAAAAAAGTCACCTACCAATATTCTGGTGTTATGAATCAAAACGCATTAATACACCAAATTAAAAAAAANTGTCATCATCCTCATTAGGAAAAAGAACTCAAAACTCTAGACAACACTGAATTTGGGTCAAGTATGCTGGGAAAGAATTCATGAATTTGAGCACAGAATTATTAAAAGAAAGCTCTTGGTTTTCTAAAACCAAAGAGGAAAGGCAACTATTTAGATTAAAATCAAACGGTCATTTTACCTACTGTGAAATTGTAAGAAGGATGAATCCACCATTTTTCCAAGTATCTGAATTTGTCTTTTCATATATGCCAATGTGTTGAATCAAGAGGAGGGAAGGTTAAAAATCCCTTTTCTCTGTTTAGTCCCTTGTCACTGCAAGCCATATGCCCTAGGACAGCTTCCGTTTAAGTGCAAATCCTGTGTTTTCTGGCTTTTACAACCCCTTGGTCAGCTTGCGCATTGCAGCTGCCATAAAGCACTATCCACATTTTCGGCCCTAAAGAGGTGAGTTCCATTTTGATGACGTACTATTAACAGTTTTGCTAGTATATTCTCCTACTCTTCTATCTCTATCATTCTCCTGCCATGATAATCACAAACTATATGTCAAAAATGGAACTGTAAAAGTTCTGTAAACTATCATCAAATGGACTCTAAGGGATTCTCAATGATTTCTTTCTAAGTGTTTCCTTTGGTCATTAGAGCTTTCTGTATTTTCCTATGAAAATATGGGAAGGAGAAAATAAAGTTTAACTCATTATGGTCCTTGTAGATCTCTTCCACCAATCTTGGCCTTCTGTTCTAAGCATTTGATCTTTATTCCTCTTCCATCTTTTGCATTCATGAAGCACCTATTTTAACAATGATATTACCTCTATCTGTACTCCTCTGTAGGAGGTTCTTAATAACACTGTACAGAAATAAAAACACAGGACAAGTCTACACAACTACATCTAAGTATATAGATATTGTGACTGATTTCACCTTTTGTATAAGGTATCACTTCATGTCTCACAGATTGCTATTACTAGTAAAGACAACTCTCTGGGTCCCAGATCCACTGACTGAGTTGTATGCATGGCTTCTCAACTTGAAGGCACAATGAGATCTCCAACTCAATTGAAACTACAACTCTGATTTCCATTCCCCTGATCACTCCTCCTCCCACATTTTAAATATTAGGGAGTACACTAGAAGATATTTTGTTTCCTAAAGTCAGAAAATAGGGCATTGCCCTGTATTATTTGCTCATGTTCAGTCGCTCAGTCATATCGATTCTTGGCAATCTCATGGATTGCAGCCTTCCAGGCTCCTGTGTCCTTGGGATTTCCCAGTCAAGAGTACACCTGTGGCGGATTCATGTTGATGTATGGCAAAACCAATACAGTATTGTAAAGTAAAATAAAGTAAAATTTAAAAAAAGAAAAAAGAGTACTTGAGTGAGTTGTAATTCCATTCTCCAGGGGATCTTCCCAATCCAGATATCTAACCTGAGTGTCCTGCATTGCAGGCTGATTTTTTTTGCCATATATCATCCATATTATTTGCTTGAGTTACCAAAATAAAGTACCACATATTGGAAGGTTTACCAGGTTTGTTTTCTCACAATTCTGGATGACATAAGTCAAAGATCAAGGTGTTGGTTTTGTCTGAGGTCTCTTTCCTGGATTTGTAAATGACTACTGTATTCCTCTGTCTTCAAATGACCTTGCCTCTGTACTTGTGTTCAAATTTCTTATTATTAAGTAGATTTAAATTTTAGAAATTGGGTTATGAATCCATGGTTCAAAACCTGACTCCAATATTTACAAGCTATATGATCTTGCAGAAGTATTTTAAACTTTCTGTACCTTACTTCCCTGAATTAAATTTGCTATGATAGCATGCACATTTTGTGAATTTTGTGTGTTTTAAATGAGTTAATAAAACATTCTTAGAACATCATCTTGTGTATACTGATAATCATTATAACACATGATACTTATGTTATAATTTTCAAGAGACTATAACTAACATATATGTAATCAATTTAATCACCTTATAGTTTCAGCTAATAAATAAATATATGCTTCTTTGGACAGTTTAAAATAATAATAAAAGGAATAAATTGTCATGATATGGTGCAAATTACCCCTATCAAATCCTCACTAAAGAAAAGCAAGGTGGATAAATATTTCTATATATAAAAATGAATTGCCTATAAGAATACAATATGGTAAATGCTAATTTGGGGCTTCCCAGGTGGCACTAGTGGTAAAGAACCCACCTGCCAATGAGACATAGGTTCAATCCCTGAGTCAGGAGGATCCCCTGGAGAAGAGCATGGCAACCCACTCCAGTATTCTTGCCTGGAGACTTTCATGGACAGAGGAGCCTGGCGGGCAACAGTCCATAGGGAAACAAAGAGTCAGACATGACTGAAGTGACTTAGCATGCACATGCACACAAACACTACTTTACTATAGTAAATACCACTTAGTAATTTAGTAACTCTAAACAGATATATTTTCCCGCCTTAAAGATAAAACATGTAAAAGTTTTCTTTTCTCTCAAAAAAAAGTCACCTACCAATATTCTGGTGTTATGAATCAAAACGCATTAATACACCAAATTAAAAAAAATTTTAACAATTACATTCTTATTAGGGGTTAAAACGTTCTGGACATAGATGAGGAAAAATACTATGTTTTTTATCATAGAGGTAAGGACAATTTAATACATGGTTGAATGTTTAGAAGGATTACTTCATTATCTAAGTTTTTATCATTTTCTTATTTTAAATCACTATATTTCTAAATACATTGTAGCCTTTACAAGAAAAAGAAAATGTTATTTATTTAGTTAAAATACTGAGAATAACTTTATTAATTTGAAGGGAAAACAGAACCAAATTTCAAAGAGCAAGCTGCATGTCACTACTGACAATATTTAAATTTATGTACTCACTTTCATTTAAGTGTATCTGAGAACTTTCCTCTATCAGCATATGTACATTCTCTGTTGTCTATTATCTTTTATCACTATCAGTTAACAATCTCATCATCCGTTTTCTTTTCGTGTGAAAATGTGTCATAATGTTGTTTTGCCTGTGAAAGTAGGATTTCTGCTTAACTGCAAGGCTAACTGCTCAAAGAACCTGGTTAAAAGTATAAGCAGGTAGTGACAGACTAGAAGATAAAATATTGAATCCTGAGACTCAATTTGTAATGAATCTATATTCCACATGGCAAAATCATTTGGCTACCCATAGTTTAAGGGATCCAAGGGAACACTTCAAAGAAATAGATACAAGGGAGGATGAGTCTTTGAACTAGATTTCTTTTAGAGTGGAAACACGAATTGCAAAAAAACCCACAGATGTTCGCCATATGAACAGGTGAAAAAATACTACTCTTTCAAATATATTTATCAAAGTCTTTTCTGCCTTTCTATAATTTCATTTTAAATGGACTTACTTTTCAGTTGTTCTCTGCTTAAAAACCCTAATAAGTAAAGACAGATTGTATGACTTCATTAACAATGGTGAGCCAGAATCTCAAGGCCTTTCCTGAGCCTCTTTTCTCGGCATATGTAATTTTCTAATTGCTGTTCTCTAAAGCAAGAAATGCAATTAGAAGAGTGTTATCTGAAGACACAACTCAACTGAACATTATTTGGCATTTCAATTTGTTTTCTAGCATAGAATCACTGTAATGGAAATTCTACATGAAAATTCGGTTTGTCATAATTACCTGCAATTGAGTTTATGGTTAATCCACATATATTAATTTCCTTTTTTTCAAATTTCCATTGGACTATAAGCAAACTCGTTAACACCCATAAAAAAGTCAATGGAAATACTCTTAGTAGCAACTAACATAGGAATCAGAACAGCATAATATTGGTATATATTTTTTAAAATATTCATTTATTTACTTACTAGTGGCACTGTGGAGTGGACTCCTCTCCAGTACTCCTCTCCAGTACTCTTGCCTGGAAAATCCCATGGTGGGCTGCAGTCCATGGAGTTGCTGAGTCTGACACGACTGAGTGACTTCATTTTCACTTTTCACTTTCATGCATTGGAGAAGGAAATGGCAACTCACTCCAGTGTTCTTGCCTGGAGAATCCCAGGGACAGGGGAGGCTGGTGGGCTGTCGTCTGTGGGGTCACACAGGGTCGGACATGACTGAAGCGACTTAGCAGCAGCAGCAGCAGCAGCAGCACTGTGGAAAGGATCTTCCTGACCCAGGGATCAAACCCACACCTCCTGCATCAGAGGCAGATTCTTTACCATCTGAGCCACCTGAGAAGCCCTTTATTAAGATGATCTGTAGTAAATTAAAGATGAGTACACGTTCTTTTTTACTCTTCTGCAAAGGTGAGTCGCTCAGTCGTGTCCAGCTCTTTGTGACTCACAGACTAGCCCACCAGGCTCCTGTGTTCATGGACTATGTGGAATTCTCCAGGCAAGAACACTGGAGTGGGTTGCCATTTCCTATTTCAGGGGATCTTTCTGAACCAGGGGTTGACCTGGGTATCCTGCATTGCAGGCATTCTTTACCACGTGAGCCACAAGGGAAGTGCCACTTCTTCTGAAAGGTGGCATCTAATTCTCTTTTCCCGGAATCTGAGCTGGCCTAAGTGAACTTTTTGGCTAATAGAATACTGCAGGAATGTTTGAGACTTTCAAGGCTAAGTTATACTCCCTGCTGCATCCTTTCGGGCCTCTTGGAACACTCGCTGATTGAAATCACTTGCCAATTTGTGAGGAAGCACATGCAGACCAATGTAGAGGCTCATCTGAGACACCCAAATGACACCCTGACTGAGCTCCCAGGTGACAGCTCATACCAATTTGCCAGATATCTGAGTGAACCACCTTGAAAGTGAAACCTCCAGCTTTACTTCCCCCATCCAAGCTGATGCTACAATAAGCAAAAAAGCCATTCGTGTTGAGATATCCAAAATCTGCAGATTTGCAAGCATAATTAATGATTGCTATCATTTTAAGCTGCTAAATTTTGAGATAATTTGTAATACAGCAATAAATAACCGGAGCAAGGACCATAGCATAAGCGAAGTTATGCCAATAGAAAGAGGACAAGAGATTATTTAATGTACTGTTATTGTTTTTATCATTATACCCCTTAGAGTTCAGTTATTAATGGCATTCTTGTAGTCTACAAATACAGATATCTATAAAACTTGAAATTTCTTTAAATTGTTTGCACTTATTGTCATGTCATAAAGAGAATCCTCCAATAATTTCCCATTAGAAGTTTCTTTAGAGAACGTCCTCTACCCAGATAATTCTTAGTATTAGGAACTAAGAACAAGTATCAATCTGCTCAAAACATTACGCTACATAGCCTGAAATTTTATATGAAGTGAGGAAAGTGATGATAAAGAACACTTTTCACATAGTGAGGACACTACTCCCACCAAACTCTTCCTCTGTACCTTTCAGTGGCTGGCAACATCAACTACCCAGTTACTCAGAACCAAAAGATAGGCATCCTCTATCTTACTCAGACTTAGATACTCAATTCACCATGGGTTATATCCAAATTATAGCTCATTCTTACCCACTTATCTCTGTCTCTCTAGCAGTCTAATGGGTTGTCACTATCCTTTCACTATCTGTTTGCACAGTCACAAAAACATAATTCCCTAATTACCTTTTTCTTCAATCCATTTTCAAAGTGAAGCCAGAGTGATTTTTTTTTAAAGGAAAATGATACCTAGTATATATTGCTGAAAATTCTAAAATAAAAAACTCTACAGATCTTTGCAAGATCTGATCTTTAACCATTTTATTCAGGTATCTATGTTATGACCATATTATCTTTTGTTTTTCCCTCAGATATTACAGACATCTTTCTTCCTTTTCTACTGCAAAGGTTCTTCCTTAATGTCTTAAATACTCTAATCTTGATTATCAAGTAGCAAACTTATTTCTTCAATCTCAGATCTCAATCCAAGTATTAACCTGGAGCAATATAGTTTTTTCCCTTCTTAAGTATCACTGAATATTAGTTTCTTAATAAAACTAACCACAGTCTGAAATTACTTTATTGATTAGTAATTTATTGAATATCTCCTCACTTCACTCAGTACAGTTTACTGTTGTAAGAATGAGGGATATGTTCTTTTCTGTTCCAGAGCTTGATAAATTTCCTGGTTCATGGTAAGTTTTGCATACCTATCTATTAGATGAACCAATGAAAAATTCTTATATTTGTTTCTATGTGTATCAAAGAACTCTGAACCCCATAATGGACATAAAGCACCTTCATTTAAATTTTGAGGAAATATAATGTTAGAAATCTTTATTTACCTTTTGTAGAAGGCAAGAAACAGTAAATGATTTTTTACTAAGTTCCTGTTAGGCAAAGAAAAGGACAAAAAATGAGCCAGTCTCTTCATTTTGAACTTGCTCTAATTTTCTGTTTTTTTGATGTTGATTTTCAACTCAAATGTGTTCACTGGAACAGAATATCTCAAATGGCTTTTAAAGAAGTACCTCAAAAAGTGTAAACCCTATAACAAAGAAGGAAAAGAAATCTTACATATGAGAAGTTATGTCAGTCTTCTTTTATAATAGCCATGTGCATTTGGGAATAAATAATCTTGAAATAATTACTTTTTAAAAAGTTTTTTTTGATGTGGATCACTTGTAAAGTCTTTACTGAATTTGTTACAATATTGCTTCTGTATTATGTTTTAGTTCTTTGGCTTCAAGGCATGTGGGATCTTAGCTCCCTGACCAGGGATCGAACATGAACCCCTTGCATTGGAAAGTGAAGTTTTAACCACTTGACTGGCAGGGAAGTCCCTTGAAATAATTAACTTTTAAATTATCAACAAATGTTTCACAAAGAAATATCATGTGTTTATCCAAATTCCTTCATTTAATATAAGAAGACACTGGAAATTTAAGAAATTGTGAAACATTAAATAAATTCTTTTAGGAGATTTTAAAAACATCAAATTTCCATTCTGTTAGATTGAAATACTAAATTCTTAAAAGTAGTAGTGAAAGGTTCAGTTTTGAAGGATGTTGGAAATGTTTAGTTGCTAAGTTGTATCCAACTCTTTTATGACCCCATGAACTGGGACCCACAATGCCCCTCTGTCCATGGTGTTTCCCAGACAAGAACACTGGAGTGGGTAGCCTTTCCCTTCTCCAGGGGATCTTCCCAACCCAGCGACTGAACCCAGGTCTCCCGCATTGTGAGCAGATTCTTTCACAGCTGAGCCACAAGGGAAGCCCAAGAATACTGGAGTGGGTAGCCTATCCTTTCTCCAGGGGATCTTCCAGACCCAGGAATCAAACTAGGGTCTCCTGCATTGCAGGTGGATTCTTTACCAACTGAGCTATCAGGGAAGTCTCTGGTTCCTCTGCCTTTTCGAAAACCAGCTTGAACATCTGGAAGTTCACAGTTCACGTATTGCTGAAACCTGGCTTGGAAAATCTTCAGCATTACTTTACTAGCATGTGAGATGAGTGCAGTTGTGTAACTTAGGCTACCTATTTAAATGACAACCAGTTTTAACTTTTTGATTATCCGCAGCTGTACAAACATTCACAAATAAGTAACAGCATGCAAAAACGCTTAAATTATATTTTCTTCTTCAGCTTTATACAAGCTAAGGATGATAATAAGAAGCATATTTCTTCATGGCTATATATTCATCTGAGTAGATAAATTCCTCTTGCTCTGGTATTATCTGTCCTTGAAAAAAAAATTGAACTAAACTGGACTTCTCAAGAAAAAAAGAAAATAATGAAATATTTACTTCATCAGTCTATAACCGAGGAAAAATCTATAAAACAAGTATTGTGTTTTTTTCTTCATTTTAATGTGATACTTCTATAAAGTGCAATAAATACACTATCAGTAAAACTACATTTTTAAAAGAAATACAAAAAAAAAGAAACAAACCCAAGTGTTGTTGTTGTTATGATTAGATTCAAAGATACACTATTAATCTGTCAAACTGCAATTCAAATTTCTGAAGTATTTAATCTTCGGTTTCTGTACCTGTATCCTCACTGACAGTAACAAACAGGTTGGGGACAGTTATCACATTATCAATTGAGTAGTTAACTGTTTCTTCTAGAAAGGGCTAGACAGCAAATGTTTTGGCTTTGTGTGCCTTATGGTCTCTGTTATGACCATTTAACACTGCTGCCATATATAGCATGGAAACAGCAATTGAAAAAGCATAAACAGATGGTCATAGATGTTTACTGCAATAAAAGTTTATTTATAAAAACAAATACTGTCTATATTTGGCCCACAGGCTATAGGCTTTTGATAACTTGTTCTACGTTATGACATTTGAAATGTGTGTCGATGTAATACATGAGGGAAAATCCTAAAATATTGGCATAACAGATTATGGAAATTCCAAGGGTAGTTGAGAACTTCTCTGAGAATAAATGGAATGAGGTGATGAATAGAAATGGATAACTGAAGGAACCTAGGCCTCATTTAGGACAAAACAAATTGAAAGCTGAAGAGAAAATCTGATTTTCACATAGAGAAAGGAGAGAATATTCTCCATGACTGGATGTAGGTGGGATAAGTCTGTACAACACGGTGGATAAGAAGTAGGGCTCTGAAGCCAGTCAGTTCTGTGTGCCAATCTTGGTTTTGGTGTTTGTTAACCTATTTAAAAAATGAGCAATATACTTGGGAAAGTTTCTCCTTCTACTTTTTCTCATAGTAAGATGGAGAAATATACTACTAAAAGGGCTATTGATGTAATTCACTGAAATATTTGCATGCCCTTTATCATTCTCCTTGACGTAGTACATGTTCAAAAAATGTTTAGAGTAATTCTTTCCTATAAGAGATGAAGTTATATTTTTTCCCAGAAAATTATTGTCCTGTAATTAAGGTGATATTTTAAAATCTCAAGCTATTTGTAAACAAATTTTGTAGAGCAGTAGCATCCTCTTGTTAATCATGACACTTGATTATATCTCAAGATAGTTCCGATTATCTTCTGACTTTGACCAATTTTTCTTCAGCCTCTTCATTTTTAAAATAAGATTATCAGTTCAGTTCAGTCACTCAGTCATATCTGACTCTTTTCGACTCCGTGGACAGCAGCATGCCAGGCTTCCCTGTCCATTACTAACTACCAGAGCCTGCTCAAACTCATTTCTGTTGAGTCAGTGATGCCATCCAAACATCTCGTCCTCTGTCATCCACTTCTCCTTCTGCCTTCAATCTTTCCCAGCATCAGAATCTTTTCCAAAGTCAGTTCTTTGCATCAAGTGGCCAAAAGACTGGAGCTTCAGCTTCAGCATCAGTCCTTCCAATGACTATTCAAGACTGATTTCCTTAGATTAACTGGTTTGTTTTCCTTGCAGTACAAAGGACTCTCAAGAATCTTCTCCGACACCAGAGTTTAAAAGCATTAATTCCACAGTGCTCAGCTTTCTTTATAGTCCAAATCTCACATCCATATATGACTACTGGAGAAACCATAGCTTTGACTAGATGGACCTTTGTCAGCAAAGTAATGTTCTGTTTTTTAATATGCTGTTTATGTTGGTCGTAGTTGTTCTGCCAAGGAGCAAGTGTCTTTTAATTACATGACTGCAGTCACCATCTGCCGTGATTTTGGAGGCCAAGAAAATAGTCTGTCACAGTTTCCATTGTTTCCCCATCATTTTGCATGAAGTGATGGAAGCAGATGCCATAATCTTAGTATTTTTGAATGTTGAGTTTTAAGCCAAATTTTTCACTCTCCTCCTTCACTTTTCTCAAGAGGATCTTCAGTTCCTCTTCACTTTCTGCCATAAGGGTGGTGTCATATGCATATCTGAGGTTATTGATATTTTCTCAGCAATCTTGATTCCAGCTTGTGCTTCATCCAGCCTGGCATTTTGCATAATGTACTCTGCATAGAAGTTAAATAAGCAGGGTGACACTATACAACCTTGACATACTCCTTTCCCAATCTGGAACCAGTCTGTTGTTCCATGTCCAGTTCTAACTGTTGCTTCTTGACTTGAATACATATTTCTCAGGATGCAAGTAAGGTGATCTGGTATTCCCATCTCTTGAATTTTCCAGTTTGATGTGATCTATTCTGTCCTAGGTTTTGCCATAGTCAATAAAGCAGACGTAAATGTTTTTCTGGAACTCTCTTGCTTTTTCAGTGATCCAGTGGATGTTGCCAATTTGATCTTTGCCTCCTCTGTGTTTTCTAAATCCAGCTTGAACATCTGGAAGTTCATGGTTCACATAATGTTGAAGTGTAGCTTGGAGAATTTTGAGCTTTACTTTGCTGGTATGTGACATGAGTGCAATTGCAGTAGTTTGAACATTCTTTTGCATTGCCTTTCTTTGGGATTGGAATGAAAATTGACCTTTTCCATGTGGCCACTGCTGAGTTTTCCAAATTTGCTGACATATTGAGTGCAGCACTTTAACAGCATCATCTTTTANAGTCATCAAATGTGATTTCAATGTCTAGAGAGGCCAAGAAACATTGTTTATTAAAGTAGTGCTGACTTAAATAATCTGCATGCTCTTTTGACTGAGCTAAGAAATTGTCACTAATAAAAGACTGCACTCGAGGTTGTCTTATAAGTTTTACTCTGAGACCTCATTCAGAGAGAGCTGAAAAATGTTTAATCTATATTTGGAAGTGAGTTCAAGGTTGTAATAAATTATGATTGATAGCAGTTCTGGGTTAATGATAGTAGTGTCTGTTCAGAACACGAGAATCTCAAGAGAAAATCATGCAGTGGACCTGCATGGGCATAAAGAAAAATGAGACTACTGAAAATGGCTGCGCTGGTTGTGCTTAGCAGAAGAACACAAGTGCATGGTGAGTGGAGATTGAAACTTAGTCAATATTCCATGTGCCACGCCTTCTAGTTAAGTACTGGAAATATAGAACAATGTTATGCTAAAAAGTAAGATCAGTAAATGTTCAAATACATCCTCACCATCCCCTGAACAAAGTCATAGGGTGCCAGGGACCCAGGTTTTTAGGACTTTATGTGTTTTTACACTNACTGCACTCGAGGTTGTCTTATAAGTTTTACTCTGAGACCTCATTCAGAGAGAGCTGAAAAATGTTTAATCTATATTTGGAAGTGAGTTCAAGGTTGTAATAAATTATGATTGATAGCAGTTCTGGGTTAATGATAGTAGTGTCTGTTCAGAACACGAGAATCTCAAGAGAAAATCATGCAGTGGACCTGCATGGGCATAAAGAAAAATGAGACTACTGAAAATGGCTGCGCTGGTTGTGCTTAGCAGAAGAACACAAGTGCATGGTGAGTGGAGATTGAAACTTAGTCAATATTCCATGTGCCACGCCTTCTAGTTAAGTACTGGAAATATAGAACAATGTTATGCTAAAAAGTAAGATCAGTGAATGTTCAAATACATCCTCACCATCCCCTGAACAAAGTCATAGGGTGCCAGGGACCCAGGTTTTCAGGACTTTATGTGTTTTTACACTTAGATTTAGTTGTACAACTATGTATTTTAGAAAAAATTATTTTCTGCTTAATATATACTAATTAATATATACTACAGAAAATTAATCAAAGATAATTACAATTTTAATGTATCTATTTTGTCAATTAATATTTTTCATTATTTCCAGTGTTATTAAATATTATTATCAACATGATTTTAATGTTTGAAAAGTACACATTTTATACCATAACATTTTTATAGCTAACAATTTGATTTTTCTCTTAGATATTTCTTATGCTAACACCTTTGTTTATTTGAAGCATTTGACTTTTGCATATAAAGCTAAGGATTAAATAATTAGCTCAAGAATATGGACCTTGTATGTTTTTCTTTGTTGGGTTTAAATAAATAGCCAAAGTGTTCCTTAGAAACATTGTGCTCTTTTACACACTCAACAGACACATATTAGAATGTTATTCCACCACATCCTCTTAAAGCTTTGATATGGTATGGGTTTTATGTTCTAAAACTAAACAAAGGCTAGCTTATTTGTTAGTTACATATTTTTTCCAGAAAGAACTATTTGCTTATTTACTTTTGCAAATTACCTAATCAAAAATTGTAACCATGCTTCTATTGGGGGTATTAATTTTTCTTTAAGTTTTTAAAGTATTCATTAATTTTTTTTCCTGGAAAATGATTGAAATAAAATTTCAGCTACAGTTCAAAGTATTTTTATGTTAAACACATTAATATGAACATAACATAGATGAACATATGGAATGTTATCAACACTTCAGAAGTCTTCTGTTGCCTTCTGCCATTCATTTATGTCCCCTAAGGTAACCAGTGCTCTGATTTCTACTATCATAAAGGGTTTCTGACTTTGTGTAATTTAAATTATAGTATCTGGCTCTTTTCTTTTTTTTGATTCATACTTTTTAGGATTGATCCAAGATTTTGCTACTAACAGGAATTATTTTCTTTTTATCATCATGTGCAGAAGCATGAATTCATCACTCTTATTTATTTTATGAGCTGGCCACAATATATTTATATATTCTACTGTTTATGGATATTTAAGTCATTTCCAGTTTTTGCTTATCTAGAATAAGTGGCTATAAGTGTTCTTGTATATATTTTTGGGAGCACATACTTATCTATTTCTGTTGTATGTTTACATACAGGAGGATATACTGGTTCACAGGATTTGCTTATTTTCAATAATAATAGAAAATTTTAAATTTTTAATAGATACTGACAAGTGTTTGGAAGTGATTGTAGTCATTTACACTTCTAGTTGGTGTGCATGCAAGTTCTTGTTGCCTACCTATCAACACTACCTCCTCACGAACAATCATCAGACACACATTTGTAATTTATTGTAGGCTTCCCAGGTTGCATTAGTGTTAAAGAACCTGTCTGCTAATGCAGGAGACATAAGAGACCAAGGTTTCATACCAGTGTTGGGAAGATCCCCAGATGAAAGAAATAACAACCCACTCAAGTATTCTTGCCTGGAGAATCCCATGGACAGAGGAGCCTGTTGGACTACAGTCCATAGGGTGGCAAAGAGTCGGACACGACTGAAATGATTTAGCACACACATAGTTTAAATGGGCATTCCTCTGATGACTAATGGTGTTAAACAAGATGTTCCCTGTCCAGAAGGATATACTCTTTATAAAGGTAATATTCGAATATTTTGCCTATATTTCTATTAGATTCTCAGCCTTTTCCACATAGATTTGTGAATTTTTAATAAAATCTTAATAATATGAATATGCATTGCAAAAATCTTCCATATTCAGTACTTTCATGGTTATAATGGTTTGATTTTGAAGAACCAGTAATTTTTGATGCTATACTGGGCATTAAAGATAGTGTATATGTTTGCAAAATATTATTTGCATCATCCAGAGTTTCCAAATTTACTTGAATAATACTGAACAAATTATCATCTTATAATTATTTCTGTGTCCCTCTACCCTGATTATTAGGCATTTCTATTTGTAATTATGTGCTTTCACACTCGCCATTTTTATTTTTAACTTTTTATTTTGTATTGGGGTATAACTAATTAACAATGTTGTGATAGTTTTGGGTGAACAGAGAAGGGACTCAGCTACATGTATAATACATGTATCCATTCTCCCCCAGATGCTCCTCCCTTACAGACTGGCACATAACACTGAACAGTGTTCCAAGTATCATAGGGCTTTGTTGATTATCCATTAAAAATTTTTTTTAATTAGAGGAAAATTGCCTTACAATGTTGTGCTGGTTTCTGTCATACAATAACATGAGTCAACCATACGTATATCTATGTCTCTTCCCTTCTGAATCTCCTTCCCACTACTCACCCTATTCCACCCCTCTAGGTTGTCACAGAGCACACTGTTGAGCTCCCTGGATTATACAACAACTTCCTACTAGCTATCTATTACATATAGTAATGTATATGTTTTGATGCTGCTCTCTATCTGGCCCACCCTCTCCTTCCCCTGCTCTATCCGCAAGTCTGTTCTCTTATGTCTGCACGTCTATTCCTGCCCTGCAAATAGGTTCATCAGCACCATTTTTCTAGATTCCATACATATGTGTTAACATACATGAACCTGTTATACAGAGTGAAATAAGTCAGAAAGAGAAACACAAATATCTTCTTCTTTTTTTCTTGATTAAGATTGCTGTAGATTTACTATTTTTTATTTTATATTTATTAAAAATTTAAATTATTAATTATTTTCTCTTCCATCTTTATTAAGACTTTCTCCACCTCTCCTTGTATCTATCTTGGCCATATTTTTCTATCATTTTTAATTGAATGCTTGAATCTGTTGTTTTAAATATATCTTATTTAGAAAATGAAAGCATTTAAGGTATAGATCTTCATCTGAGAACTTTTTTAACTGGGCATATAGGAACTGATGCATAGTGTTTTTACTATATTTCTTTCTAGACTATATGTAAATTGGGTATTGGTTTTCACTTTGTCGATAGGGATTTTTTAAAAAGAGACGTTTGGCTGCTTTTACTTTTGTTTGGATTTTTTTTTTTTAATTCAAGGTGGTTGGTATTACTTATTTTTATTACCCTTTATTTTTTAGAGTAGTTTTAGGGCACAGAAAAACTGAAAGGCAAGTACAGAGATTTTCCACATTGCCCCTCCACATGTACAGTCTTTGTTCTTATCAATATTCCCCACCAGAGTGGTATGATTTGTTATAACTGATGAACCCTACATTGACAAATCATTATCATCCAAAGACATAGTTTATATTAGGGTTCTTGTACACTCATTTGTGATTTCATTGCACTATGGCCAGAAATACAACATGCACTATTTCTATTTTTCATAGAGTTTCATGAAGTATAAAGACTTGTCAGGGTCTGTTTTCATGTTTCATGGCCATGAGAAATAAAAGCACATTGTTTATATCCAGGTCTTACTTGAAAGTCATATGTGTGTGTGTGTGTGTTTATGTTTGCACATGTGTGTGAAAAGATCCAGAGTGAAATAAAGAGAATTTCATATCTTCTTTTATTAGTTTATAATATTCTAAATGTTATTAATATTCCTCATCTTTACTTGTAATAGACTGACTGTAAGTTTCCTATTATTATTTTGTTTATTCCTATTTGTATTTATGGAAATATTTGCTTTATGAATTTTAATCCATACATAAAATTTCTTAATAATTTCCAATTGCAGATTTTTTGCATTTTATCATTGTAAAGTTCTTTGCTTCATTTATACTTTTTATATTAAATTTGACTTCCTAATACTAATACCATTATTGATTTCTTCTGAATCACAATTACCATATAGTTTTTTTTCCTTAATTTTCAAGTAACTATACAGCATATATAGGAGGTGTAGGTTCTATTTTTGATTAAATATGGAGTATTCACTCTATCAAAACAATTGAATCTCATTTACAAATACTGATATATCAAATAATTTTGTATTTCTATGAGTCTTAACATATTTGCTTCCAGTGCTTCTTTCCTTTTCCCTATTTTTCTCAGTAACTTTCAAGGTGATGTTCATACCTTAACAAGACTACTTTTCAATATTATTGCATTTTATAATTATTCTTTATGCTTTTGAGTTTTTTACTATTCTTCCATTCACTAAAAATGATTTTTTTGTTGATACTGAATTATTTGCTTAATTTGTCTGTTTATAGGGTAACAGCTAAGAATTAGGGTTGAAATACATTTACAGGATTGATTTTTAATGGGAATTACATTGCCTATTTTAAATAAATTGTGAAGTTTTTATTCTGATTCCAAGTGAGTCACTGACTTGTAGTGAGTGGTGTAGAATACAGTTCTACTCATCAGATGGCCATACAATGTTTACTACTATGACTACGGAAAAAATAAAAAGCAGTCTGTTAATTATGAACTGAAAAATACATGTTAATTAATGAAATTATTTATTTTACACACACACACAATAAGCATAAATAAGGTCTGTGGCATTCAAGAGAAATTACAAAAATCATAGGCAGTTTGGAATTAATAAGTAACTGATTTGCGTCTCTAACTCCATTCCCTTTAGGAGAGTCTCATCAGAATGAGGAGTTTGTTTCAGAAGACTCGACTCTATTCTGATTCTGCTTTTTAATTGACTTTGTAATTGCTACTGAAATACTCCCCTATCTGTTGGCTGCTTTATTTGTAAAACTGAATATTGAGGATATTGTTCATATTAGTTTGTGTAGATACTTTTGGAAATGCTTTGCAAAGTTTTATTCAAATAATTATTATTTGAAATAACATAACTTCTGGAAAAATAGGAATAAGAAAAGTAAGCCAATATTCATAACAACAAACAACTTGTATTATTTTAGTTGGTAATACAGCAGAGGTTATAAAAATACTGTTGGCATATAATTCAAGTGGGTGTGTTCCAGTACACTGCCCATACTCACTCTTAACTTGCATTCTAAATGACTTCATCTCCTCCCACTAGTATGTTTTTTTAGTCCACCTGCTAAACTGTTGTGCAAAATTGTTCTTGGTTGTTAATAAGTTTAATCAATTTGTAGAAAAGATGAAAAATTTTTAGTGATGATTCACCCCACTCCTCTGTATATATCATCAAGGACATTATGCTCATTATTATTTTTTTTTTAAATTCTCATTTTAAAAGTGTTATTAATCCTGCTTTTCGCAAGATGACAAAAGCAAAGCTGGGTGATTATTTAATAACCAAGCACTACCAGCTGGTACTCCAGGCTGGTGGAAGTTACCATGTGTTACCACTTCATCCTACCATAAATCCTTAAAAATGAAAATGTGAAAACAAATTGAGTTTATAAATGCCTTTGGATATGAACCATGGAGAAGCATCAATATATAAATGCTATAACCAACCATCAAGTAGATGAGGTGGGAAATGAAGAATATCAAGAAAAATTGATAAACATTAATTATTTTAGCTAACTTATGGGCTGCCATCTATGGGGTCGCACAGAGTCGGACACGACTGAAGCGATTTAGCAGCAGCAGCAGCATGTGGTTTTCATCCTAAGTGTTCTCTGAAAGTGTCAATATGCCAAATTTAGAAATTAAATGCAAAAAATGCCTCCTTATTAATGTCAAAAAAGATTAGTCCAATTATGAAGATACAGAAGCAATGAAAAAATTATACAACATAGAATGAGCAGTGTACATTAAAAAGCTTATTTTGGTCCTTTTTATATTTATGTCACTGCTTTATTGCTGATTTTAGAACAATTCTGCTTTATATGGACCAGTAAGTGGTTTCTTTTCTTTCATTAATTCTAAAGTGTAGGCTCTATTATTAACTCATAAACTACTCTATTGATTTGCCTCTTCTCAGATACTCAGGGAAAATTTAGACTAATTTTAGATTGGACAGTTAAAAGCATTAAGTGCTTCACTTATAGAATGAAAATGTCCTATAGTATAAAGCAAAGATATAACAAAAATATTGTAGATAAGTTTTAATTTTGAAAAAGAAAATAAGTAGGCTTTTGTGTTATTCAATATATTCTATTGAGTCAGAGAAAGAAATTGGTTATTTTGAGTTGAAGATAACTGATAACTTCCACTTTGCTGACAAGACGAAATAGATCAAATCTGAGATAAATATGAAGTGCTAATTTGAAAGTTACTTTCCTAGTATTTGTATCCCTATCACTCTCTCCTTCAGTAAACTGAAACTGTTTTCTGACTTATGGAACTGACTCCCGTTAACTCTCTTCTGGGGTATTGTGACCTTTGTACTGTTCTGAGCAGTAAGAAAAAGAGTCTAGCCTCTAATTAGGTGTGGCTGCTCTCTTTCTCTCATTTTCCCTCTTCTATTGTGCTCCTCCAAGCCTCTGGGAATTTGGCCAGCAATAGCACAAAGCATCAGAGAAGGCAATGGCACCCCACTCCAGTACTCTTGCCTGGAAAATCCCATGGATGGAGGAGCCTGGAAGGCTGCAGTTCATGGGGTCGCTAAGAGTCAGACACGACTGAGTGACTTCACTTTCAATTTTTGCTTTCATGCATTGGAGAAGGAAATGGCAACCCACTCCAGTGTTCTTGCCTTGAGAATCCTAGGGACGGGGGAGCCTGGTGGGCTGCCGTCTATGGGGTCGCACAGAGTCAGACACACCTAAAGTGACAGGAGCAACAGCAGCAACAGCAGCACAAAGCATGAGCAGGTGTTCTCTTCATCCTTGCTGCCCTTTGGAGGAAGGTCACACTGTTTTGAGTACTCTCTGACAGGTTTCGGGCAAACATGAACAGTTTTAAAACTCAACTGACTCCTTTTACATAACTTTATAGTATTTTATTTTGATGGTCATAATTAGAAATAGGAAATATTCTGGTATGGTGTGATAGCATCTAACTGAAAAAGAAGGTGAGTGGGCAAAAGAGGATTCAGACTGTTGTCATAAAGAAAAAGAAAACTGAAGGCTTATATGGCCAGTTTGACCTCATGTAGATGCTATGAGTGGTGTGGAATACTATCATGAATGCATAATTTAAATTTTCATTACTCTTTAGCAATTTAAATTATCATCTGTATACTTCAAGTCTGCTGGAATTAATTTCTGAATGTTAAAAACAGAAAGTTGATTAATTTTATCATGCTAAATGAGATAAAATAGACAATTTTTAAATGAAATTACTTTTAAACATTCACTTATAAATTATTTGAAATTCAGATCATTTCCCCCAAATATAAATTTTAAAATCAGACTATATTTCCAAATCATCTTTAAATGCCTTTCTCTTGTTCTGGTACTTCATTGTTCCACTCTTCATTTCAAGGACCATTTGACAATTTCCCCTTCACAAGTTCCTTTCCTAATTCTGTTCCTGTTCCAAGTTAGATCTAGTGTTAGCGCCTGGGCTTTTTTCCCTTGAAAACGAAGTCCCTCAGTCATGTCTGACTCTTTGTGACCCTGTAGACTGTAGCCTGTGAGGTTCCTCCATCCATGGAATTTTCCAGGCAAGTGTACTGGAGTGGGTTGCCGTTCCCTTCTCCAGGGGATCTTTCCGACCCAGGGATTGAACCTGGGTATCCAGCTTGCAAGCAGGCAATTTTACTGTCTGAGCCACCAGGGAAGCTCTTTTTTACTTGAGCTTCTCCATAACCAGTGGTCCTGGAAATTTGGTTCTCATGATTGAGTCTTTGCTTTGTTCTTTTTGCACAGCTACAATTTTGATAACATTACTCCAGTTCCTCTGAAAACTTTAATACTAGATCTCCAAATAATGCCTTGCTACCCAATAATAGGACTATTTATGTAATGCTGTTCTGCTGTTCTGCTGCTGCTCCTAAGTCGCTTCAGTCGTGTCCAACTCTGTGCGACCTCCTCTGTGCGGCCCCAGGGATGGCAGCCCACCAGGCTCCCCCATCCCTGGGATTCTCCAGGTAAGAACACTGGAGTGGGTTGCCATTTCCTTCTCCAATGCATGAAAGTGAAAAGTGAAAGGGAAGTTGCTCAGTCATGTCCAACTCTTAGCGACCCCATGGACTGCAGCCTACCAGGCTCCTCCATCCATAGGATTTTCTAGGCAAGAGTACTAGAGTGGGTTGCCGTTGCCTTCTCCGATACTGTTCTATGCCATTTTTATAGATCATCTTGCATAACTAATATTATAACCTTCTATTGCTGAGACAGTTTAAGAAATTAAAGCACAGAGTAATTAAATAATTTTTCAAAGTCACAGAACTAAGCACTCAGAAGAGCTGGAATTTGAATCTAGGCAGCCCAGGTCTTCAGTATATGTTCAAGAACACTCTATTAATTGGCAGTACTCCTGGTTCATCATATACCTTTCTTTCTTCTAAACTTACTTCTGTCATTGGCCCCACTGGAACACTCACCCATTATCTTTTCTAGAACTCCCTGACATGTCTACAGCTATAACATTAGTACTGTCACACTTTATTATATACATTTGAGACAAGCCAATCCCCTTCTTTTCAATTTGGTTTAGGACATACACTGCAATTACATGTTAAAAAAAAAAATGCCTTGCCCTCCATGAGTTTGCTGACGGTAGATACCGTTTAGGAAACAAAAATGTCAGAATGTGATAGCAGTTAGATTAAAGCGCTAGAAAGAGTGCTTCGTCCTTGAGTAGGGAGAACAACCGAAACAACTGCCCCTGGCCCCATGGGTAGCCTATTCGACAAGGCAATTTACATCTCTACTTTGGATCTTACCAAAATTCAATTTCAAACTTTATGTTTTAATAGTACTGAAAAGAGCCTATGAAAGATTTTGATTTAAGTCAGATCATGTAGCCAAATCTAGGGTCAGTTAAATTGCTTAAACTCCTTAGTCATCTAGGGATACACCCATACACCAGAGTAGAAAATAGTGTGCTAAAATTTTCACTCTACTTGAGAGAAGTAAGGGAATAAGTCAGTCAGGTACATCTTATTAACTGTATTAGACGGTAGAGGGCATTCCAGGCAAAGATAGGTACAAAGGTACTAACAATCTGAGTTGTTATTTTTAGGTCCATTCATTTATTTCATTTATTCATTACCATGACAGAAATTTTAGAAGTCTGTAAGATGTCAGAAACTTTACTAAGTACTTCAGAGTATTTAATATGAATTGAAAATCATTTCAATGCAGATATTATCATTATTATTTTATATATTACATAACTGTAGTTCAATAAGAAATTATATTTTTACAGAGTTATCTAGTTAGTGATGGTTAGTCTGAGATTCATATCCACAAATGTTTACCATCTAAGTTAATATACATTGCTTTAAATCAGAGAATATACTGACTGTCACCTAGGCTAAAGTGAGCCAAGATAGATCTAAAGAATTAGACATGTGTCAGACTATGGGGTGAAAATGATACGATTATGTTTATGCCAAAAAAAAAATCTACTAGTTTTATACAGAAAGACAAGAGAAGATACAGAGAATTAGCAGTATGTTGAAATTACTTAACCAACAGCATTGGTGGAGTGGAGTTGGAGGAGGGGAGTAAAAATTTGAAGGTTTAATCCACAGGATTCAATGGCCAATATGTATTGTTGCTTTATTTTTTTTTTTTGTATTTATTTATTTTTTTACACGAACTCCCAAACATGAACCCCCCTCCCACCTCCCACCCCACATCATCCCTCCAGATCATCCCCATACACCAGCTTGGGTGTTACAGTAGAGTGTGGTAAAGATTAGAAAATGAGTTTAATTTAGAAGTATTTAATCTGATGTAACAGGTTTGGAGAGAAAGCAAATGTGAGAAAGCAAATGAGATAGGGAAAGAGAGATAGGAAGAGAGAACTGAGCTTGAGAAATACAGACTTCACCTTACTTTGTGACTTCTTACTACTGAGTCTGCTTGCCAACACCTGGCCCACAAAGACAGATTCATTCAGTGGCTGGGCAGGTGTATGCACCTTCTGTTCTGACCTGTACCCCTGGCTAACCTGCTGCTCCTCTGACACCAGCATACAAAACTAACAAGTGAAAAATAAACTGACTACAAAATGAATTGAGCTATAGAATGAAATGACCTTGTTCTGAATTTTCCTATGGAGATAAAGAATCACAGTCATCATTTATTGAACACTTCCCATGTGTTATTATCCCATGATAATATTATCAGATTCTAACATGTTATCTCACTGACTATTACAGAACCCTATAAGGTATGTAATATTATTATTCTTATTCGCAGATGAGTTACCGAGGCTTAAAGAGTTTAAATCCATTACTCTAAACAATAGTCAATAACAGAGTTATTTCTCTAATCCAGCTCTGTTTGATTTCAAAGCCCAAGTGTTTAAAATTTATCCTAAATGCCCTCTCCAAATTCTTCCTGATTCCAGCTGGATAATAGAAGATCACCTCTCCATAGTCTACCTTTAGATAAAATTAAAACTCTATAAAGTTTAATTCTAGAAGCTTCATGTTGGCTTGTGCAGAGGCTCAGCTAAGCTTTAGCTCACTCTAAGACATATTAAGGCTTCTTATAAGTATGTTGCCACCATATTCTTGAACAGACTATACTCTTTCTTATACCCACATCTTTGTTCAAGCAACACATAATCTTCATATCCAATGCTCCTGCTATCTTTAAATGTCATCCTTTTGGTGATGCATTCCCCACACTATCACCTACAAATGATGGTTTAATTTTACATTTTGCAGCTGATACACTTCATATAAGACTTTATTATCATGTTAACCTCATTATTTTTTTGTGGTCAGTACCTGATTATCTCCTTAGACAATGCACACTACAAGAATCTTGTTTTATTCATTTCTATGTCCTCTTAGAGCACAAGGTCAGTTATTATGTTGGCACTGAATCCCATTTAGAGAACCAGAAGCTAGATGTCCTATTTGCTGAGAAGCTCTGGGATTCCATTCTACTTCCCCCCTATTAATCCCTGAAATGGCAGTTAAGACCACTCAGTGAGCAGAAATTGATGGAAAATGAAATACTCTGGTAGAAGCAGCTTTGAGGACAGGCTGGGACATTTCTCTGGACACAGTACAGTGACAGGAAAGAAATTCCAATCCTTAAGGTGCTTTTTCATCAATTAATCTCTAAGGTATTGTACACATAGTAAATGATTATGTCAATTCTCTTGAAAGAGATTTCCAATAGAAAAGAAGATAAGACAACTTTAAAATACTAGAATATTTTAGAGAAAGAATTACCATCTGATAGTGGAAATAAACAAGTTTAAATAGGAAAGAACTAAAGCACAGTGAGATCATTTTTTTTTTCCTTTTTGAAATAATGCAATCACTATCTACAATAAAGAACAACAAGTTTAAAATTTTTACAAAGCTCCCCCTGGTTCTGACATATTTTGACAAACATTATGTTCTTAACTATTTGTCAGAGAATAAAACATTAGGCAATGCATTTGAGATTGAATATTGAAGATAATAAAAAGAAATGTAGAAGGAAATTAACATTTGAAATGTTTTTAAATAGCATATAAGATTCTTTCTTTAGGGAGAAAACATTATATGAGATATATATCATCAATGTGTTAAAGTATTAAATAATTCAAGACAACAAATACTATATAAATTATACAAAGTAATGATTGTATTAAATTAAAGTATTCAGTCATAATGCCACTACAGAGGAAAATGGGATAAGGAAAATTGAGAAGAAATGGGTTTTAAATAGCAATGCTAAAAGATGAGACCCAAGTCACAAAATACAAACTGCATCTACTATATTTGGTTTATTTGATCAGACCTAAAGAATGTTCACAGCTCAGAGATATTTTTGTATAACTTAATCTAATAAGAAAGAAAAGGAGAGTGGCAACCTCACCAACGTTAGTTCTACAACATGGTGGATCAGGTTAGGCTAGGTGGTAGCCTGTAGCATATGACTGGAGTAGTGCTGACAGGCCAGACTAACCAAAAATGTTTGTTTTCCATTCAAAAAATCATTTAAAGTGAAAGTTAAGTTGCACAGTCATTTTCGACTCTTTGCGACCCCATGGATTATAGCCTACCAGGCTTCTCCATCCATGGGATTTTTCCAGGCAAGAGTACTGGAGTGGATTGCCATTTCCTTCTCAGTTTAGCTAAGTGACCACTTCAGTCAAACCAAAGGAAACAAAATAGAGGAAATGTAATTTTCTGCTAGAAAACCTGGGTTGAGAATTAAGAAACTGTGTAAGAGTAGTGGGGTATTTCCAAGTGACACAGTGGTAAAGCATTTACTTGCCAATGCAGGAGATACAAGAGATGAGACTTCAGCTTATGGGTGGGGAAGATCCCTTGGAGAAGGAAGTAACAAACCACTCCAGTATTCTTGCCTGGAAAATTGATAGACAGAGGAGCCTGGTGGGCTGCTGTCCATGGGGTCATAAAGAGGAGTACATGACTGGGTGTGTAAGCATGTGCAAACACACACAAGCATGCACACACACACACACACATACACACAAGAGTATTGGAGTTAGGAAGCAGGATCTGAGAATAGGTAATAGGGCCCCGATGCTTGTTTGTAACCAATGATATCAGTAAAAATTGGTTTACTAAAGACGGGAGGAGGCCATAAAAGGTGATGTTGCCACCTAAAGCAAGAATAGGTTATTACCTTGTTAAAAGCTGACCTGTCTTAGAGATGGTAGTGGAATCCATGTAAATTCTTCTTGTGAGAACTTTTAGTTTTGATTCCCAAGTCATTCTAAAATATTCTCAAGTGATACGTTTGTTTTTCAGTTAACAAAACAGAATTGTCATGAAGATGACACAATTTTTTAAAGCTTAAATCTTATTCTAAGGAAATTGTTAAATGCTTAGTAAATGAGAAAACAGCCATAGGAAATATACTGGGGTATCAAACTTATTATTTTTATTATTACTTTTAAAATTATTCTATCAACACTAAGAAAGTTAAAATTATTCCAAAACCTTAACTAGAGCCCTATTACATTTCCTAGGGAAATTATGATATTTCTACATTGACTTGAAACAAATATCTTTTCTTTTAGTTTTGAGCAGTTAAATATTTCCCCTAAGGAATTTTAGCAACAGTAGAACATTATTTTTAAATTAACTTTTTCATTAAATGCGTGTTTCCCTTGAAAAGGGAGCAGCTGTTACTGCTGGCAGACATTTTCCCCCCAATCTATGGGTTCAAATCAAAAACAATTTGTTTTGTGAATAATCTACTGTATGACAATTTGTCTACAAATATGTCACTGCCTGTTTACCTCAGTGTGTGTCAATTGGATTTAGCCCCTTATTTACAGAGAAGAGAGTAAGGCAATCTTGACAGCATCCCTGCCTGCAGGCCTGGCACCGCAGCCTCTCCCTCAACTTCCTGTTGCCACTAAGAACCACAGGGAGTGAGCAGCCACACACTGTGCAGAGTGTGGGCTTCGCAGGACTAGGCCGGCTACAAAATTAGAGCCCTGGGCTCTCACAGAGAGAGTAGAGAGCTGTTCACACAGAGGGCGATCTTTCTGTACAGCACTTTGATTAAGTCTAGGAAGAACCTTAATAGACTGCCATTTACTAGAAAGGAACCTTTTAAAGACAAGTGTTGGGAGGATGGAGTTTGATTTTTTTTTTCTTCTATCAGCTCTCTCTATACTGAACAGCTGATGCTTGCATTAAAGAAAGATCAAATAAAAGCCTTATTCAGCATTTACTAGATTTCCAGAAAGGGGGAAAAAAAAATTCTCAGATTTAGCTAACTTCTGTATCAGTATATCCTTCTATATGTCAGCTTTTATCACCCTGTATGATGTATGATTCACCCTATGTATTTAGTATTATAATGAAAGAGCTCCTTCCCATTACTGGGCACAGTTCACTCCTTTTACATGAGCACTAGTGTGATAAGCATACATCACAATACTGACTTGAACTTGTGAATCCAAGAAGCACATTAGGTTGTTTCTATGATCTTGGATTACAAAATAGATCCTAAAATTTTTATTTTGGGACAAATGATGAATGAGCCTTTTCATAGTACTCAGCAACAGCAGTGGTGCTATGATAACTTAATTACTAATCTTTACTGTTTCCAAATGTTTGTTCTTCTTTATTACTTTTTCATAACCAAGATGTAGGAAGGAAATTGTAAACCTAATAGAGAAATTATCTAAAGGGCAAATTCTAGTGTAGGGCTTGTATCTACATGCAACATGAATATATATTATAGATTCTTATTTATCAGTGAGGATCTGGAGCGGTGGCTGCGTGGTGCTGGAGCAACTGTGAGGAGCTACCCCACATCCAAAGGCAGAGAAGCCCCAGAAATATGGTAGGTGCTGGAGTGGTGCCTGCGTGGCACTGGAGCAACTGTGAGGATACCCGCCATGTCCAAGGGCAGAGAAGCCCCAGCAAGATGGCAGGCGTTGGAGCAGTGGCTGTGCAGTGCTGGAGAAATTTGAGGAGATACCCCACATCCAAGAGCAAAGGAGAAGCCCCAGCAAGATGATAGGAGGAAGGATTTCACATATAGAATCAAACCCCATACCTGGCAGACATGTTCAGAGGGCTCAAACAAACCTTGTGCATGCACACTGGGACCCAAAGATCCCATAGAGACAGAGACAGAACTGTGTTTGAGTGTCTCCTGTGAAGGTACGCGACAGCAGTGGACTGCCACAGGGGCAGGGACTCTTGGTGCAGCACACTTGGGTATAGCTGGGTGTAGCACACTTGGGTATGGCATAAGCCCTTTTGGAAGAGGTGGCCATTAACCCAACCATACAGCTGTCAGAACTTACACGGGACTGGGACGACAGACTCTCAGTGGGTACAAACAGAACCTAGTACACACCAGGACCCAGGAGAAAGGAGCAGTGACCCTACAAGAGACTGACCCAGACTTGCCCATGAGTGTCCAGGAGTCTCTGGCAGAGGTGTGGGTCAGCGGTGGCCTGCTGCAGGGTTGGGGGCACTGAGTGTAGCAGTGCCTGTATGAGACATTTTGAAGGAGGTCTTCATTGTCTTCATTACCTCCACCACAGTTTGGCCCCAGGTAAATAACAAGGAGGGAACACAGACCCACCCATCAACAGAAAATTGGATTAGAGATTTACTGAGCATGGCTCTGCCATCAGAACAAGACCCAGTTTCCCCCTCAGTCAGTCTCTCCCATCAGGAAGCTTCCATAAGCCTCTTACCTTTCTCCATCAGATGGCAGACAGGCTAAAGACTACAATCACAGAAAACTAACCAGTCTGATCACATGGCCCACAGCCTTGTCTAACTCAATGAAACTATGAGCCATGCCGTGTAGGGCCACCCAAAATGGACGGGTCATGGTGGTGAGTTCTGACAAAACATGGTCCACTAGAGAAAGGAATGGCAAGTCACCAGTATTCTTGCCTTGAGAACCCCATGAACAATATGAAAAGGCAAAAAGATAGGACACTGACAGATGAACTCCCCAGGTCGGTACGTGCCCAATATATTACTGGAAATCAGTAGAGAAATAACTCCATGAAGAAAAGGAGCCAAAGCAAAATAACACCCAGTTGTGGATATGACTGGTGATGGAAGTAAAGTCTAATGTTGTAAAGAGCAATATTGCATAGGAACCTGGAATGTTAGCTCAATGAATCAAGGCAAATCAGAAGTGGTCAAACAGGAGATGGCAAGAGTGAATGCCAATATTTTTGGAATCAATGAACTAAAATGGACTCGAATGGGTAAACTTAACTCAGGTGACCATTATATCTACTACTGTAGGCAAGAATCCTGTAGAAGAAATGGAGTAGCCATCATAGTCAAAATGAGAGTCCGAAATGCAGTACTTGGATGCAATCTCAAAAATGACAGGAGGATCACTGTTCCTTTGCAAGAAAAACCATTCAGTATTACAGGAATCCAAGTCTATGCCCTGACCAGTAATGCTGAGGTGGCTGAAGTTAAACGGTTCTATGAAGACCTACAAGATCTTCTACAACTAACACAAAATAAAGATGTCCTTTTCATTATAGGGGATGGGAAGGCAAAAGTAAGAAGTCAAGATGTACCTAGAGTAACAGGCAAATTTGGCCTTGGAGTACAGAATGAAGCAGGGCAAAGGCTAATAGAGTTTTGCCAAGAGAACACACTGGCCATAGCAAACGGCTTCTTCCAACACACAAGAGAAGATTCTACACATGGATGGTCTGATTCAGATTGAGTATATTCTTTGCAGCCAAAAATAGAGAAGCTCTAAAGAGTCAGCAAAAACAAGATCAGGATATGACTGTGGCTCACATCATGAACTCCTTATTGCCAAATTTAGACTTAAACTAAAGAGAGTAGGGAAAACCACTAGACAATTCATGTATGACCTAAATCAAATCCCTTGCAATTATACAGTGGAAGTGAGAAATAGATTGAAGGGATTAGATCTGATAGAGTCTTGAAGAACTATGAATGGAGATGTATGACATTGTACAGGGGGCAGGAATCAAGACCATCCTCCAAGAAAAAGAAAAGGCAAAATGGTTGTCTGAGGAGGTGTTACAAATAGCTGAGAAAAGAAGAGAAGCGAAAAGCAAAGGAGAAAAGGAAAGATATACCCATTTGAATGCAGAGTTTTAAAGAATAGCAAGGAGAGATAAGAAAGCCTTCCTCAGTGATCAGCACAAATAAATAGAGGAAAACAATAGAATAGGAAAGAGTAGAGATCTCTTCAAGAAAATGAGAGATACCAAGGGAATATTTCATACAAAGATGGGCAAAATAAAGAACAGAAACGTATGGACTGAACAGAAGCAGAACATGTTAAGAGGTGGCAAGAATTCACAGAAGAACTATACAAAAAAAGATCTTCAAAACCTAGATAACCACAATCAACTAGAGCCAGACATCTTGGAACATGAAGTCAAGTGGGCTTTAGGAAGCATCACTACAAACAAAGCTAGTGGAGGTGATGGAATTACAATTAGTTGATTCCAAATCCTAAAAGATGATGCTGTGAAAGTACTGCACTCAATATGCCAGCAAATTTGGATAACTCAGCAGTGGCCACAGGACTGGAAAAGGTCGGTTTTCATTCCAATTCCAAGGAAAGGCAAGGCCAAAGAATGCTCAAACTACCTCACAACTGTACTCATCTCACATGCTAGCAAAGTAATGCTCAAAATTCTACAAGCCAGGTTTCAACAGTACATGAACTGTGAACTTCCTGATGTTCAAGCTGGATTTAGAAAAAGCAGAGGAACCAGAGATCAAATTGCCAACATTCATTAGATCATCAAAAAAGCAAGGGAGTTCCATAAAAATGTCTACTTCTGCTTTAATGACTATGCCAAAGCCTTTGACTGTGCAGATCACAACAAACTGTGCAAAATTCTTAAAGAGATGGGAATACCAGACCACCTGACCTGCCTCTTGAGAAATCTGTATGCATGTCAAGAAGCAACACTTAGAACTAGACATGGAACAACAGACTGGTTCTAAATAGGGAAAGGAGTACATCAAGGCTGTATATTGTCACCCTGCTTATTTAACTTATATGAGGAGTACATCATGAGAAATGCTGGACTGGATTAAGCACACGTTGGAATCAAGATTTCCAGGAGAAATATCAATAACCTAAGATATGCAGATGAAACCACCCTTATGGCAGAAAATGAAGAAGAACTAAAGAGCTTCTTGATGAAAGTGAAACAGGAGAGTGAAAAAGTTGGCTTGAAACTCAACATTCAGAAAGCTAAGATTATGGCATCTGGTCCCATCACTTCATGGCAAATAGATAGGAAAACAGTGGAAACAGTGACAGATTTTAATTTTTTGGCCTGATAATCACTGCAAATGGTGACTGCAGCCATAAAATTAAAAGATGTATCATACTCCTTGGAAGAAAAGTAGCATATTCTAATGCATAGACATTACTTTGCCAACAAAAGTCTGTCTAGTCAAAGCTATGGTGTTTCCAGTAAGAATGTTTGGTTGTGAGACTATAAAGAAAGCTGAGTGCTGAAGAACCAATGCTTTTGAACTGTGGTGTTGGAGAAGACTCTTGAGAGTCCCTTGGGCAGCAAGGAGTTCCAACCAATCCATCCTAAAGGAAACCAATCCTGAATATTCATTGGAAGGACTGATGCTGAAGTTGAAACTCCAATTTTTTGGCCAGCTGAAGAACGAACTGACTCATTTGAAAAGACCCTGATGATCAGAAAGACTGAAGGTGGGAGGACAAGGGAACAACAGAGAATGAGATGATTGGATGGCATCATGACTCAATGGAAACAAGTTTGAGTAAGCTCCAGGAGTTGGAGATGGACAGGGAGGCCTGGCATGCTGCATTCCATGGTGTCACAAATACTGGGACACAACTGAGTAACTGAGCTGAACTGACTGATTATCAATGGATTCAGATATATTTTGAAAATAAATTTTAAGAGTAAAGGCAATCCAAAGATACTCAAGCCTCAAGTATCATGAAGGCAATTCTGAACAAAAATGTCTACGTTTATTTTACACTGAGACCTTTTAGATATATATTATGACTTTAGAGAGGGATAGGGATTGGAGGAAATCCAAACTTCTTCCTTCCTTAAATGTACTTGTAAAACAAAAAATTTACATTATATCAATACACAGAATTTGTCATGAGATTGTAATGCCCCACCTACTTACTTACATTGGTTTCTGTTCAGTTCCCACCATCATTGGAAAATAATAATGTAGAAGGACCCCAACTAGGATAAAAAGAATATCCTTCTATTTTAGCTACAATGACTACCCTAAAGCACCTTTAAACCAAATGAATTGTATGGAGAGCGTAAGGCACATTCTTTTTTTACACATAGAAAAATACTTACTGAAGATAAAAAGACTATTTGATAAATAACTAGAAAAATCAGATAAAACTTTGAGATAATATTTTAAAATGATTATCTTACTTCTTCTATTTATAGGAAAAGAGAATTGTATAAAGTAATAGAAATGTATTGTGAACTTTTGGGAAAAAAACAAGCAAAAGATAAAGCAGAGAGAAGCATAAGATTTCATATTACCAGTGAAGCCAGGGACATACGGATAGAACTGATGAGCTGAACACACCCATTAATTTTTGCTTTGAACTAAAAGGGTTTTTAAAGATTCATAAACATATAAGTATCAAGAAAACAGTTAAAGATAAAACAGCAGCTAACTTTTTGGAATCTGGAATGATGATGGATGCATGTGACTGACAGCATATCAAAAAGAGCTGAATCTTATACTGGCAGTGGAGAAAGCTGAGCAATATAGTTTACACAGCCATAAAATATGCAGACACTGGCCTCACTAGATGCTTTCTGCTGCTGCTGTTGCTAAGTCACTTTAGTAGTATCCGACTCTGTGCGACCCCATAGACAGCAGCCCACCAGGCCACTCTGTCCCAGGGATTCTTCAGGCAAGAATACTGGAGTGGCCAGTTCCCTACCCAATGCACAAAAGTGAAAAGTAAAAGTGAAGTTGCTCTGTAGTGTTCGACTCTTCGTGACCCCATGAACTGTAGGCTCCTCCATCCATGGGACTCTCCAAGCAAGAGTACTGGAGTGGGCTGCCATTCCCTTCTCCAGGATGCTTTTTATAGTGGGGAAAAAGGCAGAGAGAAAACAAGGGTATTTTGTGACAGAATGTTGAAGCAGTAAGAATCCGTCTCTGTCCACCCATCCAGCTCTGTGAATGCCTGTCCTGCTGGACACTCTAAGGCACAGTCCAGATGCCCCCTTTTGAATGATTTGTGATCCCACTGTGTAACAGCTGCCTCAGACAGACTTCAGTGTAAGTCTCCTCAGGTTCTACCTCAGTTTACAGAAGGCCATCTGACTCAAAGTGTCATCCCTACTAGGGGTGGCCAACATTTAAAGACTAACCAACATCATACAGAGGTCTAGACCAAATAAAGGGATAAGTATTTAAGCCCAAGTACTGGCAATTCTGAAGGGTTGTTCTAGTTCCAGAGTTCTCTATAGGGTCAGCCAAGTGTTTTGGGACTACATCACAGCTCGACTTTTTCCTTTATACAAATATAATTTCCTCCCTTTCTGTCTACAGGTATTGAACACATTGAGTTGCTTAAAAAACATCCTGAAACAAATCCAGACTCAGAACCTCCTTCCTCAAAACCAAACCTGTAACACTAGGGCTTCCCTACTGGCTCAGTTGGTCAAGAATCTGTCTGTAATGCAGGAGACCGAGTCTCAATCCCCAGGTCAGGAAAATCCCCTGGAGAAGTAAATGGCAACTCACTTGAATACTCTTGCCTGGAGAATTCCATGGACAGGGGAGCCAGGCAGGCTAGAGTCTGTGGGATCACAGAGAGCTGGACAAGACCCACTTTCACTTTCACAACAATGTGAAAGTGCCACTTTCATTTTCACAACAATGATTCCTCCTAATCTCCAGAGAAGTTTGGTGACATATTCTTAAGTCTGTAAAGCAAAAGCCTTTTCTTGAAAGGGTAAGAATAATAAGGAGAATTGAGGGCAAGAATCCTATACTTAATAAAAGTCAAATAAGTGAATATTATGCATAAAGACAGAGATATGTCTTCTTATTTCAAAGGTCACCTTTAGGGTAGTCAGTTAAAGACTTCTCTGGAGAATCTGCAAAGCTCACAAGGAAAGACAATAATATGACTATAGATTAGACTGCCCAATCAGATCAATTTACAGTAAAGCCCAAAGATGAGAGTCATGACAGCAAAGAGCTCTTTCAAAGATTTAGAACAAAATCAGAGATAAACAAATGTATATCCAAACCTTCTAGCATGATAAATACCAGGACAGATATATCCAATCAAATCAGAGAAATCAGAAACGAAGAATTATATGCCAAAGCCTTTGACTGTGTGGATCACAATAAACTGTGGAAAATTCTGAAAGAGATGGGAATACCAGACCACCTGACCTGCCTCTTGAGAAACCTATATGCAGGTCAGGAAGCAACAGTTAGAACTGGACATGGAACAACAGACTGGTTCCAAATAGGAAAAGGAGTACGTCAAGACTGTATATTGTCACTGCTTATTTAACTTATATGCAGAGTACATAATGAGAAATGCTGGGCTGGAAGAAGCACAAGCTGGAATCAAGATTGCCGGGAGAAATATCAGTCACCTCAGATATGCAGATGACACCACCCTTATAGCAGAAAGTGAAGAGGAACTAAAAAAACCTCTTGATGAAAGTGAAAGTGGAGAGTGAAAAAGTTGGCTTAAAGCTCAACATTCAGAAAACTAAGATCATGGCATCTGGTCCCATCACTTCATGGCAAATAGATGGGGAAACAGTGGAAACAGTGTCAGAGTTTATTTTTTGGGGGCTCCAAAATCACTGCAGATGGTGATTGCAGCCATGAAATTAAAAGATAGAGACAGGCACAAGCTGGAATCAAGATTGCCGGGAGAAATATCAGTCACCTCAGATACGCAGATGACACCACCCTTATGGCAGAAAGTGAAGAGGAACTAAAAAAACCTCTTGATGAAAGTGAAACTGGAGAGTGGAAAAAGTTGGCTTAAAGCTCAACATTCAGAAAACTAAGATCACGGCATCTGGTCCACAGGGAGGCCTGGCGTGCTGTGACACACACACACACACACACACGCACACATACCATACATAAAGATCAGATCAGTTCAGTTCAGTCGCTCAGTCGTGTCTGACTCTTTGCGACCCCATGAATTGCAGCAAGCCAGGTCTTCCTGTCCATCACCAACTCCCGGGGTTCACCCAAATTCATGTCCATAGCGTCGGTGATGCCATCCAGCCATCTCATCCTCTGTCATCCCCTTCTCCTCCTACCCCCAATCCCTCCCAGNCATGAAATTAAAAGACATTTACTCCTTGGAAGGAAAGTTATGGCCAACCTAGATAGCATATTAAAATGCAGAGACATTACTTTGCCAACAGAGGTCTGTCTAGTCAAGGTTATGGTTTTCCCAGTGGTCATGTATGGATGTGAGAGTTGGACTGTGAAGAAGGCTGAGTGCTGAAGAATTGATGCTTTTAAAGTGTGGTGTTGGAGAAGACTCTTGAGAGTCCCTTGGACTGCAGGAAGGTCCAATCAGTCCTTTCTGAAGGAGATCAGTCCTGGGTGTTCATTGGAAGTACTGACTAAAGCTGAAACTCCAATACTTTGGCCACTTCATGCAAAGAGTTTGTTAGGACCAAATTGCAGCTAATAAAGATTGGCCAATTAGTAAATACCAGGAAACCCCTGCAGCTAATAAAGACTGGCCAGTTAGTAAATACCAGGAAACCCCTGCAGCCAATCTGCCCTTGCCAACTTCGTGTCTTTGTTCTGAGCCTATAAATACTGCTGTAGTTCTGGGCTCAGGGCTCTCGTCAAGACTCCACTGTGCTGGATGAGACGGGAGCCCTAGCTCGAGCTAGCAATAAACCCCTTTTTGCTTTTGCATTGCTGTGGACGTCTTATTCTCTCAGTTTTGGGGACTCGGACTTCGGGCATAACAAGTTGACTCATTGGAAAAGACCCTGATGCTGGGAAAGATTGAGGGCAGGAGGAGAAGGGGTCAAGAGAGGATGAGATGGCTGGATGGCGTCACTGAATCGATGGACATGAGTCTGGGTAAACTCCGGGAGTTGGTGATGGACAGGGAGGCCTGGTGTGCTGTGATTCATGGGGTCACAGAGTCGGACACGACTGAGCGAATTAAGTAAATTGACCTGAAGATGATTAAAACTTCTCTACGGGTGTACACTGTAATTCAATATTATATTTGGTAAAGTTACCCTACTTGTTTAGCCTCAAAACAATTTTACTCACCTAAGGCCACACACTCAAAACAATTTTACTCACCTAAGGTCAGAAGCTGTCCAGAGTTAGACTGGGGTGCAAAGAGTTGGACACGACTGAGCGACCTCACCTCACCTCACCTCAAGGCCACACACTGCACCCAATCCAGTTTTAAATTGGACACAGTCCAGATTATCTCCCGTTTCTAAGCTGAACTTAGTCTGATCCCAGACCCAGTCTAACTCTGGACAGCTTCTGGACTGTATCCAGAAAAACAAATGCTCAAATAGTCTGAAAGCTCATAATTCAAAAGCTGTAGAGCTTGGATCCAGAATCCAGAAAGGACTTACCAATCATTTCCAGAGACAGTGAAATCAGGGAAATAGGGGCTCACACAGTCCTATGCCTGGTTGCTCATTGCTTTGGGGGCCATTGGGTGTCTCCTTTGGTTCCCTTTTTGGACTCCAGAACTATTAAAAGATAAACAGATGCATATTAAAAAATATAAGAGATTGCACAAAAATGGAGTCCATGTGGGTAATGCCATGCTGGAAATGTTTAGATGTGTGCCCTATTACTGTAGTTACATTTTTATTATTGAAAGCAAGCAGGCCCCTGTAGGGGCTCCTGGGCACAGGGAGACTTTCTGTTCCACCTCCATAACCTTCCCTGAGTTCTGAAGGGCAGATTTTAAAAGTTGCTAATCCAGGAAGGGAAAGGATTTAGAGTCAAGGGAGGAGCAGCCAAGAAACAGTACAGCTTTGGGGCAGGGTCCTGGTTCTTCCTCAAAAGACACACATAACAATATCCTTAATCCCATTTAGAGAATTAAAACCCAACAATGGAAGGAGTCAGCATTCTCCATATGGAAGAAGACCACCTGAGGCCAGACTAATGGAACCACAGAAGCTCATTAATAAGATTAACTGAAGCCAGATTAAAGGAGGGCTGGCCCTGCTCACACCCTAATCTTATCTGCAAACTTGCCCTTGAATTATTGCTATAAATTTCTTCCTCAGATCCTCCCTAGCTGGGAAACAGCTTTCAAGGGCAGGAGCCCTTTGTATCCCCTTTAACTTGGAATGAAGAGGGGCAAAGATTAATAGAGTTTTGCCAAGAAAATGCACTGGTCATAGCAAACACCCTCTTCCAACAACACAAGAGAAGACTCTACACATGAACATCACTAGATGGTCAACACTGAAATCAGAATGATTATATTCTATGCAGCGAAAGATGGAGAAGCTCTATACAGTCAACAAAAACAAGACCAGGAGCTGACTGTGGCTCAGATCATGAACTCCTTATTACCAAATTCAGACTCAAATTGAAGAAAGTAGGGAAAACCGCTAGACCATTCAGTTCAGTTCAGTTCAGTCGCTCAGTCGTGTCTGACTCTTTGCGACCCCATGAATCGCAGCA
>SJYX01003341.1:23238-70530 GCA_006410675.1 Oreotragus oreotragus | reverse complement strand
ACTGAACTGAACTTAACTAACTCGGCATAACAATAAAGCTATTCTTTTCTACTTCACCCAAAACTCCATCTGTCAGATTCCATTGTGCACCAGTGTGCAGAGAGGCTGAGCTTTCATCATCACTACTGACGGTATTGCCCTGTTTAGTTCACTCACTCTAGTCATCAAACTTGACTCAAGAACCTGAATTTTCGTTAGTAGAGAAATTTCCAAAGACATGGTGTAAGTTATTCCAAAGTACTCTATTTAGTGGCATCCTCTCTGGAATGGCTATGTGTCTCCTCTTCCGCCCTAGAATAACTTAGAGTTGAAAGTGGGAAGAAGGAAGCTCAGTGATTACTATAAATCACTTTTCTGTAATCTTCACCAAAGTCTTATGAAGCAGGTATTATCCTTGTCATCTAGATGAGGAAGCAGAATCAAAATGTTTAAATCCCTTAGAACTAATGTAGAATTGGGACTTATCTGGCACTGAAGTTCTTCTCTTTCTTATAGTCCCTAATATTTCCTTCTATGGTGACAACCTCATTTTGGAATGATAAGTTCTGTTGCGTTTGTGAAAGTTTACATTACTTTTTAATTATGTCACATGCATTATCTATGTAAGCCTGGGCGAGTGCATAGGAGACATTTTCTAATAATCTGTGATTATGTGGCTTTGAGCAACGAGGAAAGGGAAAACCCTAGTATTTCCTTCTATGGTGACAACCTCATTTTGGAATGATAAGTTCTGTTGCGTTTGTGAAAGTTTACATTACTTTTAAATTATGTCACATGCATTATCTATGTAAGCCTGGGCGAGTGCATAGGAGACATTTTCTAATAATCTGTGATTATGTGGCTTTGAGCAACGAGGAAAGGGAAAGAAATGCAAATTTTTTATGCATAGCAAGCGCTGTGATAGGAAGCCAAATAAAATTGGGCACTGTTGACAGTAATGATGTTTTACCTCCTAGTGTTATAAAAATTTGCCTCATTAAACAAGATCAAACAAATGAGCCAATAAGAAGGAAGCCTCTTTTCTAACAAGCAGGCTTTAAGGGAAAGTAAGCCAATGAGAAGTGAGTTTCTAGTGTGAGTGTAAAAACTTTGGGGAAGATGAAACAGAAAGGATTCAGGCCTCTACTTAAAATGATGAGCTTGAAGATAAAAGAATCCATATGAAGTACTGGTTTCAGGATGAGAAGTTTAGGTGGTATGCATCCTACTTGCTTAAATGATTTGACTTTTGAAAAAACAGAAGCAGGAGATATATAACAATCTACATATAGTTCAAATGAATAATGCTTACAAGTATCATCAAAAAAGTCTAACATGTATACACTACTTACTATGTACCAGGTAGGGTAACCAAATCATTCTGGTTTGCCCAGGACTTCTCAGCTTTAGCCTTTCCTGGTGGCTCAGATGGTAAAGCATCTGCCTGCAGTGCAGGAGACTGGGGTTCAATTCCTGGGTTAGGAAGATCCCCTGAAGGAGGAAATTGTAACTCACTCCACTATTCTTGCCAGGAGAATTCCACAGACAGAGGAGCCTGGTGGGTTACGGTCCATGGGGTCACAACAAATTGGACATGACTGAGTGATTAACACTTCACTTGCTCATTAAAGCTTTAGCATTGAAAATTCTGCATCCTGGGTCCATTTCAATCTTAACAGATCAGAATGATTGGTCACTGATGCCAGGTTCTGTTCTAAACATTTTCTATTTAGTAACACATTTAATCTTAACTAGACTTCTGTGAGGGAGGCACTATTATCATCCCTGTTTTACAGGTGAAGGAAATGCTTGCAAAGAGAGGCTAAAAAATATCCCTATCCAGGCCCTACCTAGACTCTGGTTGTTTTTCAAAAGTTCCCCAGGTGATGCAAATATGAAGCCAGGAGTTTGGCCCTGAACCAGATCAGTAATTCCATAATGAGGGACTATGACCTGAAATTGCTGAACGGCCTTTTTGTGTCTGTTGTAAGCAGGAACCCAGGACACAGAGGGCATGGCGGACGTGGCTTAGTGGAGACTGTTGCCCCACACTTCTAAGTGGTAATAGCCACCTAGAACAAGTGCTGAGTGGGGTCTGACATCATCTTTCTGGAAGGAAACTCAGGCCTACAGGTGCAAGTTAAATATTTGTCAGACTAAGCTTGTTACAGGTATCCACATCATCAAGAGGAGGTCGTTGCTTTAAGAAAGGAAGGGATCATGTCTTAGTAGGTATTCTAAAGGAAGTTCTCTACTTTTGCCAAAGTGTTAGCTGCTCAGTCCCGTTTGAATCTTTTCGACCCCATGGACTATAGCTGGCCACTTTTGCAATAGGGTGATACCTGGGTCTGCAAGCACTGTGGATAGAGCTTGCTTAGGGAAGTGACACCTTGTCTCCCACCATTCTTTTGACTTCACTTACAGCAAACCTCAGCTCTCTTACTATTGGATTGAGTGTTCATTGTCTGTTTGATACGACCTTCCTCCAATTGAAATGTATACACTTGTACAGGCTCTAGGATTTTATTTTTGCTTCTGTCCTCATTTGCACTAATGAATGCCTTCTGCGGTAGCATGGGTACCATTGCCCAGTGGTCACGTGGAACCAGCCCTTGCTGAGCCTGGGAAGGGCTGGCCAGGCTCTTCTCTTTGCTGCTTTGCCCACCTGGAATGCTTCTATTTTTCAGCTCAATTTACCAGCTCGTGCCCACCTAGGCCCAACAAAGGCCGAGTGAAGGCAAGATGCCCTGCTTTCTGCAGCTTTTGTTGGTCTCCTTGTCCTTTGATGTTGATTGAGAGCTGCCTTATTCCGAGAGGAGCCCTTTGCCTCTCTCTGACTTCCTACCTCTCCCACCTTCTCTGAGGATTTAAATAGATCATAGGCAGAAGTTAATTGAAGATAAAAGTTTACAGTTAAGCCGGCAGGTTGTAGCACAATATCTATATAATCTAAAGTAACTGGGGCTCTCTCAGGGTCATTGAAATGAACAGAGGTATTCTTCCAATGCATTTTTAAAATGTAGATAAATGTGTGTCATATAAAATGCATTATAAAAGGTTCCAATTGAGTCATTGGATTAAATGAACCTTTCAACACCTCTCAGAGGAAAGGAGATTGTATTTGGTGTGATGAAGTAGTCACTGCTTGGCTTCACACTTAGGTGATGCAGTGATCATCAGGGAAGAATTTACTTAAAACAAAAAAATAAAAGAAACTGATGAATCCCTGACTTTGTATCAGATATTATTATTTTTAAAATCATATCTTCCGAGATATTCTCAGGGAGAAAAATAATATTTAAAAGCTCTTCTGTCCTTTGACCCATTATTAAGATAGTATCTAATCCTCCCCAATACCAAATATCCACTACAGCCTATTTAAAAATTGATTACTCATGTGCTAAAAGCTGCCTGGATTTCTCTCATCCCTTCAGTAGCAAGTGTTATGTAAATTCTGCTAAGGTTAAGATTAACAGGAAGCCAGAAGCCAATCTCTGACCAGTGAACTAATGCAGAAGAATGAGAACAGATATGATTAGTATATTGGCAAGGGTTTAATTCTCTTCATTCTTTGGTTATCTTTACTCTGAAGCTATGTTTTAGAATACTATTTAAGAGCTCCAGTTTGCAATCCACTTAGATTGTCTCCTATTTGGACAAGAGTTTAAGGTCACTCTTAGAGATACTTCATTTCACTTGAATAACATTGTACTATTACCTTTATAGAGAATAACTAATGAGAGACTATTGGAAGGTGGAGATATTGAATACTATCCTTCAAACTGAGAAGGAACTTTAAGGCTGAAAACAGTGAAGCAAGCAACTTCATGAAGGGCAGTTATGAAGTTTACTGTGGAAAGCTAACACACAGGCAAGACTGAGCTGAGAATGAGCCAGAGACGTACCCTAAAGGGGGTATGTGTGCATGCTAAGTCGCTTCAGTGGTATCTGACCCTTTGCAACCCTATGGACTATAGCCTGCCAGGTTCCTCTGTCCAGGAGATTCTCCAGACAAGAATAGTGGAGTGGGTTGCCATGTTTCCTCCAGGGGATCTTCCTGACCTAGTACAGAGGGATTTAAAGGGGCCAAAGCTAAAAATAGAATCTGATTGCTAAGGAAGAAGCACATCTGCATGACAAGAACCAGGGCGGGGAGAGGGGGGGTGTTCCTTCCACTGAGGGTCTCATGATCATTTGAAGAACCTAAGCCACCCCATTTTGTTAAAAAAGACTCAGTTTTAGAGTTCTGAGGAAAGAGTCTTTGGAAATCCCCTGACCTCACCCCACCACCTGCGAGCCAATCAGATCCCAGATCAGGATCTCCTGACTTTACGTTCAGGACTTATGACCTGCCCGGGAAATTCGAATTAAGCCCAGGAAATGAAAACCAGTCAGAACCCAACACCTAACCCTTCCACAGAAGGTACTCCCCACCTGGAAACTCCCGTTTTTCGAATTTTTCGCGCGAGGATACCCTATATAAGCAATGAAACCCAGAGTTCGAGGCTCCTCTCCTTAGCCGCTGTGTTGGTAATGGTGGGAGCCCCAGCTCAAGCTTGGTAATAAAAACTCTCTTGCTTTTGCATCGGATATCGGCTCCCTGGTGGTCATTGGGAGATTTTGCGACTTGGGCATAACACATTAACCACTGGTTTTCATATTAAATAAAGGCAAGTGTAAAAGCTGATAAGGCTTGGATGAATTTCTTATGAGGATGCTAACGCTCAGCCACTCAGAAGGGAAGGCATGGTGACAAAAGGAGGAGCTGACAAACGTGTGGGCCAGCCACACAGAGACATCCCTAATCTTATACTGCTTAAATCCCAAAGTCCACTTCTCTCATGCCTTTGGCTACCCCCATTTCACTTGCAGACTCTTTTTGTGTCTTGACCTTCCCACTGATTAGTGTGTGGCATCCTTAGTTTGCTTTTCAATTTAAAGGTAATATTTTGTTCAAGTTTTCTTGTTCCTCACTTGTATATCTGTACCATGATTATTTTTCGTAAAATTTAAAATATCTAAGTGTATATTGTCACCCTGCTTGTTTAACTTATATGCATAGTACATTATGAGAAACGCTGGGCTGGAAGAAACACAAGCTGGAATCAAGATTGCTGGGAGAAATATCAATAACCTCAGATATGCAGATGACACCACCCTAAGGGCAGAAAGTGAAGAGGAACTAAAAAGCCTCTTGATGAAAGTGAAAGAGGAGAGTGAAAAAGTTGGCTTAAAGCTCAACATTCAGAAAACGAAGATCATGGCATCTGGTCCCATCACATCATGGGAAATAGATGGGGAAACAGTGTCAGACTTTATCTTTTTGGGCTCCAAAATCACTGCAGATGGTGACTGCAGCCATGAAATTAAAAGACACTCCTTGGAAGAAAAGTTATGACCAACCTAGATAGCATATTCAAAAGCAGAGACATTACTTTGTCAACAAAGGTCCGTTTAGTCCAGGCTATGGTTTTTCCAGTGGTTATGTATGGATGCAAGAGTTGGACTGTGAAGAAAGCTTAACACCAAAGAATTGATGCTTTTGAACTGTGGTGTTGGAGAAGACTCTTGAGAGTCCCTTGGACTGCAAGGAGATCCAACCAGTCCATTCTGAAGGAGATCAGCCCTGGGTGTTCTTTGGAAGGAATGATGCTAAAGCTGAAACTCCAGTACTTTGGCCACCTCATGTGAAGAGCTGACTCATTGGAAAAGACTCTGATGCTGGGAGGGATTGGGGGCAGGAGGAGAAGGGGACGACCAAGGATGAGATGGCTGGATGGCATCACTGACTCGATGGACGTGAGTCTGAGTGAACTCCTGGCGTGCTGCGATCCATGGGGTTGCAAAGAGTCAGACACGACTGAGCGACTGAACTGAACTGAACTGAACTGAACTGAGGGGCCTTGCACCTGCTAAATAATGTTCTTGGATGGTAATGATGATAAACTAAGAGAAGCAAGAAATCAAATTNAAATAGATGGGGAAACAGTGTCAGACTTTATCTTTTTGGGCTCCAAAATCACTGCAGATGGTGACTGCAGCCATGAAATTAAAAGACACTCCTTGGAAGAAAAGTTATGACCAACCTAGATAGCATATTCAAAAGCAGAGACATTACTTTGTCAACAAAGGTCCGTTTAGTCCAGGCTATGGTTTTTCCAGTGGTTATGTATGGATGCAAGAGTTGGACTGTGAAGAAAGCTTAACACCAAAGAATTGATGCTTTTGAACTGTGGTGTTGGAGAAGACTCTTGAGAGTCCCTTGGACTGCAAGGAGATCCAACCAGTCCATTCTGAAGGAGATCAGCCCTGGGTGTTCTTTGGAAGGAATGATGCTAAAGCTGAAACTCCAGTACTTTGGCCACCTCATGTGAAGAGCTGACTCATTGGAAAAGACTCTGATGCTGGGAGGGATTGGGGGCAGGAGGAGAAGGGGACGACCAAGGATGAGATGGCTGGATGGCATCACTGACTCGATGGACGTGAGTCTGAGTGAACTCCTGGCGTGCTGCGATCCATGGGGTTGCAAAGAGTCAGACACGACTGAGCGACTGAACTGAACTGAACTGAACTGAACTGAGGGGCCTTGCACCTGCTAAATAATGTTCTTGGATGGTAATGATGATAAACTAAGAGAAGCAAGAAATCAAATTTGTTAAAATAGTTACAGGAAACATTGAAATCTTTGTATACAATTTATATTATCATGTATAGCAGAGCTTCTTGAAAACAGTATCATTGATGATAAAAAGTTAAAATTTATAAATATATTTTTTTCTTCTTGGAATCTTCCATTCACATTTTTATTGAGCAACTACACTGTACTTCATACTGACTTTAGCAACCTCAAGCAGTCTTTTTATTTCCATCTTGGATAGAAACCCAGATTTTCTTGCAAGCCCCAGGGGTGAAGTGGAAGAGTAAATTATTAATAGTAAATTATTCTGGCATGCCAAGAGTCGTTGTCGCAGAGTGGAGGTGACCTTGCAGCTGAGTATCATGTGCCAGGACCAGATGTTCATTGAGAGATAAGATGAGCTTAAACGGAATGAGGCTTTAAGGAGACCAAAAGAGGTCAGGTCATAAATCCTACCAGCTGCCAAACTTAACAGCAGATGTCAGCAGAACATCCCAGGACAGGCCCAGTGGTACTTCTGTGTTCATTAGTCCAGAGAAAAGCATAAGGACAGAGAATATAAATCCCAGACCTCCCTGCTCTACTNAAAGAGGTCAGGTCATAAATCCTACCAGCTGCCAAACTTAACAGCAGATGTCAGCAGAACATCCCAGGACAGGCCCAGTGGTACTTCTGTGTTCATTAGTCCAGAGAAAAGCATAAGGACAGAGAATATAAATCCCAGACCTCCCTGCTCTACTGTCAAGAGGGCATAGGAAACACACTTCGTATACCCAGATGTCTCTTTGGGGATGAGAAGGCTGAGAGATAGCATCTGAAAGACTAGACATTTATCCAAAAAAACACTGAGTTCCCTAGAGAGAATTAGATTAATTAATAAGAGAAGAATAAACTCAGTTTTTATCACCACTCAGCAGGTGGGTGCTAATGACGAAGATTAGATTGGTTACAGACAAAGCTGAATTTTCTCTACACATTTTTGTGCAGTGAGGGAAATTTGGGAACTCTCTGTTGTGTGTGTGTGTACATCTATTATTCAGGGAAGATCCCATTTCAAAACCCAAAGAGGAAGTAATGAATACAGAAGGAAAAATTTAGAACTGGTTGTGGGTGGTTCTGGCAAGGAGTGACCAGCATTCCCCATCGTTATTCATGAGCATTGCCAAAATAGAATGAAACAAGGGCTAACCAGAAATAAAAGCAGCACCCAAAGAGAGTATTATCAACACAATTTGGGGAATTATGAATGACTTTATTCAAGAAGTGGTCTTTGAGGTGTATCCTGAAAGATGAGTAGAATTTCAGAAGAGACTGTTCAAGGGCTCCAAAGCAAGGGAGTATGAAGCAAGCTTAGTGAAAAATGAAATGTCTAGTTTATGCAGGGTGTAGAGAACATGGATGGAAGCAGCTGACAAGCCTGGCTGAAGAGGCAGTGTGGGGCCAGGCTGGGAGACCAGGGCATTGGGCTCTGCAAGTGACTTTTGTTCCCCTTATTCTCCTGCTGAAACTTCTCAGTTCTTATGCATGTTCAGTCACGTCAGTTGTGTCTGACTCTTTGGGACCCTAATGACTATACCTCAGTGGGCCTTTCTGTCCATGGGATTCTCCAGGAAAGAATACTGGAATAGGTTGCCATGCCCTCCTCCAGGGGATCTTCCTGATCCAGGGACCAAACACAGATCTCTTGGTTCTCTTGCATTGGAAGGCAGGTTCTTTACCACCAGTGCCACCTGGGAAGCCCATAGACAACAACTTCATATCCTAAAATGGGTTTAATAATGTATCCTGCCAGATGTTCTGTGGAAAAAGTGGTTCCAGGTCAAATAAATCTGGCAAATGTCTTATATCAAATTCTCCTCTTGGAGAGTCATAATACACATTTGTACATTAAAAGCTCTGAGAAATCCTGTGGTAAAGAAGTCCTTTTATTATCAATTATTTTAACCCAGCATTTCCTAGATTTTATTAGATTCTAGAAATCTCTTTTTGTTTTTGTTTTTAAACATCAACCCCACTTTTTTTTTTTTTAACCTCCTTTAAAAGTAGAGGAGGCTTTTCCTGTTGGACTTAGAATTCTCTAATTCCTCGCATAAAAATTGCAAACTCTTCATGATCTGGTCCTCCTTGTGCAATGAATTTCCTTTGCACTAGCATTTTCTGAGCTACTGTATTTCTCAAGATTCACCTGTTTCCTCTTCTTTAGAAAGTTTGTTCTTTGCTGAACAGGGAAGAGCCTATTGATAATTTTAGGTGGGGCTCCACTGCACTTTTTATTGTGTATATTTACCATGAGTAATTTTCTTTCCTGTTCTTTAGTCCCTTGAGAATAGAATGTACATCTTATTAATTTCTATATTTCCATCATTTGAGATAGTGTCTGACATGGCAAAGACTCAATTTATGTTAAATAAATGAATAATTCCACCGGGTCTCTACAAATTGTTCTGGCAGAGGTATGGGTGATGAATTTGAGGAGAAAAGAAAGTGGAGGCAAAGAGACTTGTGGGAACCCACTGCAGTTGTAAGAGAGAACTTAGACCTGAACTACAGTAATTGCAATGGGGATGAAAGAGTGGGGCTAAGTTTTATTGAGTCTCTGTTATATGCCAGGCACTAAACAAGCTGTTTGCCCATCTTTATCTGATCCTCACCAGCACCTGTTTTATACAGGTCGATCAAAAGAGTACTCAACTACATTGCTCTCTCCTGGGAAACCTCCAAGGGCTTGCCTGTCAACAGTTCTCTCTCACAGCAGATTAACTGCTGTGTCCCTGTGACCTGACCACAGTAGCCACATGAGTGTATCGAGAGGAGCATCAGCCTCCAAGGCAGCCATCCACAGTGGTCTAGAAGAGATGGGGGCCAAAATCTGTGCAAAAGCAGAGTTTTATTCTGATTAAGAATTTGATCAAACCTTGTGTTTTAGGCAGCTTAAAAATGAAACAAACATACAAGAAAGGATGCAGTGAGCAGTGGAAGTGGCTGAAAAGAAATACACAAAGAAATTGCCTTAGAATGAAGGCAATAGAAGTAGGAAGTTAACAGGAGTCATACGTGAGGAGCAGAGAGAAATCAGTTGATAGTTGACTAGAAGGAAGGACTACCTTGGTGGCTTAGTCGGTAAAGAATCCACCTACAATGCAGGAGACCAGGGTTCAATTCCTAGGTCGGGAAGATCCCCTAGAGAAGGAAACGGTTACCCATCCCATATTCTTGCTTGGGAAATCCCATGTACAGCAGAGCCTGGAGAGCTACAGTCCATGGGATGGCTAAGAGCTGGACATGACTTACAACCAAACCACCACCACCCAAACTAGAAGGAAGCAGGTGGATAAAAGGAGAGAGAGAGATTGTCATCATTTTGCAGAGGTGCTAGTGTTAGGAGAAATGATCTCTCATCTTCAGGTGAATCTGAGTCCTGACGGACCCTCAGAACAGTACCTGCCCTGTTCTGAGTGATGATGAGCAACGTGCTGATTATCAGGATGGTGACTGAGACAGTTTCCTTTTCATCTTTATAGTATCTTTATAATATCCTGTGGTAACTGGAACGTACCTAGTTTTCTTAAACCCGAGAGAGCCCAGCACAGCATTATCATTCTAATTTTTGTTGTAAGGAAACCAAGGCAGAAAGAGACTAGCTATTTTGCTCAAGTTCATAAAACTAGTAAGCACTGGAGTCAGGAGCAGAAGCCAGATTTGTCTGAGTTGGAGCCGATATTATATCTAATTCAATACAAAGCTTCTGCCAGCTGGAAGGCACATAATTCAAAAAACACTGCAGAATTAGCATCCATGGTGCTTGGTGACCTAGTAACTGTTTCATTTGCATATCATTAAACAAAGGGTCTTAGAATGTTTTTTTCCTCTTCGCCCACATTTTTCTTTTAACCTCCATTTGTGCCGTGGGAAGGTGACACAGAATCACAGGCTCAAAGTGCTGTGATGCTGGTGAGTCAATTCTTTTTGCTATTTTTAAAAATTTTCTGAAACACTTGTGAATTTACTTTGGCTTAACAGCAGAAACTTCTTAAAAATAATAACTCTTGATTTTGGGTACTGATGAAAAGAGAAAGCTTTCCTACTGCTCACCAGTCTAGATTGAAGACCGAAGCACAACACGCACCCTCATGGAGTTCACAAAAACGTTCCTTGCTCTCCACCACTGCAATAAGCTTTTTTGTTATTGTTGACAAATCCTGGCCTAACCCTTGTTCTGCTTTCAGAAAGGATTCCACTAGCCTTCCTCTGAGGGGACTTTCAAGTGAATTTTATTCATTCTGTCTCTACAAATTTAAAGACAAATGAACAAGACACAGGGTGGTCTGAAGTTTATCCTGTATCAGTTCAGTTCAGTTCATTCTCTCAGTCGTATTTGACTCATTAAAATATATTTGAGTGGGGTGGGGATGGCATGAAGGAGATTGGGGTAAGCAGTATGCCTTCTCGGGGAAGGCAATGGCACCCCACCCCAGTACTCTTGCCTGGAAAATCCAATGGACAGAGTAGTCTGGTGGGCTGCAGTCCATGGGGTCTCTAACAGTCGGGCAGACTGAGCGACTTCACTTTCACTTTTCTCTTTCATGCACTGGAGAAGGAAATGGCAACCCACTCCAGTATTCTTGCCTGGAGAATTCCAGGGATGGGGGAGCCTGGTGGGCTGCCATCTATGGGGTCACACAGAGTCGGACACGACTGAAGTGACTTAGCAGCAGCAGCAGCAGCAGCAGCAGTATGCCTTCTGTAGTGTTATGTGAGGGAAAATGTGGACCAAGACAGTATCTGTCCTTCCTAATACATCATAAGCTCCGCAAAGTCAGGGCCCAGGTCTTTTTTTGTCCATCACAATATTTCCATCTCTGGCGTAGTGTCTGCTGCCTGTTATGGAATGAATTGTGTCCTCCTGAAGTTCATATGTTGGAATCCCAATCCTCAATGTGACAGTATTGGGAGATGGAGCTTTGCCAGAGGTGGTTAAGACGAAATGAATTCGTAAGGGTAAAAACCTAATCCTATATGTCTGTGGCCTTATGGAAGAGGAAGAGAGCCCAGAGATCTCTCTTTCTCCAGCACAGAGGAAAAGCCACATGAGGACACAATGAGAAGGCAGTCATCTGCAAGCCAGGAAAAGGGGTCTCACTAGAGACTCACCCTCACAGAACCTTGACCCTGGGCTTCTAATCTCCAGAACTGTGAGAAAATACATTTCTGTGGTTTAAGCCAGCCTGTCTGTGGTGTTTTGTTATGGCAGCCTGCACAGATTAACTCACTACCTAAAAAATTTTTTTGGAAAGGAGAGGAAGGGGAAAAGGCAGATAGTAGAAGAGAGCTGACTTTTCAACTGACAAAATTATATGGTCTTCGGTAAATCATTGTAAGTGTCTCTACTTGAGCCTCTACTTCCTAGTAGACAAAATATAGATGAAAAGTGAGACCCATATTTTAGGGTCATGTGGAGGAGTAAGTAGGAGAGTGTATGTAAACTACATAATACTATTCAAGTACTAGTTGCTCTTATTTAAGAAACTATTTCCCCCCAAATATCAGTCGTTTCAGCAAAGGGACTAACTCTGACTTTTTACTGTAAATTAATGAGGACTTCTAGACTGCAAGGCCTAGAAGCACTCTTTATTTTTTGACTATGGAAATAATGAACAAATATTGAAGTCTGTATTTAAATGATAAAATAAAAAAATTTAGGGAATAAAAAAATATAGTTGCTATCTTTATTCAACCTCTCTAGCTGTTTCTTTCCATGCCTTTCAAAAAATAATACATATACGAATAAGCAAAACCTGTAACATCTTCTCAACTCCCTTATATTTTAGTGGTATCATACTAAGATGTGTATAGCCCTCATAGCATTTACATGAAGTAAATGCTATTCACAAGTGAGGGGTAGTGCAAGCAATTCTTTGTTATCTGGTATTACTGTCTTCCTCCTGTTCCTAAATCCTTTAAAAAGGAATAAAAGCAATTAAAAAGATTGCCAAGTGCTACCAAACTGTCAGTAGACTTCTAGTGAAACCTTATGTGTCGCAAGAAGTGGTGTCCTAGAATGACCTTGTACTGGTGTGTGATAGCCAACCCTTGTATTTTCGGCATCTCTTTTCAACTTGATGCCATGATGGCACACTGATAGCTTGAAATTAGCCATATAGGCTTACTTATACCTTAGCAAATGCTAGGAACCTTGGCTTTCACACCCTCTCCCTTGAAGACCCACTGTTGTTAAAGATTTATCAGTAGACAAGAAGTGACTGTAAGTGACCCTCAGGCCCACTCAGGGTGGCCTGGACAAGGAACTAGCAGAGACCTGAAACAGCATGTCTCTCGGGGAGGATGGGGAGTGAGGAGTGTACAAACTCAGCTTCCATGGGAATTTGGGCTTCCTCTTTCCAGAAGAGGGAAGGCACCAACTTGTGTGCTCTGGAAGTCTCTAAAGCTTGATGTTTGCAGATAAATACCATACAGGTCTGACAGGCCAAAACAGACAGCCTGGGGCTGGCAGCCTGTATAGTCCCTCACTGCTTTCTCTTATTGATCCTGTTAAAAAGGCAGAATAGCACAGTACCAGGCTCTGCACTGGAACACAACCCCTTCCCCTCTCCCCACACCAACCCCATGCCATCCTCTCAGCAGAGCCCTGGCCTTCGTGTGACTTCCTGTGAAGTAATGGGGGCCATGCCACCTAGCACTGTGCAGTCTGTCCTGCAGTCTGGTGCTTGTGAGATGGGACACAAAGACCAGCAACAGAAAGAAAACAAGNCCCCATGCCATCCTCTCAGCAGAGCCCTGGCCTTCGTGTGACTTCCTGTGAAGTAATGGGGGCCATGCCACCTAGCACTGTGCAGTCTGTCCTGCAGTCTGGTGCTTGTGAGATGGGACACAAAGACCAGCAACAGAAAGAAAACAAGCAAACCAAAAAACAAAACGAAAACCCCAACAACTCTGAAAGCTCTGGTGATGGAACCTAGTCATCCACATAGCACCCAGTTCATTTGGGAATAAGTTCTTCAAGTTCCCTGGCATTCCAATCGGTAGGATTCCACGCTTCCCCTGCAGGGGGCCTGGATTCAGTCTCTGGTCAGGGAGCTAAGATTCTGCATGCCATGTGACAGGCCAATAAATAAAAGCTGTTTGCTCATTGAATTTTTCTTATTTGTTATTTGCTTTTGAACCATTTCACACATTCGCTCAGGCAGGGAGCGTTCTTTTGCAAACTGATGAAGTTGCATGGGTCCAGAATCCAGTTTCAAGAAATGATGCTATCAGTTCACTGAGGAAGGATGAGATTCTGTGGGAACTGACTTTAAGCTATGAAGTCTCATTGTTTTATTCATAAAACAAGTGCTAACTTATTAATATTCAATAGGGATTTACGTTTTTTGGCAAATAAGGTCACTAGAGAACACTTATCTAAAATAGCCCTTTGTGTTATCAAACTTCCCTGGAATCCAAGTTGCTAATCAAAAAATTGTGAGGTAAGAATGAATATACGAGATAATGGTAAAATAAATTGAGTAGGTTTGAAGGATATTTCTTTCAGATTGTGGCAAAAACTAGAGAAATCACTCCTGCTTTACTGCTGACTACATATATCTAATGACTTGTATTGCAGGTCTCTCTGAATAAATCCCAACTCATTATTATTCATCAACTTTCTGTTTTCTAAACTTCATACTGAGTGCCACATTATTTTGTTTGCATTTATTACAAGAATGTGGTTATTCAGGTTATAAAAGGTCAAAGCTCAGGCTACAGTAATATTATATTTGGATTGAGGACCTTAAGGAAACTTAGAAACACTGTAGTCTCCTGTATAACTCATTTCAAAGTGTCTCTCAAGTATCACTCCTTCAGAAGGCTAATCACATCCCTTCCATAGTAATTAATATAAACTTCAGTTTTTCAGAGAATGGCTTTCCTGATTTTGTTCCCAATTTCTCTGAGTGACTTGGAGTATATTATGCACTAATTATTAAAAAAATGCAAGGGGACCAAAAATACCATCTTCTCTTTCTTTTACTGGGGCTCACCTGAGACTGGGACTATAGTGATAATCTTGCATGTGTGTGACAATTAGTATGTGTTTAGGCTTTTAAATGGGCTTCCCTGGTGGCTGAGAGGTTAAAGCATCTGCCTCCAATGCGGGAGACCCGGGTTCGATCCCTGGGTCAGGAAGATCCCCTGGAGAAGGAAATGGCAATCCACTCCAGTATTCTTGCCTAGAGAATCCCATGGACAGAGAAGCCTAGTAGGTTACAGTCCACGGGGTCGCAAAGAGTGGAACATGACTGAACGACTTCACCTTCACCCTTCACCTTAGGCTTTTAAAATTTTTACCAAAATGAATAAAAGAATCTGAGATAAATGTGTCAGTGTATTACGGTAATACACAAAATCACTTGGAAAAATGAAAATCTAAGAAAAATAAAAGCATCTATCCCATAATTTCCCTCAAAATTCTTCTTGCAGCAACTCTACCTTGGCTCCAGCTCAGGCTGCTAACACTGTTAGGAAGTGAATTTCACCCTGATTCAACCCCAGTTGTGTATTTTATGGTACCAGAGGGTTTTACTCTCTTGGATTCCTAAAATCAAGATGTGCTACTGCTACTTTCTGTGTGATATGTGAACCACTACCTTCAAAGAAACACTTACAACTTGTTTTCCCAGTGTTTGTCAGTTTTAAATTTGTACATGCACAATCTGAACATAAATAAAAGAATATGTCTGTCACTAATGACTGGATTTGGTAGCAAACATTAATTTTTTTAGGCTATTCTTTAATGATCATAAATAGCAATTTAAACTTTTTTGAAAAACACATCAGAACTCACCTTCACCTCCTGGATAAACTTCAGTTTGATACAGTAAAATCTGTGCTTGATTCATATTAAGACTGTAAATCTTCTTGAAAACTCTTAATTTAAAAAAATACATTGTTATTTTAATGGGGCAAAAAATTCCAAGTTGGAAGTCTGTTTTTCTAAAGAAAATATTTTAATCTTGAGAAATCAAACAGTCCTGTCATTTGGAAGATCAATCTATTGTATTTCTCAAGGAGAAAAGTACAGGTTTTCTTAAACATGTCTCTTTTGGAATTAGTGGCAAAACTGATGTCTTTGTTTCTTAATGCCTAAGTCAGACTGATATAGGCAAAATGGCTCCTGCATTGTATGCCTCATCTCTCTTCCTTAAAATGCTGGGCCAAATTAAAACTTAAAAATGAGAGTCAAGAAAATAATTATACCCTGCTCATTGTTCTTGCCAGAGGGAGAGTTGTAAGTAAACAAAGGAGAACCCAGAGCTTTGAAGCTATAATAGGATTTCTCTTGTGTGTTTTTTCCTCTTTGTATAGACATTAGTTGAGGCAAATCTCATTTCACTTAATAACTGCCTGGATTAAGGAAGTTTTTGAAGATACTAATTTACATAAAGTAAGCTTATTTGAATAATTGGTGCTAGTTTGCATATTGAAAACAAAACATACATCTGCAATTTTATAAAAGATTTGGGTTTGATTGGCATTGCCTCAGGTGTTTCTTCTTGTATCAATGAAATTAAAGTTTCCTTACTATGTTTATGTATCAGTGGAGAGGGCTGAAGGGAAATTTACATACAAATAAATTCTTTGGCAACTAATTACTAAGCACTTGCCTAAAAGTCTGTACTGCTTAAACTTACAGAAATATGAAAGTATAGTTCAGATTAATTCCTCTGAAACTAAGGATTTAATGTTTACCTTTTTTAAATCCTAAAAGGTGTTAACAGTGTTTAATGGCAAAACTGAATACAAAATAAGAATTACTTTATATCTGAAAGTAAAATAATTTTTGTAATAATCAAATAAAATTGCATAAAAAGTGTTTCACTCAATTTCATGAAAGAAATAAAAGGTAATAATAATGTATAGTCTGTCTAGAGTTTCATATCATTTGGGCAGAGGTTTCTGAGCTTTTCCTGTAAACAGCACTTTTATTTTATTTTTTTTATTTTTTATTTTTTTGTATTTATTTATTTTTTTACACGAACTCCCAAACATGAACCCCCCTCCCACCTCCCACCCCACATCTTCCCTCCAGATCATCCCCATACACCAGCCCCAAGCATCCTGCATCCTGCATTGAACATAGACTGGCAATTCATTTCTTACATGATAGTATACATATTTCAATGCTATTCTCCCAAATCATCCCTCCCTCTCCCTCTCCCTCTCCTTCTCCCTCAGAGTCCATAAGTCCGCTCTACACATCTNCGAACTCCCAAACATGAACCCCCCTCCCACCTCCCACCCCACATCTTCCCTCCAGATCATCCCCATACACCAGCCCCAAGCATCCTGCATCCTGCATTGAACATAGACTGGCAATTCATTTCTTACATGATAGTATACATATTTCAATGCTATTCTCCCAAATCATCCCTCCCTCTCCCTCTCCCTCTCCTTCTCCCTCAGAGTCCATAAGTCCGCTCTACACATCTAAACAGCACTTTTAGTATCTGGTAATTTTTTTCACTGGGTTTCTGTGGTGGCTCAGTGGTAAAGATTCTGATTGCAAATGCAGGAGATGCAGATTCAATCCCTGGGCAGGGAAGATCCCTTGGAGAAGAAAATGGCAGCCCACTCTAGTATTCTTTCCTGGGAAATCCCAGGAACAAAGAAGCCTGGTGGGATACAGTCCTTGAGACACAGAAGAATTGGACACGACTTACTAACTAAATAATTATTTTTCACTGCATCTTTAGGCCAAAAGACTCATTTAGTAGATCTACTTATTGAATATTTAGGCACAAATAAGGATTTATATCTTAACATCATAGAAGTTGGTTGGAAAAACAATATTAAAAAAAAAAAAAGCAATGTTTTTTTCATTCTTAAATAGCCAGTTATTTACTATTGTGTGCATGCTAAATTACTTCAGCTGTGTCTAACGCTATGCTACCCTGTGGACTGTAGCCCACCAGGCTCCTCTGTCCATCGGATTCTCCAGGCAGGAATACTGGAGTGGGTTGCCATGCCCTCTTCCAGGGGATCTTCCTGACCCCAGGGATATTTCAAGTCTCCTGCATTGACAGGCAGGTTTTTTTTTTGCCACTAGCACCACCCAGGAAGCCTCCCTATTGCCAAATTCAGACTTAAATAGAAGAAAATAGGGAAAACCACTAGACCATTCAGGTATGACCTAAATCAAATCCCTTAAAATTATACAGTGGAAGTGACAAATAAATTCAAGGGATTAGATCTGATAGAGTGCCTGAAGAACTATGGATGGAGGTTCGTGACATTGTACAGGGGGCAGGGATCAAGACCATTCTCAAAGAAAAGAAATGCAAAAAGGCAAAATGGTTGTCTGAAGAGACCTTACAAATAGTTGTGAATAGAATAGGAGTGAAAGGCAAATGAGAAAAGGAAAGATATACCCATTCAAATGCAGAGTTCCAAAGAATAGCAAGGAGAGCTAAGAAAGCTTTTCTCAGTGATCAATGCAAAGAAATAGAGGAAACAATAGAATGGGAAAGATTAGAGATCTCTTCAAGAAAATTAGAGATACCAAGGGAATGTCTCATTTAAAGATGGACACAATAAAGGACAGAAATGGTATGGACCTAATAGAACAGTAGATATTAAGAAGAGGTGGCAAGAATACACAGAACTATACAAAAAAGATCTTCATGCCCCAGATAATCACAATGGTGTGATCACTCACATAGAGCCAGACATTCTGGAATGTGAAGTTAAGTGTGCCTTAGAAAGCATCACTAAGAACAAAGCTAGTAGAGGTGACGGAATTCCAGTTGAGCTACTTCAAATCCTAAAAGATGATATTGTGAAAGTGTGCACTCAATATGTCAGCAAATTTGGAAAAATCAGTAGTGGCCACAGGACTGGAAATGGTTAGTTTTCATTCCAATCCCAAAGAATGTTTAAACTACTGCACAGTTGCACTCATCTCACATGCTAGTAAAGTAATGCTGAAAATTCTCTAAGCCAGACTTCAACAATACATGAACCATGAACTTCCAGATATTCAAGCTGGATTTAGAAAAGGTAGAGGAGCCAGAGATCAAATTGCCCACATCCGTTGGATCATCAAAAAAGCAAGAGAGTTCCAGAAAAACATCTATTTCTGCTTTATTGACTATGCCAAAGGCTTTGACTGTGTGGATCACAACAAACTCTGAAAAATTCTTAAAGAGATCGAAATACCAGACCACCTGACCTGCCTCTTGAGAAATCTGTGTGCAGGTCAGGAAGCAACAGTTAGGACATGGAACAACAGACAGGTTCCAAATTGGGAAAGGAGTATGTCAAGGCTGTATATTGTCACCCTGCTTATTTAAATTATATGCAGAGTACATCATGAGAAATGCTGGGCTGGAGGAAGCCCAAGCTGGAATCAAGATTGCTGGGAGAAATATCAATAACCTCAGATACGCAGATGACATCACCCTTAAGGCAGAAAGTGAAGAAGAACTAAAGAGCCTCTTGATGAAAGTGAAACAGGAGAGTGAAAATATTGGCTTAAAACTCAACATTCAGAAAACGAAGATCATGGCATGTGGTCCCATCACTTCATGGAAACAGATGGGGAAACAGTGGAAACAGTGACAGGCTTAATTTTTTGGCCTCCAAAATCACAGCAGATGGTGATTGCAGCCATGAAATTAAAAGACGCTTACTCCTTGGAAGGAAAGTTATGACCAGCCTAGATAGCATATTAAAAAACAGAGACAGTACTTTGCCAACAAAGGTCCATCGAATCAAAGCTATGGTTTTTCCAGTGGTTATGTATGGATGTGAGAGTTGGACTATAAAGAAAGCTGATCTCTGAAGAATTGATGCTTTTGAATTGTGGTGTTGGAGAAGACATTTGAGAGTCACTTGAACAGCAAGGAGGTCCAACCAGTCAATCCTAAAGGAAATCAGTCCTGAATATTCATTGGAAGGACTGATGCTGAGGCTGAAACTCCAATACTGGTCCACCTGATGTGAAGAACTGACTCATTTGAAAAGACCCTGATGCTGGGAAATATTGAAGGCAGAAGGAGAAGGGGAAAACAGAGGATGAGATGGTTGGATGACATCACTGACTCAATGGACATGAGTTTGAATAAACTCTAGGAGTTGGTGATGGACAGGGAGACCTGTTGTGCTCCAATCCATTGGGTCACAAAGAGTCAGACATGAATGAGTGTCTGAACTGAACTGAACTGAAGTGTATAATTGTACCACTTTACAGATTCTCAAACCATGGAGTAAAGTGGACCTACTGTTTTCATTTCTTGTTTTACATTGATTTTTTTTTTTTAGTTCTTGATTTTTATCACAGTAACTGCTAAAAATATTTCACAAAGATATGACATCATTGCAATATAGACATATATTAAATCATTATGTTGTACACCTAAGGGGGCTTCCCAGGCAAAGAATTCACCAGCAGGAGATGTAGGAGAGGCAGGTTTGACCCCTGGGTCAGGAAGATCCCCTGGAGTAGGAAATGGCAACCCGCTCCAGGTTGCAGCGAAATATTTGCCTGGGAAATTCTATGGACAGAAGTACCTGGTTGGCTACAGTCCAGGAGGTTGCAAAGAATCAGAGATGACTGGAGCAACCAAGCATGCACTCATGTACACCTAAACTAAAACAGTTTATGTTAATTATGATACTAATATGTTAATTGTATATAAATAAAACTTCAAAAAAATATGACATCAAAAGGAATGTATATGTTGAAACTGAACTATCTCAGGGCTGTTTTCTGCATGTATCTGACAGATGTCACTGTGTTTCCTTTGAAAATTAAAATATCCTGTGGCACCCTTATTAATTTTCTGTGGCTCCCATGGGTGGCTCTGGAATTTGAGAAGGGCAGTATTTAGGACAATATATTTTTGAAAGTTTTACAATTCACCTAATAGTTTAACTATCTAAAGCTAAATTTCTTGTTAGTGTTCTCATTTCTTGAACTGACTGATAGTTATTAACTACTCAAGGACGTATTGGCTGTATTCAAATTCTCAATAAGCATCCATCTGTAATAATGATTACAATCTATTTCAGGAATAATGACAATGTTTTGCATGATAAATATTTGTTGGAAATGTTGACTTATTTTAACTTTCCAGGGAAGCAGTATATAAGCAGGGTTCCAATGGATCAGAGACTGGGATGGATCCAGTGGTAGAATGGAATGAATGACCAGATGAAAGAGGGATACTAGAAATCTCCATTTCCTATTTACCTTACTTAGTTTCCATGCCATTGCTGTCTTCTGCTTTGTTTGGAATTTCCATCCTTGTAGTCACTCTTTCATTACTACAGGAAACAAAGAGCGTGGGTTCAGACAGTGTTAAACATCTCATCTTGGGGAACAGTGGAGAAGAACCCAGTGGCCTTGGTGTTCTACCTGTACTGTTACCTGCACTTGAGCATCAGTTCAGTTCAGTCCCTCAGTCGTGTCTGACTCTTTGCCACCCCATGGTCTGCAGCATGCCAGACTTCCCTGTCTATCACCAACTCCTAGAGCTTGCTCAAACTCATGTCCATTGAGTCGGTGGTGCCATCCAACCATCTCATCCTCTGTCTTCCTCTTCTTCTCCTGCCTTCAATCTTTCCCAGCATCAGGATCTTTTCTAATGAGTCAGTTCTTCGCCTCAGGTGACCAAAGTATTGGAGTTTCAGCCTCAGCATCAGTCCTTCCAATGAACACCCAGGACTGATTTCCTTTAGGATTGACAGGTTTGATCAAAGGACTCTCAGTGATGTTCTCCAACATCACAGTTCAAAAGCATCAATTTTTTGGTGTTCAGCTTTCTTTATAGTCCAACTTTCACATCCATACATGACTACTGGAAAAATTCTAGCTTTGACTGTAGAACTTGATGAGAGTCATGAGGACTGGATGGAGGGCAGGTGAAATTTAAATTGCAGATTTAAATTTAGAGTGGATCAAACATAAAACAAGTAGAAGGAACACGAGGGCAAGAATAAGCTTTAGGTTAAGGGAGGATGGAAGGAAGTGTTATCTACACATTAAGCATGCCCATTCAAATAGGGGACACTGGATTAGGAGAGGATCAGCTATTTCCAGTTGGTCATGAAACAATTCCATTGACTAGCCCTTAAATTCTTGACTCTTAGAACTAATAGTGTGCTAGATATTCTCATACATAGATCTTTGTGCACATCTTTGATATGTCCTTAGGACAAATTTATAGAATTGCTAGATCATGGAATATATGTATATTAAGACTTTTGGTACGCTCTGTCAAAGTAGTCCTCAGAAAGGTAGTAACAATGCAAGGTCCACCATCAGTGTATGAATATGGACACCAGAAATGGCAAGTTCCATTTTTTTTGGCAAGCTCCACTTAGGAGAGTTAGGGCTTCCCAGGTGGTGCTAGTGGTAAAGAACCTGCCTGCCAATGCAGGAGATGCAAGAGACTCTGATTCCATCCCTTGGTTGGGAAGATCCCGTGGAGGAGAAAATGGCAACCCTCTCCAGTGTTCTTCCCTGGAAAATCCAACGGACAGAGGAGCCTGGTGGGCTACAGTCTGTAGGATTGCAAAGAGCTGGACACAACTGAAGCAACTTAGCATGCACTTAGAAGAGTTATATCCATGAAGGGGGTTATGAATGGGGATTCTTAAGGCCAGAAGTTGATTCACTGACAAACACTAGATTTACAATAAAAATTTAAAAAATAAGCAAGATAGACTAAGAATGTGGGTTTATGAATACTGCCCAGCATCTGTGAATACTCCACAGTGATATTCTGGGTACAAGCTCTAATTTCTCAAGAACGGAGGTATACCAGGCCAGAGTGGCTGAAGGAGTGGTCTGTTTCTGGTTTGGTCTGGATATTTTTACTTTGATTAACAAGACCTTTAAAAATGACCTCATTAGTTTTGCTAAAAAATCTTACCTTCTTTCTAAATTTTCCTATCCTTGTGAATAGAACTACCACCTCCATATCTGGCCAAGCCAAACCTGGGGATAATATAAAAATACTACTTTAACCACACAGCCCCAGCAGACAATTGTCTTAACAATTACTATCAATTCTATTCAATTAATATCTTCCGAACACACCCAATTTGAGGGCTGTTCTTTCTACCTTTGTAATTTCTTGCTCCCTAATGTTCTTGCTACCCTTGACCTTATATTGACCCTAGAGTGGAACTTCTAAACTGTGTGTCAAATCATGTCATGTTCTTGCTCAGGATTTTTTGGTATTATTGCCTACAGAATAGAAACTAAAACTTATGGTTAGCCTTACAGGATCCTATTATCCATAAAGCCCATTGTTATGTCACATAGGTGGTGTCACCAAACACCCACGTACTGTTCATGGTTTTCATCCTGAACCTTTTGCCTTCAGCCATTTGAGGGGCCATAACCTGACTTGGGCCTTATTATTCATGCTTTTGGTGCATGATTTATCTTCTTAGGCACAGCTGCTCTTTCACTTTCCCATCTCTTGCTCAGTACAACATCTCTGGCTTTGACCTCTTGGTGGCTCAGATGGTAAAGAATCTGTTTGCAGTATGGGAGACCCAGGTTCAATTTCTGGGTCTGGAAGATCCCCTGGAGAAGGGAATGGCTATTCACTCCAGTATTCTTGCCTGGAGAACCCTAAGGAGAGAGGAGCCTGGTGGGCTACAATCCATGGGTTTGCAAAAAGTTGGACATGACTGAGCAAATATCACTTTACTTCCTTCACTTCATGTTGCCCTGCTACTATTGAGAATCTCCCGTTTTCCTGGTTGCTACTGTGGAAATAAAGACATCAGAGTTCTACTAGCATCAGTACAAGATTTCAGAGCAAAACTCTATCCAGAGCTGGCCCACAGCCTAGGGAGGGCAAAACTTGCCAGAAGGGGTTCATTTGCTTGAACTTCAGGATTAAGAGTCTCAGAAACTCTTAGCACCAAAACTAAGGCCTGCCCTGTTTGTCAGAGACAAAGTTCTATCTCAAAATTCTGTCTCATTTGTGGTTTTTCCAAGAAAGCAGTCATAGGAGTGCTGTAGAGAGAATGAAGCTTTTAATAGAATTCCTTCTGCAGATTTAGAAAGAATGGTATCTATTTGCTAAATTATTTGCAACTGAGAACTGGCTTCTGATTTGAAAAAGCAGGAAAGCACTACATCCTGAGTGAATCTTCATCTACTGATAAGTAATATGGTGACAGCTGAATTACACTGGCTACTATAATTTTAATATTTTCTATGCTGAAATGTAACTGGTTAATGAAAAGGAACAAAAACATTGCTGACATAAATAATATGGACACATATTTATCTTACTAATATACTTCATAATGTTTCTGATTAAAGGAAATATACAAAATAAGTTCTAAGAAAATAAGAACTGACATTACTGTTATTTACTGAAATAATTTGACTAAAATATTTATAGTTGACTTATTGAATCTAAGATGCTTTGCTGCCAATTACATCATGTTTGATTACCTTTTGCATGAAAATAATAAATTTTCTTATGTGCATGGAAAATGAATACATATAGTAAAATAAAAGAGTGCTGTGAAATGTGTAAGTAGGCCTTACATGAATCAAACTTGAATTTATATCTTTGTTATAGTTTTAAAAATTATGATATGTAGCATTTTGAAGTTAGAAAGGCTTTTATTGGCCTTCAGTCATACGGTGTATGAAAAGATGAGGATGATTTAATTGGGAAATTGTCTGAGCTCCAGGCAGAATTGTAGTGCCTATTTTGTCAGGGAGGCATGTGGTGGAAGGGCATAAAGGAGTCTCAGAATGGAGAGAGAAGGCAGTAGTCATGTGGACTCAAATCCCAGACAGACCATAAAGAGATGTTCTCAAATATATGCAAATGTATGACCTACATTGTCATTGAGTGTTGAATAGATATTCACCAGATTAACACTTAATAAAACATCAAAGAGTAAGAGATTCCATTTTTTTCTTGGATAAGGAGAGAAAATATTTATGTTCAGGTGCACATTATGAAAAACGTTGTGAACTTTATCCAGATTGAAATTACTGCCTCTCACTAAGAAAAGCTTTCACTGACACCCCATTTTGAGTAATAACAAACATATTGTAAAACCCATCCAACTGATAAATAGTTTTTGGCTTTTAGGAGTATTTTCAATAACATAAAGAGATTAGAGTGAAGTGGAAGGGAGGCCATCTGTTTCAGCATTGAATTTTAATTTTCCATTATTAATATAATAATTAGCAACTGATAATCATACCAGATAAAAAGCTGTGTTCGTAAATATTTAAAATGAGACAAGTGGGTGGGTGGATTGGATACCTTTGAGGTGATTTGGATCAATGAAACTAGAATTTAGTGGTTATATGGTTTGTGTTTCTTGTTAAATCCTGGAATGATACTGGCATATAGAATGGCATTAAATTAATTTCGTTTTTCACTCTTGTTTTCATGTAATTTCCCACACTATACCCTTTGCTATAAAACATGCCATGTTCAATTAAGGTATGCTAGTATGTTGAAGTATTTTTCAACAACTCTGTTGAAATCTCATGAATGAGGTCAGCTCACAGGGTCAAACTAATACATGCTAAATGCTTGTATGTAATTTTTTAGCTTGAGACAGGCTCAGAGGCATTTATTTGACGAACTCCTGAAAACTGTTGATTCTCCAACAACCTTGACAGAATAGGCTTTTTGAGAATAAAATAGGTCCTGTTTCATTCCTTTCTTTTAGCTCATTTTAAGTAGCATCTTATAACAATCCTAATTTTAAAGTTAATTCTATTCACCCAATGAAAGTAATGTGTTTCTTTTGATCCTTTAGGTTCCTGAGTCTTTAAATTGCTTTAAGTTATTTTCTCAAACTGTCACTGTTAATCAAGCACATTTGTTTTGCCTTATGCTATTAGTAGGATGGAATTTATCAACTTCTTTGCATGATCCTGTTATACTGATACACTTAACATCTGTCATAAATGATTTATTAAGATTTAGTGAAAATTATATTTCAACATATTTAAGGAGCAAACTTCACTGAAAACAAATGTTTGACACACGTTTCAGTACTCTCCAAGCCTTTCTAATTATAATTAAGATATAATTTCATTTCATTATTATTTGGAGACCCAAGCTGTCACAATTTATCTTTTCTTTTATGCAGTACTTCCCACTTAAACACATTCAGGCAACTTTCATTTCATCAGGATAAGCACAGGATTTTGGTGGCAATTTCTTTTTCAGAACAAATACATGTTAAAGAGTATAGAAGATGTTGTGATTTTCAAAGTAATAGGCCAAGTTTACAAATTTAACCCAATAGATGGAACACATAGACACACACACAAAATTTGATGCTCATTTTTTATCTTTTTTATATTGCTCTCACCAAAACTTATTTTATCCCAACATATACAATCACTCGGGTCACTGAAGCTAATGTAGTAAGTCCAACCTTTTATGTTAAAGCATTAGCTTAGTGGATTAATATGTCTCCTCTGAACAAACAGTGCTCTTGAGACTGTTTCAGCTTGTAAGTTCAATAAATTTACTAACCCCCCGAAAGTATTAGGCTTAAATAGAGTTCAACTCTCTCAGGACATCAGTCTCACCAACACAAAAGCAAACTTTGTAAGGGTCATCCATTGCCTTTCTTTTCCCAGGCTTCTCCTCCTTCATCGACCATGCTCTTATTTGTTTTGGAAGATTTTGTGACTAAGGAGACAAGTCTTACACTTATATTGTAAGATTTATAAATTTAATTTGGTAATTAGTGACTGGAATAGGCTGCCATGTCCAAATGCCAAAAGCTCATTTAACTTTGGACAACTCAATTTCTTGGGGCCTGAGTGTCCTCATTCTTCCAATAAGGGTAGACTTTATATATGTTTGTGGTTAAAGGAATATCTTTGGAACTATTATGGAGGGGTGGGTATGGGGACAGCTGAAACAGGGTCAGGTCCATTAAACACTCAGCAAATATTAGCTATTATTATTATTAAAATAAATTTGCAACAATTTTCCATTGTCAGGGTATGGACAGCAGAAAATTGCTATACCAAGGCAGAATACAAAGAACACAAGACAGAGGCTTATATTAGAAAGCAGCCCTGTTTCAGTATTAATAAATGAAATGTCATAGGTTTGGTGGCTTTTTTTTTAAGAGCACACCAAAAGAAACATTTATAAAAATCCTTCAATAAATGTTTGTTGCCAAGCATATTTGAAAAATCATTAAAGAGAGACTGAAAATAATCTACAATCTTTTTTTTTTTGTTTAAAGCAAGATTTCAGTCTGGAGGTCCATGAATGAGATTTTCTCCTCCATGTATTTTGCTTGACTGTCAGGATGGTTTTAAAAATTAGTCTGAAATGAAACGAACTTATCAAAACTTGTGGAATGCTGTGAAGGCAGTGCTCTTAGAGTGAAATTTATAACGCTGAATACCTATGTTAGAAAAGAAGAAAAATTTTAAATTATTAATCTAAGATTCCACCTCAGGAAACTAGAAAGAGAAGAGCAAATTAAAGCCAAAATAAGCATAAAAACAGAAAAGCATTAGAGCATAAATCAAGTTGAAAATGAGAAATCGATAGAGAAAATCAAACCAAAAGCTGGTTCTTAGACAAGGTTAATACAATTGATAAGCCTCTAGCCAGTCTATGAAAAGAAAAAAAAAAAGAAAAAAAGATGCACATTAGTGATACCAGATGTGAAAGAGAGGACATGACTAGAAATCCCATGAAAATTAACATAATAAAGATAATAAAAGAATATTATGAATAACTCTTGGCTTGCTAATTTGGCTGGTTAATTTGGCTCCTAGATTAAATGGACCAATTTCTTAAAAGACCCAATTTGCTAATACTTAGACAAGAAGAAATAGATAATCTAAATAGGCTCATATTTATTAAAGAAAAAATCAATAATTAATAACCTTCCAACACAGAAAGCACTAGGCCCAGATGGACTTACCAGCAAATTCTACCAAACATTCAAGGAAGAAATTATACCAATTCTCTACGATCTCTTTCAGAAGACAGAAGCAGAAAGAATACTTCCTAACTCATTATATGAGAGCAGAAAAAACAAACTGCACAACAGTCTTTCTTGTGAACATATATGCAATAATCCTCAACAAAATATTAGCAATTAAATCCAACAATGTACACAAAGGATTACACATCATGACAAACTGAAATTTATCCCCTGTTTGCAAGCCTGGTTCAACATTCAAAAATCAATGTAGTCCATCACTTTAACAGACTAAAAACAAAACATCACACGATCACATCAATAAATGCAAGAAAAGCACTTGACAAAATCCAACATCTGTTCATGATAAAAATACTGTAAATTATGCCTGGGGAGGAACTTTCTCCACTTGGTAAAGACTGTCTACAAAAACCTCCAGCTAATGTCATATGCAGTAGTGAGAAACTCAAAGTTTTCTCGCTAAGATAAGGTACAAGGCATGGACGTCTCTCTCTCATCACTCCTTTCAACATCATACTGGAAGTTCTGGCTACTAAAATAAGGCAGGAAAATGAAAGGTATACAGACTGGGAAGGAAGACATAAATTTGCTTTTGTTCATAAATGATGTGATTGTCTGTGTAAAACATCCAAAAGAACTTGATATAAACCTAAAACTATTCTAAAAGAAAGGTTTTAAAAAATACCTCCATAATATAAATAGTCCATCTTTCACGAGAAAAAATGAATTTGGATTACTTTACTCCAGTTTGTTAAACATTCCACTACTCTCCAATGCTTAAAAATTGGCAAGGTTTATAACCGTATATACCTGTAGGGGGTTTGTAGCTTACTGAGCTCATGCTCTCTGAGAATCAAGCATTTGTATTGGTGGTGGTGCTGTGCTCAGTTGTGCCCAGCTCTTTTCAATTCCATTGCCTATAGCCTACCAGGCTCCTCTGTCAAAATTTTCCAGGCAAGAATACTGGAGTGCATTGTCATTTCCTATTCCAGGGGATCTTCCTGACCCAGGGATGGAACCCACATCTCTGTCATCTCCTGCATTGGTCAGGCAGATTCTTTACCACGGCACCACCTGGGAAGCCCTAAGCTTTTGTATTAAGGGTCCTTTTATCCTACCTATCACAGAGATGTGTATGAAAAGAGTGATGCTTAGCACCAACAGAATGCCTTGCTAAATTAGGAAGAATTTTCCACAGCAAACCAGAGAGAACACTCCTTTAGCTATGGCTTAGTATTTCCACTTTTGAGGGGGAACTAGAAGTTACTGTAGAATTTTCTTTGTGGAGTATCTACAGATGCTTAGAAATATTCACTGGGGCTTCCCCAATGGCTCAGCAGGTAAAGAATCCACCTGCAATGCGGGAGTCACAGGAGATGTAATTAGATCCCTGGGTTGGGAAGATGTCCTGAGGAGGAAACCCACTCCAGTATTCTTGCCTGAAAAAATCTCATGAACAGAGGAGCCTGGTGGGCTATGGTCCAAAGGGTTGCAAAGAGTCGGACATGACTGAATTACTAAGCATGCATGCAATTCTTAAATTAACATTATTAGTAAACTTTACCTAATTTTTACTTTTTAGTGTAAATCTAGTGTTTCTCAGTGAATTGACTTCTGGCCTTTAAAAGGTGGCCGAATCCCTCTTCATCGTCACTGTCCTGGGTGGACCCTGCCTGAAGATTCCAATGCTATTTCTAGTGTTCATTCTCATACTGATGGTAGACTTTCTATTGTTACTACCTTTCTGAGGAATCCTTTGGAAAGTGTATCAAAAGTTTTAACACACTTATAGTCTAGAACCTAGCAATTCTCTTTCTAGAAATTTGTCATGTGGAAATTATATATATATATATATTATATATATAATATATTATATATCTTGTACACAAAAATATTTTTGAGGATGTCTTGCCTGGAGAATCCCAGGCACGGGGAAGCCTGGTGGGCTGTCATCTCCGGGGTCGCACAGAGTCGGACACGACTGAAGCGACTTAGCAGCAGCAGCAGTATTCTATTAGTTAAGAGTGAAAAGTCAGTTAAGAGTGAAAAATCAGAAAAATCTAAAGGTCCCCAAATGAGTATTTGTTAAATAAATTCTAGTTTGGTAATTTGGAATTTTCTTCAGCCATTCAAAATCTTTATTAGAACATTTAGTAATATGGAGAAAATATTTATAGCTAAATATTCCAAGAAAGAAGAATATTATAAAACAATGTGTATGCTATGGTTTCATTGGGCTCCCTGGTGGTTCAGACAAGTAGGGAATCTGCCTGCGTGTGGGAGACCTGGGTCCCATCCCTGGATTGGGAAGATCCCTTGGAGAAGTGCATGGCAGCCCAGTTCAGTACTCTTCCTGGAGAATCCCCATGGACAGAGGAGCCTGGTGGGCTACAGTCCATGGGATTGGAAAGAGTCAGACACAACTGAGCTATTAAGTACACACTCTAATGGTTTCATTAGAGTCTTATAAAAGCAAAAATAGAGCCACAGAATAAGTTTAAAAAAGTGTCCCAAAATGTTAACAGTGGTTCTTTGGGTGGTAGGAATATGGCTGATTTTTATTTCTTTTATGTGCTTTGCTACATTTTCTAAATTTTATTGTTTTGTAATAAGATTAATAATAAAAATATTTTGAGAGGTATTCTAATGCTCTGATGGTTTAAACTAGGCGAGCAGCACCCGTTAAAGACTAATTTCTGTCTAGGCCCCCTGCCCGAACCAAAGGACTTGGGCATCAGATCTCTGGAGGGCTCTTTCATCAACATGGCCTAATTCTCTGATTTTAAGATAATCATGACTTATAGATCTCTTGCCATTTCAAGCAACTTTTCAATTGGAGAGGAACTGGAAGCTTTTCACTGTCAGAGCTAATGGTCCATACCGGTACGGCTACCCTGTAGAATAATAATGCTTTTACGGAGAACATTCTCTGCTACCCTGTGATGGTTAAGTGTGGGACTGTTCTCTTCATTTCAGGAGAAGTGGCTCTAATTTAATGCTTCTGAATGATATTGCAGTGAATGGATATTTGTCCTTAGAAGGATCTTTTTAATAGGATCATTGCCTTGAAGCAATGTTCCCTTGGAAACTGCTTGATGTCTGTCTGGGCAGCAGGAGTATTAGGATTTTTAGAAGTTGGGTGCATGTGAATTCATATTGACATGGCTGAAGACAAAACAAATAAGAGAAATACATTCATATCCTAAAAACTCAAATTAAATTAAAACATGTAACTATATTTTTCAGAATAAGGAGATAATGAGAAGAAACATTTAATTAATGCAATTCTTTCAAATGTTCACATGGGAAAATACACTAAAATACACAATTCCCAAGTTCACACTAGTTTTCAAATTCTTTCTTAGCTTCTATGCTCTGGATTATATGAAGAAATTAACATATGTCACTGCAAAGTTGCTTTCTTGGCACATGAGCCCTTGCATATATGAGGGATGTGGGAAAATAAATTAATATAAAACTATTAACACCTAGTGCTTTTATGGATATTGTGAAAGGAATAAAAGAAAGGTTACATGTATTAGATGGCATAGACAAATTGTATAAGAGATACAAAACATCATTTTGGTTAATGTGTTCAGACCATGATCTATAGATGATAAACATACCTGTTAAGCATTTAAGGAGATGTTGAAGAACATTTGCTTCATTGTCTTGAATGATCAGTGTGCATGTGGATCAGGGGACAGGCAATGGGGCTTGAGCAGATAAGAAATCAATTCTAGAGTATTCTCAGATTGCCCAAATCCCACTCTACCCTAAACGGTAGTATCAAAATTGATGGAGGAGAAGGGGGTCCAATGGTTACGTGAATTTTGAAAAATTCCCAGATTCCTGCTTAAAAACCAAGCTGTTTAGCTGCCTATATTTATGAATGAAAATATCAGTGCAGTTAAGTGGCATGATGTAAAATTGCCAGACTAGTTTTTGAGAAAACTGAGATTGATGGATGAAGTATTTTAATCTTTAATATAAAAATTAGAAGAGAGGGGTAGGATAAAAGCCTGAATGGATTGAACAAATAGCTTCTAAAATTGCTTTACATGCTCTGCCCCCATTTCAATCCAATGCTTTACTTGTCACCTGTTGATGGATTCAGTCACCATGACTGTTACTGACTCAACTCTGTGTCATAGCTGCCCCTTTGGTAAAGAAATGAGTGATCTTTGAGAAAGTGCTCCCTATGATGTCAAGATGGAAACCTAATTGGAGGGGCTAAAGTATGTGGAAATGAGCAAAAAGAGACAAACAGAGTCAGACTATTGTTTCTAGAAGTTATCACTAAAGAAGAGTGATAGTGCTAGTTGAGTGCTAGAGAAAGAATAAAACCCTCTATGGGGTGTGGCCAAAAAAAAATTCATGGCTAAAGTTGTAGAATCTTTCTACATGATGTTGATACTATTTATGAAATTACCTTCAGATTTTTGGTACAATAACACTGCATAACAAATGATTCTAAAATCTAGTGGCTTTCAATAACAAGCATATGTATCTTTCTATTGGGCTTGTAGATCATATCTGACTGTGGGCTCTTCTGGGCTTGGCTGGGCTTTGGTGCTGTAGTGGAGGTGACTTTATATGAAGGTGTGAAAAATTTATCTGTGCTAACAGAAAGGAAGGTGGAATAAATGTAGCCATCCGTCTAGTCAACGCTATGATTTTTCCAGTAGTCATGTATGGATGTGAGAGTTGGACTGTAAATAAAGCTGAGCACTGAAGAATTGATGCTTTTGAACTGTGGTATTGGAGTAGATGCTTGAGAGTCTCTTGGAGGGCAAGGAGATCCAACCAGTCCATCCTAAAGGAAATCAGTCCTGAATATTCATTGAAAGGACTGATGCTGAAGCTGAAACTCCAATACTTTGGTCACCTGATACCAAGAGCTGACTCATTGGAAAAGACCCCGATGCTGGTAAAAACTGAAGGCAGGAGGAGAAGGGGACAACAAAGGATGAGATGGTTGGATGGCACCACCAACTGGATGGACATGAGTTTGAGCAAGCTCTGGGAGTTGGTGATGGACAGGGAAGCCTGGCATGCTGCAGTCCACAGAGTCGAAAAGTCAGACACGACCGAGCAACTGAACTGAACTAAACTGTTGATGGAGGTGATGGCAATAGTATTTAGAACTATTTATCCTTCTCTCAGAGATACAGGAAGCAAAGTTGAGAGTTAAGATGAGAACGTGCTGGAATTTTGATGTGAAGGAAAATGTAATTACATGCAGTAGACAAATGCAGTCTATTCACTGGACAGCACTAAAGATCTTTGCAATTAGTGATCATGATTTAAAGATACAGCAAATTGTTTTTCTCCAGCCCCTCGGCTTCATGGGTATCAGGACAGAGCAGGTGGTCAGTTGGCTTTAACTATGATGAAAATTTGCCAAGTGAGATCTATGAGATAAGAAGAGGACAAGAGAGTTGAGGGGGGAAAAGGGAGTTGAGGTTTTGTGCAAAAGAGGAATAATGGATTGTGGATTCTAAACTACACAAGAAGAATATTATCTACATGAATAGGATGTGGGGAAAAGGTCTCTGTTGGGAATGGAATATTAGAGGAAAGAGGTAGAAGGGCAAGAGGTGGTGGTGGGAGAGCAGGGTGCCTGTAGTTGAACTTATGAGGGAATTGCTATTATTGGTAACGAGAAGGTAAATGGGTTAAGTGGCAGACAACATCATTGGAGATGAGCTCAAATGGACTGGAAGGATCATCAGGGGAGATATTGAAATCACCAAGAATAATGGCAAGTAGAGTTCTGGAACTGACGTGAGTTAGGAGCTTAAGTCTTCAAGGAATGGGGAAGGACCTGGGTCTGTACATAATTGCAACAAGGAGGGGTTGCTGCAACAAGGACTGATACTCTGATGAGTTGAAGGGAAGCCATAGCTTGGGGGAGGACCAGGTTGAGTTGAGTATATTAGTGATATCAGCGATTTGCTGGTGATTGATTGGGGGTTCCTGGAGAATTTGGGGACAGGTTGGAGATAAGTTTCTAAAAGGGTAAGTCCACAACTATCTAAGAAGAGATGAAGGCATTTCTACGGAAGGAGTGGGGATAGACTTTTTGAGGTGATCAACAAATCAGGAATAGGAGGCTGTCTGTCTGAGTTACAAGGCATTGAGACAGTCATAGTTGGTGTAGTAAGGGATCATAGCACATCAATTTGGACACCTTTCTCTTCATGTCAAGGATAGTATGGAAGTGGAAGAAGAGGGGTTTTATCTAGTTCTTATAGAGCTCTGGGGCATGGAATTAGGGTGGTGTGGTGTGTGTGGCTGAGGTAATATCTAATGTTAGAATCATCTCGCATAATCAGTTAACCAAGGCTGTGTTTTCAGGGTCTCTAGATTTGAAAGATGATGCTGTGAAAGTGCTACACTCAATATGCCAGCAAATTTGGAAAACTCAGCAGTGGCCATAGGACTGGAAAAGGTCAGTTTTCATTCCAATTCCAAAGAAAGGCAATGCCAAAAAATGCTCAAACTACCGCACAATTGCACTCATCTCACACGCTAGTAATGTTCAAAATTCTGCAAGCCAGGCTTCAGCGATACGTGAACCGTGAACTCCCTGATGTTCAAGCTGGTTTTAGAAAAGGCAGAGGAACCAGAGATCAAATTGCCAACATCCGCTGGATCATGGAAAAAGCAAGAGAGTTCCAGAAAANCAAAGTATTGGAGTTTCAGCCTCAGCATCAGTCCTTCCAATGAACACCCAGGACTGATTTCCTTTAGGATTGACAGGTTTGATCAAAGGACTCTCAGTGATGTTCTCCAACATCACAGTTCAAAAGCATCAATTTTTTGGTGTTCAGCTTTCTTTATAGTCCAACTTTCACATCCATACATGACTACTGGAAAAATTCTAGCTTTGACTGTAGAACTTGATGAGAGTCATGAGGACTGGATGGAGGGCAGGTGAAATTTAAATTGCAGATTTAAATTTAGAGTGGATCAAACATAAAACAAGTAGAAGGAACACGAGGGCAAGAATAAGCTTTAGGTTAAGGGAGGATGGAAGGAAGTGTTATCTACACATTAAGCATGCCCATTCAAATAGGGGACACTGGATTAGGAGAGGATCAGCTATTTCCAGTTGGTCATGAAACAATTCCATTGACTAGCCCTTAAATTCTTGACTCTTAGAACTAATAGTGTGCTAGATATTCTCATACATAGATCTTTGTGCACATCTTTGATATGTCCTTAGGACAAATTTATAGAATTGCTAGATCATGGAATATATGTATATTAAGACTTTTGGTACGCTCTGTCAAAGTAGTCCTCAGAAAGGTAGTAACAATGCAAGGTCCACCATCAGTGTATGAATATGGACACCAGAAATGGCAAGTTCCATTTTTTTTGGCAAGCTCCACTTAGGAGAGTTAGGGCTTCCCAGGTGGTGCTAGTGGTAAAGAACCTGCCTGCCAATGCAGGAGATGCAAGAGACTCTGATTCCATCCCTTGGTTGGGAAGATCCCGTGGAGGAGAAAATGGCAACCCTCTCCAGTGTTCTTCCCTGGAAAATCCAACGGACAGAGGAGCCTGGTGGGCTACAGTCTGTAGGATTGCAAAGAGCTGGACACAACTGAAGCAACTTAGCATGCACTTAGAAGAGTTATATCCATGAAGGGGGTTATGAATGGGGATTCTTAAGGCCAGAAGTTGATTCACTGACAAACACTAGATTTACAATAAAAATTTAAAAAATAAGCAAGATAGACTAAGAATGTGGGTTTATGAATACTGCCCAGCATCTGTGAATACTCCACAGTGATATTCTGGGTACAAGCTCTAATTTCTCAAGAACGGAGGTATACCAGGCCAGAGTGGCTGAAGGAGTGGTCTGTTTCTGGTTTGGTCTGGATATTTTTACTTTGATTAACAAGACCTTTAAAAATGACCTCATTAGTTTTGCTAAAAAATCTTACCTTCTTTCTAAATTTTCCTATCCTTGTGAATAGAACTACCACCTCCATATCTGGCCAAGCCAAACCTGGGGATAATATAAAAATACTACTTTAACCACACAGCCCCAGCAGACAATTGTCTTAACAATTACTATCAATTCTATTCAATTAATATCTTCCGAACACACCCAATTTGAGGGCTGTTCTTTCTACCTTTGTAATTTCTTGCTCCCTAATGTTCTTGCTACCCTTGACCTTATATTGACCCTAGAGTGGAACTTCTAAACTGTGTGTCAAATCATGTCATGTTCTTGCTCAGGATTTTTTGGTATTATTGCCTACAGAATAGAAACTAAAACTTATGGTTAGCCTTACAGGATCCTATTATCCATAAAGCCCATTGTTATGTCACATAGGTGGTGTCACCAAACACCCACGTACTGTTCATGGTTTTCATCCTGAACCTTTTGCCTTCAGCCATTTGAGGGGCCATAACCTGACTTGGGCCTTATTATTCATGCTTTTGGTGCATGATTTATCTTCTTAGGCACAGCTGCTCTTTCACTTTCCCATCTCTTGCTCAGTACAACATCTCTGGCTTTGACCTCTTGGTGGCTCAGATGGTAAAGAATCTGTTTGCAGTATGGGAGACCCAGGTTCAATTTCTGGGTCTGGAAGATCCCCTGGAGAAGGGAATGGCTATTCACTCCAGTATTCTTGCCTGGAGAACCCTAAGGAGAGAGGAGCCTGGTGGGCTACAATCCATGGGTTTGCAAAAAGTTGGACATGACTGAGCAAATATCACTTTACTTCCTTCACTTCATGTTGCCCTGCTACTATTGAGAATCTCCCGTTTTCCTGGTTGCTACTGTGGAAATAAAGACATCAGAGTTCTACTAGCATCAGTACAAGATTTCAGAGCAAAACTCTATCCAGAGCTGGCCCACAGCCTAGGGAGGGCAAAACTTGCCAGAAGGGGTTCATTTGCTTGAACTTCAGGATTAAGAGTCTCAGAAACTCTTAGCACCAAAACTAAGGCCTGCCCTGTTTGTCAGAGACAAAGTTCTATCTCAAAATTCTGTCTCATTTGTGGTTTTTCCAAGAAAGCAGTCATAGGAGTGCTGTAGAGAGAATGAAGCTTTTAATAGAATTCCTTCTGCAGATTTAGAAAGAATGGTATCTATTTGCTAAATTATTTGCAACTGAGAACTGGCTTCTGATTTGAAAAAGCAGGAAAGCACTACATCCTGAGTGAATCTTCATCTACTGATAAGTAATATGGTGACAGCTGAATTACACTGGCTACTATAATTTTAATATTTTCTATGCTGAAATGTAACTGGTTAATGAAAAGGAACAAAAACATTGCTGACATAAATAATATGGACACATATTTATCTTACTAATATACTTCATAATGTTTCTGATTAAAGGAAATATACAAAATAAGTTCTAAGAAAATAAGAACTGACATTACTGTTATTTACTGAAATAATTTGACTAAAATATTTATAGTTGACTTATTGAATCTAAGATGCTTTGCTGCCAATTACATCATGTTTGATTACCTTTTGCATGAAAATAATAAATTTTCTTATGTGCATGGAAAATGAATACATATAGTAAAATAAAAGAGTGCTGTGAAATGTGTAAGTAGGCCTTACATGAATCAAACTTGAATTTATATCTTTGTTATAGTTTTAAAAATTATGATATGTAGCATTTTGAAGTTAGAAAGGCTTTTATTGGCCTTCAGTCATACGGTGTATGAAAAGATGAGGATGATTTAATTGGGAAATTGTCTGAGCTCCAGGCAGAATTGTAGTGCCTATTTTGTCAGGGAGGCATGTGGTGGAAGGGCATAAAGGAGTCTCAGAATGGAGAGAGAAGGCAGTAGTCATGTGGACTCAAATCCCAGACAGACCATAAAGAGATGTTCTCAAATATATGCAAATGTATGACCTACATTGTCATTGAGTGTTGAATAGATATTCACCAGATTAACACTTAATAAAACATCAAAGAGTAAGAGATTCCATTTTTTTCTTGGATAAGGAGAGAAAATATTTATGTTCAGGTGCACATTATGAAAAACGTTGTGAACTTTATCCAGATTGAAATTACTGCCTCTCACTAAGAAAAGCTTTCACTGACACCCCATTTTGAGTAATAACAAACATATTGTAAAACCCATCCAACTGATAAATAGTTTTTGGCTTTTAGGAGTATTTTCAATAACATAAAGAGATTAGAGTGAAGTGGAAGGGAGGCCATCTGTTTCAGCATTGAATTTTAATTTTCCATTATTAATATAATAATTAGCAACTGATAATCATACCAGATAAAAAGCTGTGTTCGTAAATATTTAAAATGAGACAAGTGGGTGGGTGGATTGGATACCTTTGAGGTGATTTGGATCAATGAAACTAGAATTTAGTGGTTATATGGTTTGTGTTTCTTGTTAAATCCTGGAATGATACTGGCATATAGAATGGCATTAAATTAATTTCGTTTTTCACTCTTGTTTTCATGTAATTTCCCACACTATACCCTTTGCTATAAAACATGCCATGTTCAATTAAGGTATGCTAGTATGTTGAAGTATTTTTCAACAACTCTGTTGAAATCTCATGAATGAGGTCAGCTCACAGGGTCAAACTAATACATGCTAAATGCTTGTATGTAATTTTTTAGCTTGAGACAGGCTCAGAGGCATTTATTTGACGAACTCCTGAAAACTGTTGATTCTCCAACAACCTTGACAGAATAGGCTTTTTGAGAATAAAATAGGTCCTGTTTCATTCCTTTCTTTTAGCTCATTTTAAGTAGCATCTTATAACAATCCTAATTTTAAAGTTAATTCTATTCACCCAATGAAAGTAATGTGTTTCTTTTGATCCTTTAGGTTCCTGAGTCTTTAAATTGCTTTAAGTTATTTTCTCAAACTGTCACTGTTAATCAAGCACATTTGTTTTGCCTTATGCTATTAGTAGGATGGAATTTATCAACTTCTTTGCATGATCCTGTTATACTGATACACTTAACATCTGTCATAAATGATTTATTAAGATTTAGTGAAAATTATATTTCAACATATTTAAGGAGCAAACTTCACTGAAAACAAATGTTTGACACACGTTTCAGTACTCTCCAAGCCTTTCTAATTATAATTAAGATATAATTTCATTTCATTATTATTTGGAGACCCAAGCTGTCACAATTTATCTTTTCTTTTATGCAGTACTTCCCACTTAAACACATTCAGGCAACTTTCATTTCATCAGGATAAGCACAGGATTTTGGTGGCAATTTCTTTTTCAGAACAAATACATGTTAAAGAGTATAGAAGATGTTGTGATTTTCAAAGTAATAGGCCAAGTTTACAAATTTAACCCAATAGATGGAACACATAGACACACACACAAAATTTGATGCTCATTTTTTATCTTTTTTATATTGCTCTCACCAAAACTTATTTTATCCCAACATATACAATCACTCGGGTCACTGAAGCTAATGTAGTAAGTCCAACCTTTTATGTTAAAGCATTAGCTTAGTGGATTAATATGTCTCCTCTGAACAAACAGTGCTCTTGAGACTGTTTCAGCTTGTAAGTTCAATAAATTTACTAACCCCCCGAAAGTATTAGGCTTAAATAGAGTTCAACTCTCTCAGGACATCAGTCTCACCAACACAAAAGCAAACTTTGTAAGGGTCATCCATTGCCTTTCTTTTCCCAGGCTTCTCCTCCTTCATCGACCATGCTCTTATTTGTTTTGGAAGATTTTGTGACTAAGGAGACAAGTCTTACACTTATATTGTAAGATTTATAAATTTAATTTGGTAATTAGTGACTGGAATAGGCTGCCATGTCCAAATGCCAAAAGCTCATTTAACTTTGGACAACTCAATTTCTTGGGGCCTGAGTGTCCTCATTCTTCCAATAAGGGTAGACTTTATATATGTTTGTGGTTAAAGGAATATCTTTGGAACTATTATGGAGGGGTGGGTATGGGGACAGCTGAAACAGGGTCAGGTCCATTAAACACTCAGCAAATATTAGCTATTATTATTATTAAAATAAATTTGCAACAATTTTCCATTGTCAGGGTATGGACAGCAGAAAATTGCTATACCAAGGCAGAATACAAAGAACACAAGACAGAGGCTTATATTAGAAAGCAGCCCTGTTTCAGTATTAATAAATGAAATGTCATAGGTTTGGTGGCTTTTTTTTTAAGAGCACACCAAAAGAAACATTTATAAAAATCCTTCAATAAATGTTTGTTGCCAAGCATATTTGAAAAATCATTAAAGAGAGACTGAAAATAATCTACAATCTTTTTTTTTTTGTTTAAAGCAAGATTTCAGTCTGGAGGTCCATGAATGAGATTTTCTCCTCCATGTATTTTGCTTGACTGTCAGGATGGTTTTAAAAATTAGTCTGAAATGAAACGAACTTATCAAAACTTGTGGAATGCTGTGAAGGCAGTGCTCTTAGAGTGAAATTTATAACGCTGAATACCTATGTTAGAAAAGAAGAAAAATTTTAAATTATTAATCTAAGATTCCACCTCAGGAAACTAGAAAGAGAAGAGCAAATTAAAGCCAAAATAAGCATAAAAACAGAAAAGCATTAGAGCATAAATCAAGTTGAAAATGAGAAATCGATAGAGAAAATCAAACCAAAAGCTGGTTCTTAGACAAGGTTAATACAATTGATAAGCCTCTAGCCAGTCTATGAAAAGAAAAAAAAAAAAAGAAAAAAAGATGCACATTAGTGATACCAGATGTGAAAGAGAGGACATGATTAGAAATCCCATGAAAATTAACATAATAAAGATAATAAAAGAATATTATGAATAACTCTTGGCTTGCTAATTTGGCTGGTTAATTTGGCTCCTAGATTAAATGGACCAATTTCTTAAAAGACCCAATTTGCTAATACTTAGACAAGAAGAAATAGATAATCTAAATAGGCTCATATTTATTAAAGAAAAAATCAATAATTAATAACCTTCCAACACAGAAAGCACTAGGCCCAGATGGACTTACCAGCAAATTCTACCATTCAAGGAAGAAATTATACCAATTCTCTACGATCTCTTTCAGAAGACAGAAGCAGAAAGAATACTTCCTAACTCATTATATGAGAGCAGAAAAAACAAACTGCAGAACAGTCTTTCTTGTGAACATATATGCAATAATCCTCAACAAAATATTAGCAATTAAATCCAACAATGTACACAAAGGATTACACATCATGACAAACTGAAATTTATCCCCTGTTTGCAAGCCTGGTTCAACATTCAAAAATCAATGTAGTCCATCACTTTAACAGACTAAAAACAAAACATCACACGATCACATCAATAAATGCAAGAAAAGCACTTGACAAAATCCAACATCTGTTCATGATAAAAATACTGTAAATTATGCCTGGGGAGGAACTTTCTCCACTTGGTAAAGACTGTCTACAAAAACCTCCAGCTAATGTCATATGCAGTAGTGAGAAACTCAAAGTTTTCTCGCTAAGATAAGGTACAAGGCATGGACGTCTCTCTCTCATCACTCCTTTCAACATCATACTGGAAGTTCTGGCTACTAAAATAAGGCAGGAAAATGAAAGGTATACAGACTGGGAAGGAAGACATAAATTTGCTTTTGTTCATAAATGATGTGATTGTCTGTGTAAAACATCCAAAAGAACTTGATATAAACCTAAAACTATTCTAAAAGAAAGGTTTTAAAAAATACCTCCATAATATAAATAGTCCATCTTTCACGAGAAAAAATGAATTTGGATTACTTTACTCCAGTTTGTTAAACATTCCACTACTCTCCAATGCTTAAAAATTGGCAAGGTTTATAACCGTATATACCTGTAGGGGGTTTGTAGCTTACTGAGCTCATGCTCTCTGAGAATCAAGCATTTGTATTGGTGGTGGTGCTGTGCTCAGTTGTGCCCAGCTCTTTTCAATTCCATTGCCTATAGCCTACCAGGCTCCTCTGTCAAAATTTTCCAGGCAAGAATACTGGAGTGCATTGTCATTTCCTATTCCAGGGGATCTTCCTGACCCAGGGATGGAACCCACATCTCTGTCATCTCCTGCATTGGTCAGGCAGATTCTTTACCACGGCACCACCTGGGAAGCCCTAAGCTTTTGTATTAAGGGTCCTTTTATCCTACCTATCACAGAGATGTGTATGAAAAGAGTGATGCTTAGCACCAACAGAATGCCTTGCTAAATTAGGAAGAATTTTCCACAGCAAACCAGAGAGAACACTCCTTTAGCTATGGCTTAGTATTTCCACTTTTGAGGGGGAACTAGAAGTTACTGTAGAATTTTCTTTGTGGAGTATCTACAGATGCTTAGAAATATTCACTGGGGCTTCCCCAATGGCTCAGCAGGTAAAGAATCCACCTGCAATGCGGGAGTCACAGGAGATGTAATTAGATCCCTGGGTTGGGAAGATGTCCTGAGGAGGAAACCCACTCCAGTATTCTTGCCTGAAAAAATCTCATGAACAGAGGAGCCTGGTGGGCTATGGTCCAAAGGGTTGCAAAGAGTCGGACATGACTGAATTACTAAGCATGCATGCAATTCTTAAATTAACATTATTAGTAAACTTTACCTAATTTTTACTTTTTAGTGTAAATCTAGTGTTTCTCAGTGAATTGACTTCTGGCCTTTAAAAGGTGGCCGAATCCCTCTTCATCGTCACTGTCCTGGGTGGACCCTGCCTGAAGATTCCAATGCTATTTCTAGTGTTCATTCTCATACTGATGGTAGACTTTCTATTGTTACTACCTTTCTGAGGAATCCTTTGGAAAGTGTATCAAAAGTTTTAACACACTTATAGTCTAGAACCTAGCAATTCTCTTTCTAGAAATTTGTCATGTGGAAATTATATATATATATATATTATATATATAATATATTATATATCTTGTACACAAAAATATTTTTGAGGATGTCTTGCCTGGAGAATCCCAGGCACGGGGAAGCCTGGTGGGCTGTCATCTCCGGGGTCGCACAGAGTCGGACACGACTGAAGCGACTTAGCAGCAGCAGCAGTATTCTATTAGTTAAGAGTGAAAAGTCAGTTAAGAGTGAAAAATCAGAAAAATCTAAAGGTCCCCAAATGAGTATTTGTTAAATAAATTCTAGTTTGGTAATTTGGAATTTTCTTCAGCCATTCAAAATCTTTATTAGAACATTTAGTAATATGGAGAAAATATTTATAGCTAAATATTCCAAGAAAGAAGAATATTATAAAACAATGTGTATGCTATGGTTTCATTGGGCTCCCTGGTGGTTCAGACAAGTAGGGAATCTGCCTGCGTGTGGGAGACCTGGGTCCCATCCCTGGATTGGGAAGATCCCTTGGAGAAGTGCATGGCAGCCCAGTTCAGTACTCTTCCTGGAGAATCCCCATGGACAGAGGAGCCTGGTGGGCTACAGTCCATGGGATTGGAAAGAGTCAGACACAACTGAGCTATTAAGTACACACTCTAATGGTTTCATTAGAGTCTTATAAAAGCAAAAATAGAGCCACAGAATAAGTTTAAAAAAGTGTCCCAAAATGTTAACAGTGGTTCTTTGGGTGGTAGGAATATGGCTGATTTTTATTTCTTTTATGTGCTTTGCTACATTTTCTAAATTTTATTGTTTTGTAATAAGATTAATAATAAAAATATTTTGAGAGGTATTCTAATGCTCTGATGGTTTAAACTAGGCGAGCAGCACCCGTTAAAGACTAATTTCTGTCTAGGCCCCCTGCCCGAACCAAAGGACTTGGGCATCAGATCTCTGGAGGGCTCTTTCATCAACATGGCCTAATTCTCTGATTTTAAGATAATCATGACTTATAGATCTCTTGCCATTTCAAGCAACTTTTCAATTGGAGAGGAACTGGAAGCTTTTCACTGTCAGAGCTAATGGTCCATACCGGTACGGCTACCCTGTAGAATAATAATGCTTTTACGGAGAACATTCTCTGCTACCCTGTGATGGTTAAGTGTGGGACTGTTCTCTTCATTTCAGGAGAAGTGGCTCTAATTTAATGCTTCTGAATGATATTGCAGTGAATGGATATTTGTCCTTAGAAGGATCTTTTTAATAGGATCATTGCCTTGAAGCAATGTTCCCTTGGAAACTGCTTGATGTCTGTCTGGGCAGCAGGAGTATTAGGATTTTTAGAAGTTGGGTGCATGTGAATTCATATTGACATGGCTGAAGACAAAACAAATAAGAGAAATACATTCATATCCTAAAAACTCAAATTAAATTAAAACATGTAACTATATTTTTCAGAATAAGGAGATAATGAGAAGAAACATTTAATTAATGCAATTCTTTCAAATGTTCACATGGGAAAATACACTAAAATACACAATTCCCAAGTTCACACTAGTTTTCAAATTCTTTCTTAGCTTCTATGCTCTGGATTATATGAAGAAATTAACATATGTCACTGCAAAGTTGCTTTCTTGGCACATGAGCCCTTGCATATATGAGGGATGTGGGAAAATAAATTAATATAAAACTATTAACACCTAGTGCTTTTATGGATATTGTGAAAGGAATAAAAGAAAGGTTACATGTATTAGATGGCATAGACAAATTGTATAAGAGATACAAAACATCATTTTGGTTAATGTGTTCAGACCATGATCTATAGATGATAAACATACCTGTTAAGCATTTAAGGAGATGTTGAAGAACATTTGCTTCATTGTCTTGAATGATCAGTGTGCATGTGGATCAGGGGACAGGCAATGGGGCTTGAGCAGATAAGAAATCAATTCTAGAGTATTCTCAGATTGCCCAAATCCCACTCTACCCTAAACGGTAGTATCAAAATTGATGGAGGAGAAGGGGGTCCAATGGTTACGTGAATTTTGAAAAATTCCCAGATTCCTGCTTAAAAACCAAGCTGTTTAGCTGCCTATATTTATGAATGAAAATATCAGTGCAGTTAAGTGGCATGATGTAAAATTGTCAGACTAGTTTTTGAGAAAACTGAGATTGATGGATGAAGTATTTTAATCTTTAATATAAAAATTAGAAGAGAGGGGTAGGATAAAAGCCTGAATGGATTGAACAAATAGCTTCTAAAATTGCTTTACATGCTCTGCCCCCATTTCAATCCAATGCTTTACTTGTCACCTGTTGATGGATTCAGTCACCATGACTGTTACTGACTCAACTCTGTGTCATAGCTGCCCCTTTGGTAAAGAAATGAGTGATCTTTGAGAAAGTGCTCCCTATGATGTCAAGATGGAAACCTAATTGGAGGGGCTAAAGTATGTGGAAATGAGCAAAAAGAGACAAACAGAGTCAGACTATTGTTTCTAGAAGTTATCACTAAAGAAGAGTGATAGTGCTAGTTGAGTGCTAGAGAAAGAATAAAACCCTCTATGGGGTGTGGCCAAAAAAAAATTCATGGCTAAAGTTGTAGAATCTTTCTACATGATGTTGATACTATTTATGAAATTACCTTCAGATTTTTGGTACAATAACACTGCATAACAAATGATTCTAAAATCTAGTGGCTTTCAATAACAAGCATATGTATCTTTCTATTGGGCTTGTAGATCATATCTGACTGTGGGCTCTTCTGGGCTTGGCTGGGCTTTGGTGCTGTAGTGGAGGTGACTTTATATGAAGGTGTGAAAAATTTATCTGTGCTAACAGAAAGGAAGGTGGAATAAATGTAGCCATCCGTCTAGTCAACGCTATGATTTTTCCAGTAGTCATGTATGGATGTGAGAGTTGGACTGTAAATAAAGCTGAGCACTGAAGAATTGATGCTTTTGAACTGTGGTATTGGAGTAGATGCTTGAGAGTCTCTTGGAGGGCAAGGAGATCCAACCAGTCCATCCTAAAGGAAATCAGTCCTGAATATTCATTGAAAGGACTGATGCTGAAGCTGAAACTCCAATACTTTGGTCACCTGATACCAAGAGCTGACTCATTGGAAAAGACCCCGATGCTGGTAAAAACTGAAGGCAGGAGGAGAAGGGGACAACAAAGGATGAGATGGTTGGATGGCACCACCAACTGGATGGACATGAGTTTGAGCAAGCTCTGGGAGTTGGTGATGGACAGGGAAGCCTGGCATGCTGCAGTCCACAGAGTCGAAAAGTCAGACACGACCGAGCAACTGAACTGAACTAAACTGTTGATGGAGGTGATGGCAATAGTATTTAGAACTATTTATCCTTCTCTCAGAGATACAGGAAGCAAAGTTGAGAGTTAAGATGAGAACGTGCTGGAATTTTGATGTGAAGGAAAATGTAATTACATGCAGTAGACAAATGCAGTCTATTCACTGGACAGCACTAAAGATCTTTGCAATTAGTGACCATGATTTAAAGATACAGCAAATTGTTTTTCTCCAGCCCCTCGGCTTCATGGGTATCAGGACAGAGCAGGTGGTCAGTTGGCTTTAACTATGATGAAAATTTGCCAAGTGAGATCTATGAGATAAGAAGAGGACAAGAGAGTTGAGGGGGGAAAAGGGAGTTGAGGTTTTGTGCAAAAGAGGAATAATGGATTGTGGATTCTAAACTACACAAGAAGAATATTATCTACATGAATAGGATGTGGGGAAAAGGTCTCTGTTGGGAATGGAATATTAGAGGAAAGAGGTAGAAGGGCAAGAGGTGGTGGTGGGAGAGCAGGGTGCCTGTAGTTGAACTTATGAGGGAATTGCTATTATTGGTAACGAGAAGGTAAATGGGTTAAGTGGCAGACAACATCATTGGAGATGAGCTCAAATGGACTGGAAGGATCATCAGGGGAGATATTGAAATCACCAAGAATAATGGCAAGTAGAGTTCTGGAACTGACGTGAGTTAGGAGCTTAAGTCTTCAAGGAATGGGGAAGGACCTGGGTCTGTACATAATTGCAACAAGGAGGGGTTGCTGCAACAAGGACTGATACTCTGATGAGTTGAAGGGAAGCCATAGCTTGGGGGAGGACCAGGTTGAGTTGAGTATATTAGTGATATCAGCGATTTGCTGGTGATTGATTGGGGGTTCCTGGAGAATTTGGGGACAGGTTGGAGATAAGTTTCTAAAAGGGTAAGTCCACAACTATCTAAGAAGAGATGAAGGCATTTCTACGGAAGGAGTGGGGATAGACTTTTTGAGGTGATCAACAAATCAGGAATAGGAGGCTGTCTGTCTGAGTTACAAGGCATTGAGACAGTCATAGTTGGTGTAGTAAGGGATCATAGCACATCAATTTGGACACCTTTCTCTTCATGTCAAGGATAGTATGGAAGTGGAAGAAGAGGGGTTTTATCTAGTTCTTATAGAGCTCTGGGGCATGGAATTAGGGTGGTGTGGTGTGTGTGGCTGAGGTAATATCTAATGTTAGAATCATCTCGCATAATCAGTTAACCAAGGCTGTGTTTTCAGGGTCTCTAGATTTGAAAGATGATGCTGTGAAAGTGCTACACTCAATATGCCAGCAAATTTGGAAAACTCAGCAGTGGCCATAGGACTGGAAAAGGTCAGTTTTCATTCCAATTCCAAAGAAAGGCAATGCCAAAAAATGCTCAAACTACCGCACAATTGCACTCATCTCACACGCTAGTAATGTTCAAAATTCTGCAAGCCAGGCTTCAGCGATACGTGAACCGTGAACTCCCTGATGTTCAAGCTGGTTTTAGAAAAGGCAGAGGAACCAGAGATCAAATTGCCAACATCCGCTGGATCATGGAAAAAGCAAGAGAGTTCCAGAAAA
>SJYX01003341.1:0-22280 GCA_006410675.1 Oreotragus oreotragus | reverse complement strand
TTTTTTTTTTTTTTAAGATAGTCTTCATGGGGTTTTTCATAAGATCCTGCAGAATAATAGGCTTGAAGATTAATTTTACATATTTCACGTTGCAAAATCCTCTTTCTCCCAGTTCAGAGATAGAAAAAATTGATGAGGTCATTTGGCTGTTTCACAAAAGAAATTTTCTTTATTTTGTTTAACAAATAGACCATAAATATACTTTATTTTTACAAAGTACACTTTTACAGTTACTTTACTTACAGTGGTTTATTTTATGATAGAATTTAAACTTTTTGCCAACTTTAATTTATGATGTTAAAGTGTTACATTTGAGTACTTTGCTTAATTGGCTTCCAGAGAATGACAGACGGGCATGGCTTACGTTAATCAGCTCTGAATCTCTATGGCAAATTTTCTTTTACCTTATTAATTTTATGCTTAGGGGCTGTCAGGAAATAGTACAAAACCTTTTGGGAATCCCACATTTTAGAGAAGTAAAGTGTGGAAAGATAATAAACTATAGCTCCTTGACACTTATGCTCCTCCATGTTGAAATTCTTGAATAATTATACCTTTACTGGTTGAGAAGCATCACTCTACTGTACTCAAAAATGAAATATATTTCAGGTCATCAACAACCATCCTTTATTTTGGAGTCTTGGGATAGTGGTTGCAAACACCTCATTTATTTGTTCCTTTGTTTTTCCTGAGGGAAACCACATCAGATTTTGATTTCTTCTGGACATTCAATGGAGACAAAAGTGACCACTAGCAAGAGAACAGAACTAACTGTCTTAGTCCATTTAGGCTGCTATAACCAAATACTGCAGACTAGGTAGTTTGTAAAAAATAAAAATTTATTTACATGAGGAATTTTTTTTTTTTTAAAGAATTAAACTCATAGAAACGTAGAATGGTGGCAGTCAGTGGGCAGGGGTGAGGGAAAGAGAAAGGTTGGTAAAAGGGTACACTTTTTCAGTTAGAAGAGAAATAAGATCTGAGAATCTAATATATAACTGTGACTGTAGTTGATAATACTGTATTGTATGGCTTCACCTGGTGGCTTAGTGGTACAGGACCTGCCTGCCAATGCAGGAGATGTCGGTTCGGTCCCTTATCTGGAAAGATCCCCTGGAGAAGAAAATGGCAACCCACTCTAGTATTCTTGCCTCAGAAATCCCATGGACAGAGAAGCCTGGTGGGCTATAGTCCATGGGATCGTGAAAGAGTTAGATATGACTTAGAAACTAAACAACTGTATTGTAGAATTGAAATGTGATGAGTGGAACTTGTGTTCACACACACACGCACAAGATATGTGGGGTGATAGATTTAATTCAATGGTGAGGATCATTTTACAAGGTGTATGTATCAAAGCACCATCATTATACACTTTAAATTTATTATAGTTTTGTCAATTATACCTCAGTAAAGAAGAAAAAAGTGAAAAGTGTATTGATAGTGGTGATGACTATACCANAAAAAAAAAGTTCAAGAAACAGAATGGGATCTATAACAAAATTCCATTTATGTTGCTGTTGTTGTCATTAGAAATATAAGAATGCAAGGCATTAACACATTTTGCACAGCATTAAAATCCTTGACTATACTGAGGGAGGCAAAGAATCAAGGTGTCAGAATAAAAGGAACCTCATTCATATAAGCAAATAAGAAAGACGCCACCATGGATCAATTATAATCACAACCATGAACTGAGATGGGGAAAAAAGGGAAAGTTAGAGGTACCTAATACTGAACCAACAGTGGGTTTTTATTTTTCATTGACAGATATAAATATGGGTATAGATTGACATCAAATAGATAATATAACTAAAAATAAATCATATTACTGTCTAGTAAATTGTATATCATCTGATATGGACTCAGAGCTTCTCCACTGACCTTTCGGTTGTTATGATGACGCTCTCCCTTCAGAACTATAAAGGAGAGAGAAATAAAAATCTTGGATCAGTTGGTGCAGGATTCTGGTGCTCAGGGAAGCCACCCTCCTTCCGGATGAGCAGAGTCCTTCCTATATGGTGACACACACACCCGAGTTCCCACCCTTGGTTCCGAGCCTCAGAAACTTCCTCAAATCCCCTTTCCTCTATTTATCAAACTCTTTGAACCGGTATGCTTAAACAGTTCCCAAACACAGCATTTTAGGAGTATGAAGGCAAAATGGTGCTCAGGGCTCCCCATGACACACATTAGGGGACAGATGAGAGCTGATAATTAGGAAGGATGAACAAGTCCCCAGAAGCCACTGCTGGTTGTATACACAAATAACCCTCAACATTCAAAGAATGTTAGCACATGATGAAACTTATACCAACTGAGGCAGACCAAGCTCCTGTCCTGGGACGTAGAGTCCTGGAGAGCTTCATGTTCACACAGAGTAAATGACAGAGCCGGGTAGAGCTGCGCTCTCCTGACTCCTTGCCAGGGCTCATTCCAGGGCCTGAGGTCCACACTGTGTCTCCACGCAGTCCATGTGCTGATTTTTTGAGGAGGACAGCTCACTGGACATGGACCTGGGTTTGCCTTGGCTACCCCCCAAAAAACTGGAAGGTACATGCTATACCTTTGAAATATATTCATTTATTTCACTCCAAACCCTCTTTTTCTCCCCATTTATTCTCTGAAGCTCTGAGCATGCAATATTCTTACTTGTAACAGACACTGGCTTATGTCCAATGGATCTCAAAATATATTTTTTTGTTTCTATGCTTTTATTCTGACAGCATTGACCACAGGTAAATATATATATACATATATGTAAACACATATATATTCACATTTCCACATGTATAAACAGTGCAATCAGGACTGCTTTTTACAGTAATCATTGCCCCATGCTCTCAAACATCCTTATTACTTCTGATGCAGAAAAAAGAAAAAACGGAAACTCTGCTCTAAAGATAACTTACTGGTGACCCCTGGTAAATGACAGGCAAGCAAAACTTCAAGGAACTTGTTACTTAGAGCTTGAATTTCAAGCAAACATCTTCCTGCATTTCTAATGAAAAACGGACCCTTTCTCCTGCTTTTGAAGTGCTCTTTGGGAATTGTTTGAGTGTTCTCTGCAATCTTTTATACCCAGCCTAAGGACTCTGACAAACTCTCTCTTTCCCTTCAAAGGCTGGTTAACTATGTGATGAATACACCTGTCACTTCCAATTCTAACCTGACTTTGTGTTTTGATGGCTGTAGAATTTGGTATCTATGGTAACTTTTCAGTGGCTCAGCATTGATTAAAAAATGATTGGCTTATCAGGGTTGCTTGGTTGATTGATGGAAATAATCAGTTGCTCAAAATAATCATGACAGATAAAGTCTCTTAATTAGCTGGTATTCGCAAGATTCAGAAATTTTAGATTTCATGACTTTTTTATTTTATTTCCATGCAAAAGTAACTGAAATTCAATTCTACTGAAATAGTTACCAGCTAATCTGGACTGTCTCGATGAAGGAAATTTGATGCAATCCACATATCTTATTTAGAAGCCGAAAGGCACATTTTGTCTGGCCTAGAAAATCCACTCCTTGATTTTTTATGATCCCAAGGTCAGAGACTAATTAATGATTTTTTTAATCAAGTTCAGTACTAAAAATTTTTTTAGAAAATTTGCAAATTAATTATACAGCTTTTTATTCTAATGCCTCTGCAAGGATATAGAAGCAAGAAAGATGATATTGTGGGGGAGAAGCATTAACTGAGCCTGACCTTTCCACCGAAATTGAAATGCTATTTTTTTTAAATAGACAACTTTAAATTGACATCTTCCATAGTGTAGAAATGTACCAAAGATTGCATACACATAATTTTAGGTAGCCCACAAGTTTTTTCAATAGTCAGGTATTTATTTAATATGAAATTGCTATTACTCAACCATTTTGTATCTGAAAAATACAAAGGCTGAAACTTCATATGATTTAAGCTATTATCTTTTTTTTTTTTAATAAATAACTGTGTTAGTTTCCTCAGGCTACCATAGCAAAATACCACAAATTAGCTGGCTTAAAATAACAAAATGTATTGTCTCACACTTCTGGATGCTAGAAATTTGAAATGGCAACAGTAGGGCTGTGATCCCCCATAGGCCAATGGGAAGCCTTTGCTTCTTCCTACCTCTTGGTGTTTGCTGGTGATCTTTAGCATCCCTTGGTTTGCAGCTGCCCTTGACATCCCATGGTGTTCTCCTAGTCTCCCCATCTTCACATGGCCACCTTCTTATAAGTTCAAAAGTCATACTGGATTAGTGGCTGACTCTACCCCAGTATCACCTCATCTTAACTAATGACATCCACAGTGGCATTATTTCTAAATAAGCCCATCTTCTAAGGTGCTGGGGGTTAGCACTTTAATATATGAATTTTGGAGAGACACAATTCAACCCATAACAATAACCAACATATTGTGATTTCAAGGATAAGATTGCATAGGAGGAGGCTAAAACAGGCATTTTGTTTAAGCCAAGTTAAAGAAAATTAACAAGGATGGTAGGCGAACACTGCAAAGTTGAAAGCATTGTAAAGCACATGACTGACGTTGGAAGGGTGGTTGATTATAAAACTGGCCATGAATTATTTCCCTCCCTGTTGCCATGTCCCTACAGAGTGCATCCTTGCAGCAATTCCCATCAAGAGGTAGAGTCTGTTTCTCTACCCTTGGATCTGACTGGCATTGGGGTTTCCTTTGGCCAATTCAATGTTAGCCAGTATGCCCCAAGCAGGAGCTTGAGAAGTACATGTCCACAGGGGCTCACCCTCTTGCCCAGGCTGGTCTGCTGAAAGATGAGAGACCACAGGAAGTAGGATAGGACACCACTGATGGTCAGCCAGCCCCTAAGCTAATCAGCTGCTGACAGCAGGCACATGACTTGATCCCCAGACAAGGCCAGCCAATCCCCATGCTTTGGTCAGCCAAGCCACCCCACTGAACCCGACTCAAATTGCCATCATACAGAATTGTGAGCTAGAAAAATAAATGGTTGCTGTTTTTTTTGATTTTTTTTTTTTCTGAAACAGAGAAAACAACAAACAAAAAAGCAAAATATAGGCTTAGCATTTATAAAATTTTTAGGTAAAAGTATAAGAACTTCTTGGTGTTTCTGTTGCGTGGTGTTATATCTGTAAAGAGTGATGGAACTTAATTCTTATTTTGAATTACTTTTTGTGCAAATAGGAGAAGACATCCGTTTCATAGTCACAGGACTTTAGCACACTTCACCCTTCTAGAGTCTAGGCATTTAGCGCTCCTGGTCACAGGTGGAAATTTCTACCTGGGTAGCAGTCCTAGGACAAGTCTATCTTTACTACCACAGCAACTGACACATAATTTCCAGCCTGCTATTTGGTCTTATTTTTAAGTTGTAAATTTCTGCAGAAATGAACTCTGCATTTTCAAGTGCCTTGTGTCCATGCTTTTCATAATAGCTCGATAAATATTTGATGCATGATCAAAGTTTGGTAACAGCTACTTCATTTCCAGAAGAAGAATGAATGTGAGTTGCCAGGATATGTATTCTACCTAGTACTTCAGTTAGTAGGGGGTTAAGAGTTGACTCGTTGGAAAAGACTCTGATGCTGGGGGGGATTGGGGGCAGGAGGAGAAGAGGACAACAGAGGATGAGATGGCTGGATGGCATCACGGACTCGATGGACGTGAGTCTGAGTGAACTCTGGGAGTTGGTGATGGACAGGGAGGCCTGGCGTGCTGTGATTCATGGGGTCGTGAAGAGTCGGATATGACTGAGCAACTGAACTGAACTGAACTGAACTGAAGGCAGAGTACTGTACCTTTTATTTAAGTTTATAGTTACACAGTGCAACCTTGTGATTAAGTGAGGGAGATAGGTTGGAAGGGAGGCTCCTGGGTGGAAATATTCTAAAAATCCACAAGAGGGAGATATATTGCCATTGAAGTAGAGTGTAGCTAATGAGATACCAATCCGTAACTTTTCAGAGCACAATATTTTACGATATTTCCCTAGCTGAAAATAAGAAAAGGGTAGGCTTTCTCAAGTTTGGCTTTTCAGTTTTCTTTTGGGATGGAAGGTTCGATTTAGGAATTCTCCGTTATTTGTAGAATCTTGGAATACGCATGATATGTCTAGGTTTGGCACCCCACCCCGGTACTCTTGCCTGGAAAATCCAATGGACGGAGTGGCCTGGTGGGCTGCAGTCCATGGGGTCGCTAACAGTCGGACAGACTGAGCGACTTCACTTTCACTTTTCTCTTTCATGCATTGGAGAAGGAAATGGCAACCCACTCCAGTATTCTTGCCTGGAGAATCCCAGGGATGGGGGAGCCTGGTGGGCTGCCGTCTATGGGGTCACACAGAGTCGGACACGACTGAAGTGACTTAGCAGCAGCAGCATGATGCATCAACAGCTTTGATGAGCACATTTTAAGGCTTTAAGGATGTTTTTGACCTGATTGTGGCTCTTTCAAGGACGGATTGCAAACCTGCCTTTTCTCTCCTTCCTCTTTTCATTTCTTTGGTGGTGGCAGTGGGGAGTCAGTGCTAGGCAGATTGGGTTTTATTTATTTATTTATTTTTAATTGTTAAGAAAAGACTTACCTATTTATTCACTTCTGGCTGCCCCGGGTCTTCGCTGCTGTGTGAGGGCCTTCTCTGGCTGCAGCCGGGGACTGCTCTCCAGTGGTGGTGCACAGGCTTCTCATTGCAGTGGCTGCTGTTGTTGCACAGCGTGGGCCTTAGGCCGCAGGCTTAGTAGTTGTGGCTCCTGGGCTCTCTAGAGTGGGTGCTCAATAGTTGTGGCGCGTGGGCTTAGTTGCTCTGCAGCACATGGGATCTTCCTGGATCAGGGATCGATCCTGTGTCCTCTGCATTGACAGGTGGATTCTTAACCACCAGACCACCAGGGGAGTCCCCAGATTGGGTTTTACATTCTTACTGAGAAGTGCTCTCATGACTCTCACTGTCTCCTTTGGGCTAGATGTCTCAGCAGAATGAATCATCTTGGTTTGCAGTGGCCTTTAGCTACCAAGAGGCAGAGCTGAGCTCTAGGTAGCTATAGAAGAGGAATGAAAGGAAACTTTAGGTAGCATACATTTGTACTTTGAAATTCATACTCTTTGCCTGAACTCCACATGTTTATGTGGCCAATGGGGCAGAAACCCTTTGTTTCAAAAGAAATGTTTGCAACATATTACTAGGTTACTTACAAGTTTTATTTGCTTTCTTTTAGGGAAAAAAAAATTTTTTTTAAATTTTAAAATGATATGGGCTAATGATACTGTTAGTGTTTGGCTCTCCTGAAGACTCCCTAATTCTTAAACCTATTTCTTCCTTTATCTTCCCATTTCCTTTTATAGCTTCCTCTTCTCAATATTCTTTGAGTGATCTTTTCCTTCCTCCCACATCATTGCTGTCCAGGGTTACGTCTGTGGTCAGCCTCTTTAATGACTACTCTGTTGGGTACAGGTGGAGAGCAGAAGCTGGGTTCATATTCCTGCTCCAGCACTGTGTGTGGCCTTGGGCAAGTTGTTCAAATCGTATGAGTCTTGGCTCACAAACCACAAAATGGGGATAATGATAAAATAACCCTCACTAGATTTATGTGAGAATGAGATCAGTTAATACATGTAAAGGGCTTAGAACAGGGTCAGGCACATCGGAAACACTCTTTCACGGCTGGTCATTATTATTGCTTTCATTTATTATTGTTTACTGTTAATCTCATCCACCAGAGACTCTCCTTTCAGGAGCTCATACACCCCAAATCTCAAATGTTCCCTTTATATCTTTTATGAGCTCTAGACACATTTCCTAGCACTTTTTGGACAGTTTTGCAGGGGCTGCCCACAGGGTACCTCAAACAACATGCTTAGAAGTGAACTCATCATCTGTCACTCACCACTCCTTGCAAACCTGCGTCCTCTATTCCCTCTTTTAGTCAACAGGTCATTTCTTGTCTCATACCTGAAGCCATGAAGCAATGAGTTATCCTTGCCGTCAGTCCTTTACCTCCAACTCATTGGATTACCAAGTTATGTCAATGACTCTGTTTAAACTTCATCCACACTCAAGCCCTTTATTACTACGGGGATGTTGAACCCATCTCTTTGCCCTTACTTATACTACTTTGTTCTTTCCACTTCATCCAGAATGGTATTTTACAAATAAAAATCTGATCCCTTACCTCCTCAGATTAAAATTTTCCATGTTTTTCCTAGCTTTCAATGTTATATATAGTCTGACTCACAAGATCTTTCATTCCCTGGCGCTTGCTTGGATCACTGTGCTGAGCTATTGCTTCTCTTTGTCACACACAAAATGTTTGCATTTTCTGGGAACATAAAGAAGAAACCTAATTAACCATGCAGCAGAGAAGGATTAGTATCTAAATACCTGTGTTTAATAGAGATCCTAGCATTTAGTAAGTATTAAATATATGTCAATATTTTTTTATGAATAAAATATGGACTCTATGAATGGGAGTGCTTTCTTGCTCATGACTTTAAAACTGTCCTCAATGTGTTGATTGGAATCAGCATGTTCCTCGGCATAATTAAAATGTGAGAAATGTTTCTAGCACATCAGTAATATAGACACTTTCAAATAATGTCTGAGGAAATGCAAACTCAAACTTACAAATAGCCTTTTACATAAACACCACTCAGAGGTGCATTTTCTCCTTAATGCATGTGTATAGCTTCCATTAATGTCCTTTGCCTTGGTGTTTAGCTTTTATTTTTATGTTTGTTGTGTAAATCTGAGTCTTGACACTTTAATGGGAAGATCTTGGTTTGTGATGACATCATATCAAATGTAAAATGGAGATGGTTGCATTGTTTGGAAAACTTTCATCTGAGAATGTTTATCTGTAAACTTGAAGAAAAATTATTTTAAGCCAGTGACAGTCTGGTTCTCAAAGGAGCCTCTTCCAGTTCATAGGTCCTGCATGCTGCCTTCACCCCTCCAAATTATATTTCCAGAGGATTTCTTGTGGGTAGCTATACAGAAAATGGCTTATTATTGCCCAATTCCACTGAAAAGGCAAAGGGCTCAACTGGAGAGAAATGCAAGAATCCAGTATGACTTCTAGAGGATGGGGCTGATGTGCCGCAAGGAAGGAATGAGGAAGAAAGGGTCAGGGGAAGGACTAGACTAGTTCATTTTATTATTATTATTGGTGTAATGTTTGGCATATAGTTGGTATTTGAGAAACCAGTTTGGTGAGACTTTGTTTCACATCCTGTAATCTAAACCTTTTCGTACTAACTTCAGGCAAGTTAAAGGTTTGAATGTGACAGTTTCCTGGATTTCCTTATGTTGTTCTGAAATTCTGAAAAATTGGAGGTGGGCATAAATCTTGAGTCTTCTCTCAATTTTCTTTCAGGCCTCCCTGAGAAAGGATGTGGCTATTGGATCCTGCTTGTTATAAATGGAAGTCTGGAACACTGCAGTCTCCCTAAGTTGTCTTCACTCACTTCCCACCCTACCTATCTATAGCATTTAGCAACTGCCCCGATGATTGATGTGTGGCTTTGACCTTCATGCCGAACTGTGACCATGACTTTTTATTCTAGTACTTTGTTTGCTGGATCAGACAAAGGCTGAGAGTTTATTATCCCAGGATAATACCGCTTGAATCTCAGTGGCTACTTCAAGGATCGTAGAATATTAAGCTGAAATTTAGATCATTGTCCCCTTATAAGAGAGGAGGACACAGGCTCACAGACGGGAAGTTCCTTGCTCGAGATGGGTTTAGTGACAGAGCTAGTCTGGGAGCTCATTTACCTGATTTCCATCATAGACTTTTCCTCCCTTGCTCTATTCCATGTATTTCTCATCCTCTCTCTCTCTCTTTCTTCCGTTTCTTCTTCCTTTCTCCCTTCTATTTTATTTTTGTCATGGGGGAACACTTTCATAACATAGAAGACAATACTTTTTTTTATATCACAAAAGTCCTAACAAGCATTTCTTAAATGACCACCTGATATTATTCAAAGGCATAAAAGGATGGAGTTTATTTTTTGAGTGTTTTATTCACTATTTATTGTGTGCTTGGTCGTGTTTGACTCTTTGCAACCCTTTGGACTGTAGCCCACCAGGCTTCTCTGTTCATGGGATTTTTCCAGGCAAGAATACTGGGGTGGGTAGCCATTTCCTCTTCCAGAGGATCTTCCTGCCTCAGGGATTGAACCTGGGTCTTCCGTGTCTCCTATATTGCAGGTGGATTCTTTACCACTCAGCCACTGGGGAAGCCTTTATTCACTACAGTGTGTGTGAGTGTATGTGTGAGTGTGTGTGCGTGCGCGCATGCGCCACAGCTTTCTCTTTATCAGAGCGGAGTCCTGACAGTTTCGCTTTCAGACTGCTCAGTCAGTGTTGGTTTGTTCTCTTTTTTGGTTCAATTTTTTGTAGCTGGTGCTCTGGTAAGGGCAACCTCTCATTTTGTTCTTAGTTCGGCCTGCTCTCTCGTGTCACTTAATATCACTGTGACACTTCTTTCTGCTGACAGTTAGACATTAACAGCAGTAATTACTTTTCTTTTTAGTTTAAAAATGTCCCAAACATACAAGAGATAGTAATAAAAGTCTATATTTTCCACCATCCAGATTTAGTTCATATTAACATTTTGCCATAACTTCTTCAGATACTTTTAATGAAATACAACATTCCAGATACATCAGAAAGCCCTTTAACCCCCATATCTTCTCAGGAATAAGTACTGTTACTGTGCTCCCACTTCTTTATATTATGTCTCCAAAAACATTGTGTTTTTAATAATTCATGTGAATGGAATCACTGTGTATGTGCTTTTTTGCAGCTTTTCTTTTTTATTCAAAATTACTTTCTTTAGATATATTCATTGGAGAAGGAAATGGCAACCTACTCCGGTACTCTCTTGCCTGGAGAATCCCATGGACGGAGGAGCCTACAGTTCATGGGGTGGCAAAGAGTCGGACACGACTGAGCGACTTCACTTCACTTAGATATATTCATACAGATACAGCAGTTTGTTTTTATGGATCCTGTTATTTATATTAATTTATGAAAAGCATCATAATTCACCTATCTTTCCACTGTTCCTAGATATTAAAACTACATTCAATTTTTTCTACTATAAACCATCCTGCAGTGAACATCTTTGCCTATGTTTTTTATGAGATCTATGTGGGACAGTCTGTCTGGTATCCACTTAAGAATGAAAATTTTAACACCCATGGCAGATTTATGTTGATGTATGGCAAAACCAATACAATATTGTAAAGTAATTAGCCTCAAATTAAAATAAATAAATTTATATTTAAAAAAGAATGAAAATTTTGGTTTATAGCTTATATTTAATTTTGCTAAATGTGCTGAATTATTCCCCCAAGTGGTTTTCCAGCTGTCACTCCTCCTAGCAGCCCATAAGCGTTCACATTTCCCTACATCCTCTGTTGCAGTAACTGAATACTGTTCTCCGATAACTTCCTGCTCTCTGCCTTCTAAGGCATATGGTGGCCTCATACTCTCCCACACCCTTTGAAGTTGGGCAGAGCCAAGAGATGGTTTCAGGCAATGAAATGTGAGCAGAGCCATAAGGGCCAGTGAGGCATTCATCACATCCTCTGGACTCTGCCTCAGTGAACTCTAATGATCCACATGGCGAGTACTTCTTTGTACTGGGTTGCAGTGAAGATGACATGGAATATAAAGCTTCCAGTTGACTGAACAGTAAACATTAACTATGATCTATAAACAAATCATTGATGTTTTATATCAGAGATTGGAAAACCATATCCTGTTGGCCAAGTCTGACCCACTGCCCGTTTCCATAAAGTTTTATTGGAACACAGTCATGCCCCTGTATGTATGCCCCATCTAGACAGAGTTGAGTTTAGACAGAAACCAGATGAAATTCACACATAAAATTCCATAATTTTTATTAACTATATAGAGTTTGTAATCATCACTAAAATCCAGTTTAGAGCAATTTCATCACCTCCAAAAGTTCTCTTGTGCCCATTTGTAATCAATTCTTAACTCCCATTCCTAGACCCAGACAACCACTAGACTGCTTTCTGTCTGTACAAATTTTTCATTTCTGGACATTTTGTACTTTTGGAATCATGCAAGTCTAAGAGGAATCATGTAATCTTTTGCATTTGTCTTGTTTCACTTAGCATAATGTTTTTGAGATTCATCCTTGTTTTAGAACAAATCAATGGATTTGCTCCTCTTCATTGCTGAATAGTATTCCATTATATGGTAATTTTACATTTTGTTTATCCATCCACAAGCTGATGGAAATTTGATTTGTTTCTACTTTGGCTATTATCAATGTTGTTATAAACGTTCATGCATATGTCTTTATATGGACATATATTTTAAATGGGTGAATTTCTGGGAGTGAAATTCCTGCATATGATGGCAAGTTTATATTTCACTCTTAAAAGAAACTGCCAAACTGTTTTCCAAAATACCTGTGCCATTTCACATTCCCACTAACCATGTAGGAGAATTCCAGTTTTTCCACATCCTCACCAACATTTGATGTTATCTGTCCTTTTGATTATAGCCATTCTTGTGGGTACACAATAGTATCTCATTGTGATTTTAATTTTCATTTCACTAATTACTAACGATGTTGAGCAATTTTTCATGTGACTATTAACCATTCACATATTTTATTTATGAAATACCTATTCAAATATTTTGTCATTTTAAAATTAGGTTGTTTTTCTTATCATTTAATTAAAAGATCTTTATGTGTATTCTGAGTACAAGTCATTTACTAGATGTATGATTTGCAAGTAATTTCTCCTAGTCTGTGTCTCTTCATTTTTTTTAATAATGTTTTTTGAAATGTGAAAGACTTTAATTTTGATTAAGTCGAGCTTATAATTTTTCTCTTTTATAGATCATGTGTTTGGTGTTGCTTCTAAGAACTATTTGCTCAACTCAAGGTCACGACAAATTTCTTCTATATTTTCTTTTAAAAATTGCAAAATTTTAGCTTTTACATTTAGGTCTATGATCCATTTTGAGTTGATGTTGGTGTATGGCAATGCTAGTGGCTCTTACATCATACCTTTTGGAGTGACTGGTGGAGAGGAAGGGAGTATCAGTGGTGAAAAACTGGTGCCTGAGAGTTTGATTTCAAAGAAAATAGGAGGCCAGTCAGAAGCCAGAGAACTTTTCCCCAACTTTCCAAATATGAAAATATGAAAGATTTTCAGTATGAAAATATATTCCTTCTGTGAAAAATACATTTGAAAACATTATCAGTGTTTATATTGCAAGCAAGAAATGAGAGCTTATTCCTCTTATGTGCATAAAGTTGTGGATGTTTGCAAAGAAACTAATTGAAGCTTATGCACCCTTATCTTTCCTTCTTGTTTTATAGACTTCAAGAGCATTAAGCAAGTCCAGAGAGACTTGTTTTCTTCGAAGATTTCAGGACATAATTCAACTCAGCAAGGAACACTTTCATAATTCTTTCATAAAATGAGGGGAACAGAGAACGTCTTTGAGTAGGACTAACACTGCTCTCTGTAGAGATTTAATTGTATACATGGAGATAAGCTTGCTTTTCTTTCTAGCTGCAGCAACCTGAGAGCAGAGTGGGAAGTTACACTGTGCTTACTTAGCTGCAGAATTATGCAGTTATGAGTCAGTATTTCCCCCACTGTCCCTACCACAACCCAAAGGAGCAGGCATCAGGGTCAAAGTAACAATAGCAACATCCAGAGATCCTCATAATCTCCCTCCACCAGGAAAATGCTCTATCTCCCACTCTCCGCATGTTGCTTTCCTGCTGGGCAGAGTCCCTGGTGCTGGCCCCACCTTCCACGAAATTTTCCTGTGTTTGGTGTTGCTCTGCTAGCCAGAGTGGATTTCATGGTCAAGGGCTGTCTTATAGGCTCCTCCAAAAAAACCCACAGGCCTTGGATTCAAACAGTCCAGCAGACTTGGCTTGAATCCTGGATTTCCTAATGGCTCCTGGTGGCTCAGATGGTAAAGAATCTACCTGCAATATGAGAGACCCTGGTTCTATCCCAGAGTTGGGAAGATCCCCTGGAGAAGGAAATGGCAATCCATTCCAGTATTCTTGTCTGGAGAATTACATGGATGGAGGAGCCTTGGGGTCACAAAGATTTGGACACGACTGAGTGACTAACACACACCGTGACTGTGGACAAATCATTTGCCTTTTTCTTTGGGTGCACAGCACAGCAATTGAGATGTTAGTTCCCTGTCCAGGCCTCCTGCAGTGGAAGCACAGAGTCTTAACGACTTGGACCACCCAGGAAATCCCCATTTGCCCTCTTTGAGCTTCAGTTTCCTCTTTAAACAGGAAATAGTAACACCCAATCTTCAGGATGTCTATGTGGATTAGAGACAATGGGAAGCACTGAACACAGTGCCTAGCTTGGTATAACATTTCCTAGCATCACTCATCTTTTTGAGTACATACCAGAAATGGTAGCCCCTCAAAACCCAAAACAAAACAAAGAACTACTGGCAGTATTTCAAGTACATTTTCTCTGTCTTCCCCCTTCTCCTTTCCTCCTCTTCTTTCTTCCTCCTCCTCTCCCTTACCTTGTGACAAATGTCATCAATGTTGCAGATGTTTTGATGAGGACCTATGTGCTCTGAATCTGAGCTACTGTCACTGTCATAAAAGCCTCTCCTTGTTGGCTAGCCATTATTGTCACCAACTCCACTGTCCTGTGAGACTGGAGAGGGAGTTTACCTATTAGAACTAGCAATGCCTTTCATTTTAGTGTAGTGTTGGCTGAAGTTGCCAGGGTTGTGAGGAATAAGACTTTAGAGTACAGTTTGGGAGAATTCAATGTATCAGCCCTCTGGATGTAGCCTCCTTGCTACTGCTGCAAACCCCAGTTCAAGCCACCATCATGTCTCTCCTGGCCAGGGGTCTCCTTACTGCTGTTTCTGCTACTACATTTGAACTCTATAATGTATACTATATTTTGCAGCCAGAGAGATCTTAAAACATAAATCACAGCATGCATTATCTTACATAAAACCCTCTAATTGCTTCCCATTGCTCTTAACATAAAATCCAAACACTTTATCATACTTTTACAAAGTCCTATAGATCTTGGCCACACTAAGGTCTTTGCCATCGTCCACTACTTATATTTGCTGTGCTCTAACCACACTGAATATCTTTTTGTTCTTTAGCCAAGTTAAAATTAGCATTTTTACATGTGCCATTTCCTTTGCCTAGAATCCTCTTATCCCATGTCTTTCATGGCTATCTTTTTTCCTTTTATTTAGATTAAGCTCAAATGCCATGTCTGCAGAGAGGCCTTTCCTGAATGCCTGATCTAAAGAGGTGTCTCCAGTCCCCAGTCTTTTGCTATTGCACTATCAATGTTTTAGTTATGAATTTATGTTTGTATTTGTGTTTTATTTGTTTGGTGTTGGTCTCCCCAACTAGTTCCAAGAAAAAGAGACATTCTCTGTCTTCTTCACCCCTTTATCATTAGTGTATAGAACACTGCCTGAGACATAAAGGACTCAATAAACATTTGTTAAGTGAATAAACAAATATCCATCCAGAAACAATTTCTCCCCTTCAGAAAGCACTTCTGACCACTTCCAACTGCTCAGATGTTTTGCTGCATGATTTCTCGCTCTTGCCTTGGAGGAACATCCCTTCACCCTCCCCTAGAGAGGACTTCCTAGTGGAGAGTGGTCTCATTCTTTTGAAATCTGGGTAAGGTACCTCCTGTCCGTAGTCTGAATTCTTGTAAATAGTGACAGTCTGGTGTTGGACGGATTTGGATGTCAAAGACAGAATGCTGAGCTGTGGAAATCAGTTGGGTTATTCACGGACACATAGCTAAGGCATGGAGCAAAACTAGGCATTGGGATTTTGACTGGTGGGAAGCTGTGCTCAAGAAACCATGCTGTGAGATGGCCCAGGGAGAGTGGTGTAGATGAATTCTAGATTGGGACTATGGATTCCTAAGGCCATTTCTTATGGAAGCAGAGCATGTATTTAATGTGGCCCATCTAGATTTGTTTAAGGAATTCTAATGCTGTTTATAGAGTCCAAGACTCCTTTGGAGGACCTGCCTCAGTCAAGTTTTTCATGTATCTTCCTTTTTGAGGAAGGCTGCTCTAATCCTTCCCACAGTTATACCTTTCCTGTTCTCTAAAGTATTCTCCAAATATTATGGCCTTGGAACAATGGAGAAATGAAATATTTTATAATCAGATTTTCAAGGGTGAGCCCTGGACTCAGTTTTCGGGCACACAGTCTTTTGGTCCAACCATTGCTTGTTTGTGAGACATCTTTGCCTGCCATCTATAGGACGTAATTATTTGAGGGAGTACCCAGAGATGTCCCTTAAGAAAATGCAGTACATATAAATCTGAGCTAGCTGAACTCTAATATATACATTAGAGGTGGCTCTACTACAAAACAACAAATAGCAGATACCACTGATGATTAAAAATAAGGTTTAATTTAAAGCAATAAGGTCATCCCACACATTTATGGCATAAAATAAAGAACATGTATTTAGAAAAAAGCCATCATTTCTCCTCATGTATTCATAGGCTTTCCTCAACTTTGCCATATATAGAAAGTATAAATTTTGATTGGAGTCATTGTTTGGTAAAGCCATTGTTTGTTCAAGACAGCAGTAAAGACATCAATTTCCCTCAATTTTCACACAAAAAAGTATCACCCGGAAGTCATGACTCCCCAAAACTACCTTCTCTGCACGAGGCATTGTCATTTGTGCTTGCTATACCATGGTAGCTGCGATTATGCCTGTCCGTGGGGAAATAGAATAGCTGATTTCTTACAAATGTGGCTGAGGCTTCATAAATCAAGTCTTGCTTTTTGAATAACAGTCATATCTCTTATTTCAAATCAAAAGCCCAGCAGGTTTTTAACTTCACCAATTTTCTTGGTGAGAAGGAAGCTAAACAATAATGTGTCCGTAAAAGTATGAGCAAGAACTGTTACCCCAGAGTTTTGCAGAAATGGAAAGATGCAAGAACACTGAATTTTTTTGTTGTTTTGTTTTTGGGAAAGTCTGTAGACAATTTTGGGTGTGAAAAAAATTGACTAGGAAGTGTAAATGTGCTCTGCTGTTCTGGCCTCAGAAACATGTTTGTACTTCATTTTAACCTCTCTCTCCTCTATTTTATAATGACTTTGTTTTCTGACTATAACGTGGCTGGAATTCTCTAGGCATGACTATATTAGAATTAGATTATTAAAAAAGAAAATTACACCAAGAAAAAAAAACTAAAATAGAATATCATTAGTTACTGTTAATATTCTAACAGTTACTTATGTTCATTCAAATGAAAATTCATATAGGATTTGAAAATGACCATGGAGGAGAAAGATTGTTTTTATAATGAAGAAAATATCCACTTAAACCCACTCCAGCATTCTTTCCTGGGAAATCCCATGGACAGAGGAACTTGGCAGGCTACAGTCCATGGGGTTGTAAAAGAGTCAGACATGACTTAGCAACCAAACAACAACAAAACCTTCCTTATTTCCTAAATAATTGATAGAAATTTAACCATGTATTTTCTCTTAAGTAATAGGTTGAGAAAGTGTTTCAGTCGATATATCTAATCATATCCCACAGAATTCTCTAAAAAATGTTGAAGAATTCTGGAAACCTTCTGGAATCATTACTTTTTTTTTTTTTTTTTACTAGTGTGTATTAATATGCATTTACAAATTAGGAGAAATAATTGATCTCTTCCTTGGAATCAACCTCCTGCAGCTATTTAAAAGCAGTGGATCCATATAATCTGAGGATTAGAAATAGCAGGTGTTGGAAAAAGAGGGAACGGTTGTTGCTTTAAACGTTCTTCCTTCCTTTCTCTGCTGGGGCTTCACTGCTGTGTGGGGCTTTCTCTTGCTGCAGCGACTCCTCCCGCTGCAGAGCTCAGGCTCTTCAGCGTTGGCTTAGTAGTTGTGGCACGCAGGCTTAGCTGCCCTGTGGCACGTGGGATCTTCCTAGATTTGGGATTGAATCCATGTCCCCTGTACTGACAGGTAGACTCTTAACCACTCTGAGCCACCAGGGAAGTCGCCAGAGGGAGTAGTTTTAAGATTATTTTGTATCTGCTGCCCGTTAGAATTAACTGGGCAGTTAACAAATCTCAGTGTTAGGCCCATGTGTGTGCTCGGTCACTTCGGTCATGTCCCACTCTTTGTGTCCCTTTGGGTGTGGCCCACCAGGCTCCTCTGTCCATGGGATTCTCCGGGCAAGAATACTGAAGTCGGTTGTCATGCCCTCTCCAGGGGGTCTTCCCAACCAGGGACTGAACCCTCTTCTCTTATACCTCCTGCCTTAGCGAGCATGTTCTTTACCACTAGCACAAGCTGGAAAGCCCCAAGCCCACACCTCAGATCAATTAAATCAGAACCTAAATAGATGCAAATCAAGGTAATTCAAGTGTGCAGCCAAAGTTGAGAACCACTGCTTTGAGAGACTCTGTTTAAACAGCCCACTTGAACTCTCCTTTCTTTGAATTCTTTTTGCTTAACCTATTTTCACATGCCTTTTTTTTTTTAACTTGAAAAATATGCTGCCTGTGGTCATGAGGTTTGTCTTAAAAGAATTTTATATATAATTAAACCACCTCTGATATAAATACTTTCTATAATTATTGTGCTGCAGTCTATCATATTTATAATGAACCATTCTTTCTTCTAGATTACTTAAATATGTTTCAAAATTGTTAAGATACAATCCACATCCCTTATAATCTAGTAATCCTAATCTGTCATCTTTGGCACATAGTATATGGGAGAATATGTTTCTGTGTGTGTGCATGAACGAATATACACATAAGTTAAATTCTGCTGAAATGCCACAAAAGAAAAGAAAGTCACTCACTCATGTCTGGCTCTCTGCGACCCCACAGACTGTAGCCTAGCCGGCTCCTCCGTCCATGGGATTTTCCAGGCAAGACTACTGGAGTGGGTTGCCATTTCCTTCTCCAGGGGAATTTCCTAACCCAGGGATTGAACCCCGGTCTCCCACATTGTAGGCAGACACTTTATCATCTGGGCCACAAGGGAAGCCACAAGAGAAATGCCAAAGCATCATATTAAATAGTAGAGGGAAAGCTGATTTAATTATCCTGTATTACTGACAGCCACTTTTCCTGCTATTTTTTTTTTACTCAGTACAATAAGAGGTTTAAGTGTTTATTAAAATACATAAATATGCACCATCAGTATATCTTTTAATTCCTAGGATAATATCTTAGATGAGTTAGGTTGATGATTTAACTATACAGTATGCCATTATATCCAAATTTGAAAACAAAGATTATAACATCCATATTTCATATATGGACCAAGTGAGACTCTAGAATCTTAATGAAAATATCTGTCTCTAGATTTCAGAAGAGCTCAAATGAGTTCACATGGTGATGTGACCTACCTGTCTCTTGATTAGTGAAAAGGAAAAGTTGAACAAATGTTTTTGAAAGAATCTCCCACTTTCACACTTTGCTCTGAATGCAGAATCAAGCTTTTAAGTGTATAAGTACAATGACATTTAAAAATCTTAACAGTTAACCAGGGCATTGAGTGAGTAAATGCAGCTCTACCTAGTGGTTCCTCTTCTCAACTTTGTTTTCATTTTTCTTTCTTTTTTCTTCTTTAGCATGAGTCATGGTGAATCATAGTTGTTTGAAAAACTACAGGATTAACAATTTATGATTTTCATTATATAAGCTGGGGGTATTTATAATTTTTATGGTATGGGAACCCTAATAAAATATTTCTGCCTTATTGACTATGCCAAAGCTTTTGACTGTGTGGATCACAATAAACTGTGGAAAATTCTGAAAGAGATAGGAATACCAGACCACCTGACCTGCCTCTTGAGAAACCTGTATGCAGATCAGGAAGCAATATTTAGAACCGGACATGAAACAACAGACTGGTTCCAAATAGGAAAAGGAGTACGTCAAGGCTGTATATTGTCACCCTGCTTATTTAACTTTTATGCAGAGTACATCATGAGAAATGCCATGCTGGATGAAGCACAAGCTGGAATCAAGATTACNGGAAAAGGGGATGAAAAATGATGAGATGGTTGGATGGCATTACTGACTCAATGGACATGGGTTTGGGTGGACTTCGGGAGTTGGTAATGGACTGAGAGGCCTGGTGTTCTGTGGTTCATGGGTCACAAGGAGTCGAACATGACTGAGTGACTGAAATGAACTGAATAAAGTTAATTTTATTTTTATTTTATTTTATATTTATTTTAATTCATAAAATAAAAATCCAATTAAGATTTTTCAAAATTAATTAACTGGAAGATTCTATTGTTCTTCCTTGTAAAGTTTTGTCTGAGAAGCTGGCACTTTTCATCTTTCTATCTACCATGACTTAGTTGCTATAAAATAATGTCAGAGCCTGCTTTTAAGGAATGAAGAGGTTAAAGAACTTTGAATTGCTCACATATGACTATGATAAACTGTTTTAACCTTTAGCTGCTCTGTGTTACTTCTCACACACTAAAGAATAGCTAAACCCAGGTTGGTTTCAGAAAGGACTCCATTTATTCCTGAAAGAAGCGATTATGTGTGAATGCTTTTAAACTTAACAATTATGATATCATCTGATGTCAGGCAATACCTATTGTATATGGATTCCCTTTATGATAAAGTTTGACATTTAATGCTAGAACTGAGTACACATTTTCTTAAAGTCAGGCTTTCTCAGGAGTCACTTCTCTGGCTCATTCCAAGAGGAGGCACCTTGAGGAACACTGTGTTCTCTCCCATTTCTATATCACATGCAATAGCACTCTTGCTGATTAGAAGTAATTTGACAAATGGAATTCAAAAGAGGATTATTAAAACAGCTAGCACAAGTGCAACACCAGAAATTCTGGACGCCTACAGAAACAACTACTTAAATGCATTCTTTGATAATGTGTATTTGACACTTTAGATTTTGAGTAGCTCCTGAGTGAGAAGAGAATTGGAACAGAGACAATGTGCTTTGTAGGGTTTCGTTTAGTTAGATGCGTCTAGATATCCATGTTTGGAGAAAGCAATGGCACCCCACTCCAGTACTCTTGCCTGGGAAATCCATGGACAGAGGAGTCTGGTAGGCTGCAGTTCATGGGGTCACAAAGAGTTGGACATGACTGAGTGACTTCACTTTCATTTTTTACTTTCATGCATTGAAGAAGGAAATGGCAACCTACCCCAGTGTTCTTGCCTGGAGAATCCCAGGGATGGGGAAGCCTGGTGGGCTGCCATCTCTGGGGTCGCACAGAGTCAGACACAACTGAAGCAACTTAGCAGCAGCAGATAGCCATGTTAGAGTCTATTCTAGGAGCTTCATGGCAATGAGGAACACTGAGCAGTAGAGACACTGTATGCTAATAGTGATTGCATCATCACCCTTTTCAAGTGTTGAGGTCAGTTTGATTTAAAGAAATAAGTGGGGCTTTTTGTTTATTCTTTTTGCTTTTTGTTCTTTGTCTGAATTATTCTGGTCTCAATAAAGAGAGGCCCTTCTCAAGTGTGCTGAACAAAGTAAACTGTTCTCTGAGAGCAGGAGTCACAGGAGGTCTGAGTTTCACAGGAGGTCTGACGTCATAATTCTAGATACAAGGCTCCCCATGAACTTTAGTGGCAGGATCATGGGGTCTCAGTTGCACTACAAAGGACTACATCTTTCTGTTCCCTTGTCCATCAGCTGCAGAGCAGAGGGAATCAATGATTTACTGTCCTCTCAGCAGGGACAACAGGTAGGAAATGTTTCCTTGATAATACAGATGTGATATTGTCACAAAATACATTGTTACCAAAAATGTTACTGGAAGCAAAGGAGAAATGAATTCACAGAAGAAGTGTTTTGGGGAGAAAATGTCAAATTCAGGTTTGCCTGTATTGAACAAGAGGTGACTGCAGATATCCAGGAGCACGTATGTAGAAGTGATTTGTTTGGTTGAATCTGAAGCTCAGGGCAGAGGGCAGAGCTCTAGAACTAGCTTTGGTTGTCATTAGCACATAAGTGAGAGTTCAGATCATTAGATCACATGAGACTACCTAAAAAGAGTTTATGGTGAAAAAGGCGGTTATGCAGAAAAATAATGAGAGGATAAAACTGTGCAGAATATTAACATTTAAGGAACAGGTACAAGGGAAGTAAATATACTCATATAGGAGATAGTAACACAATATAGGTAAACCTAGAAGAGAATAATATCATGGAAACCAAGGAAATGCAATTTGAGAAAGGACTGAGTCTCAGATAGGAAAGAAAAGGCTAAAAAAAAAAAA
>SJYX01003339.1:305727-331189 GCA_006410675.1 Oreotragus oreotragus | reverse complement strand
AAGGGAAGCCCAAGAATACTGGAGTGGGTAGCCTATCCTTTCTCCAGTGGATCTTCCCAACCCAGGAATTGACTGGGTCTCTTGCATTGCAGGCAGATTCTTTACCAACTGAGCTATCAAGGAAGTGTAAAGGGCTTGAATTTCAGGATGTGATATTGATTGCTTTGAGCCCTGAGCCCAGTGTGGATGACCACGACTGTCAAAAACAGTCGAGAAATCTAACAGATGGGAAGGATGCAGGAAAATATTGAGATAAAATCCACTCATCCTCTTTAGGAAAAGCTTTTCCATGAAAGAATGAGAAATTTTCTTTAGACCCCTGGCTCCAACCTGAACATAACTGCCATAATGGTCTTATCTCAAAAGACATTGTAAAAATAAACCCCCCACTAATCAGATTAACCTTTTGATGAATGATGGTATTAAAAAAAATTAAGATGAACCTGGATGATAGAACACATAATTTACAGGAATCTTCAGTTAACTTGACATTAATGAAACCCTATTCATAAGTACATATACTATGGGCATATAAACAACTCTTTTAAAAATTAAATCTCGTTTGAAATGAAAACATTCCTTCTCAATCATGCTGTTTGTAAATCCTTTCCTCATAGATAATGCAAAAGTAAGGTTTCCCAGGTAGCATTAGTGGTAAAGAATCCACCTGCAATGCAGGAGATGTAAGAGAGGCAGGTTCAATCCCTGGGTCAGGAAGATCCCCTGCCACATAGTTGCCAAAATGGCAAGCTGATTCTACCAAGTGACAACCCCCTCCAGTATTCTTGCCTGGAGAATCCCATGGACAGAGGGGCCTGGTGGGCTACAGTCTGTGGGGGTCGCAAAGAGTCAGACACAACTGCAGTGTACATTCTCATAGATATTGCAAAAGTAAACTGTGGTCCAGTCTATGTTGGAATTATGAAAAGATTCACAGAAGACAATGACATTTTAGTACACATTTAAATGAGTAACTAGTTTTCAAGAAATGATTTCAAATAACCTTAACAATACCATGCAATTCAAACAAAAACATCTCACTTCCATTCTCCAAAATACTCAGTTATCAGTGCTTCTATAAAATAGCACTCAGCTCCTTCGGTTCAGTCAAAACTTTTTTAGCATCTGAGCACACTCTACCTTGTCACTATTCATCTTTTGTACTGAATTTTAAGCCGAAGGAGCATAAATATTTTCTACAGACGTGCTATGGATTTTCCCATCATTACATGGAATATTCCAGGTAACTGTTTACTCATAGAAGGAAATGGCAACCCACTCCGGTATTCTTTCCTGGAGAATCCCACGGACAGAGGAGCCTGGTGGGCTACAGTCCACGGGGTCACAGAGAGTCCGATACGACGGAAGTCACTGAGCAGTGTTCACTCCTATCTCTCCACCCTCAGGTCTAGCCTAGCACTCTTCCAAGAGGGGTGTTCTGAGAACTGACCCCAGACTCTCCATCAGTTCAGCTCAGTCACTCAGTCGCGTCTGACTGTGACCCCATGGACTGCAGCACGTGAGGCTCCCCTGTCCATCACCAACCCCCAGAGCTTGCTGAAACACGTGTCCACGGAGTCGGTGATGCCATTCTCTATACCCCTCTGATATGTACACCATCCAAGATTCCATTTCTCTTTTCTCTCTCCAAATTCCATTGATCATAGAGAAGACCAGAAGAAAAGATCTTCCACAACTAAAGATATAAAAAAGGGGCCACATGAAATGTGTGAGGGGGCAGAGACACGGTGTAGTCAGGACCCACACGTCCAGGTGGATAACCCACAAAACAAGAGGATGCTTACAACTGCGGAAGTTCTGCCCAAGGAGTGAGGGCCCTGAGTCCCACGTCAGGCTTCCCAGCCTGTGGGTCCCGCATCAGGAAGAGCAGCCCCAGGATGCCTGGCTTTGCAGGTGCGGCTCTGGGGAGCCAGAGGGCTGTAGGAGACAGAGGCTCTGCTCCTCGAGGGTACGTGCTAAATGGTACATGGTCTGGTCCCGGGGCAGACAGGCACTGGGGAGGGGCCTGGGTTAGACCCTCTTGCTGGTCTCCGAGAGCCTCCCAGAGAGGCAGGAAGCAAAGGGGACTCCTCCAGCAACATAGCTGCCAGAATGGGGAGCTGATTCTACCAAATGGCAGGTACCTTTTTGGAGTGCTCCCTCTGTCTCATCAGTGCTGGGAGCTTACCTGCCCACCAGCCAGCGAGCCCCAGCCCTGGAACACCCCAGGCCCTGCAGCCAGCTGCCCCAGGGTCCCCAGGCCCACAGCCAGCAGAGCTAGGACCTGGCTCTGTCCAAGGTCCTGTGGCTGTGGCCTCTGTGCAAGGCACGGCCAGACAGCCAACTGGGCAGTGCCCAGCCCTGCCTAGGAGCTTGCCACTCTACCCACACAGGGGCACCCCTAGATCATATACCCCAGCAGAGGGGACGATGCTGCTGGACCCCATAAGTTATCTTGTGCATACGGCCACGATTCCAAGATCATGAAAGATAAGCAAGCTACCTAAAATATTCAAAAGACAGGGAGAATTAAGTCAAGTATCCTCCACAGGACAAAATCCTCCCCAGTTGAAAACTATTGATTTAACGATTCTTCACAAGACAGAGCAGGGATTTAGAAGACAGTAGAAAACTCTGATGGATCATGAAGCACATATTAAAGATGGAGACAGCTATGTTACATTAATAACTGGTCACAGCAGCCCGTAGAGTCGTGAGGTAGCCAGGCTCATCACAAGCCCTGCTACACAATCAGTCCTGGGACCACGGCAGAAACCACGGTCAGACACTGAATACCCGCGGGACACAGCCCTGCTCCCTGCTGGAGGGGCACACGGCAGGCTGCTGCTGGCGGGGCTGTGCCAGGAAAAGGTCCTGATGGACCAACAGAAAGGACTTGCCTCTCGCTTATCACCAGCTCTGGACCCAAAGTCCAGTCTGAGTGTCAAACTCATTTCACATGTCTGAGCCCTTCCTACAAGATTGTGACTAAAGGGCTCCAATTTGATGTTTCTGGAGTGAGAAGTGCGTTCTGGAATCTTTCAGTGATACGAATGGGGATGAGATGCGCGGCAGTCACAATATTTAAAAAAGGAAAAGAAAGGAAGGAAGAAGAAAAAAGAAAAGGGGAGGGGGGAAGAAAGGAAGGGAGGGAGGGAGGAGGGGAAAAGAAAAGAAAAAGAAAAATGCCCACGACAGACTTTTAACAGAAACAATAGACAATATTAATCCTTTGAAGAAGGGAAGGAGATGATAAATCCATTCTACCAAAAGCAGCATAGAGACCTTCTAGTTACTCAGATCAATGCTGGAGCAAGCCGAGAAATCCTGGAATGCTCCTGTATCACGCTAGTCATGCTATCCGGGTAGCCACCGCGTGTGCTTGGGATGGGGGTGATGCCCTGTGGGCTCACAAGGATGCTCTCTGTGTGAGAGGATGGAGGGAGTGTGCTGGTGGTGGAGATTCCAGAGGACACTTTCAGACCCTCCCGTCCCCGCCCCAGCCCTCATTCCTGCCCCAAGCCAGCCTCTTCCTCCCCTCCACCTGCTCCTCTCACTGCCAGGAAATTTCAATTACCTAAGTGCAGTTAGAACAGACTGACAGCCTTTCAGGAATGCACCGTGAATAGCCAAACAGTCTTCAAAGGAATATAGATTTTTCTCTCATCTACATGTGCCAGGAAAAAGTTTATCTTCTTCAAGGAACAGACTCAAGACCTGGGGAACTGAAACTCCTGTCCACTGTGATCTAGACAAAAGCTTGTCCAAAAGAAATACTTCAAAGTATGCATTTCCTATTTCTGCCTAAGTTCTGAAACAACGTGTCAGCCTTATTATTCATGCTTTCATGTAACTTCCACCTTGAATTACACACGGGAAAAAACCAACTTTGCAGAAGTCTTTTACTTTAAGCTGAGTTTCTCGCTTGTCTCTGTTTCGGCTGTACAGACCTTCTCGCCCCGTGGCCAGGAATTCAAAGACAAAACTAAACCATGAAATCGGTTATAAAGAGTAGCTAGTACTTTCTTTTACTTATAGATGCAGAAAGCTGTTTCTTTGGATAGAAGTTTTCCGTCCAATGCTAACCAAAAGGTCTGTTCAACTTTTTCTGTTGCGTATAACCCCTAAAAGTTGAGACTGACCTTCAGTCCAGCTGCCCCCAAAAGTAGTTATCTTCCATTAAAACAAAAGAGGAAATGAGGGGGAGGAATCAGGAAGATAATGGATAAATCTGGAAATAGCAAAGAGCTAATCCAACCAGTAAGCTGTAGAAGATAGAACAATATTTCTTCTTCCATCTAGCAAAAAAAAAATCAATATATATTTGGTTGAGTCAACAAAGTTGCGTGCTATTTTTTTTCCAAATGATTTTTCTCAGTTTTAAAATCAATTCTCTGAATGGATTAGGAGGAAAAAGAGAGAGAAGTGCTTTGTAATACAGATCTGGTTTTACCTCTCAGAAACAATGACCAATCTAGATGAAAATTCCCCTTACTTCTAGGTGGGTTTAAGGACCAAATATATTATATAGATTATTTAGGGTGCTTTCAGCAGCAAGTAACCAAAATGCCATTTCAAACTGGTTTAAGTGTTAAAAATTTGTGCTCTAACATCAAAAGAAGTCCCAAGAGGGTGTAAGCCTTAGAGTTATTTGATTTCGAAAGTCACCAACCCAGAGTTTGGCATTTCTTCCAGTCCACCAGGTTTGGGGTAGTTTCATTTTCAGGATGGTAGTAGGTGGCAACTGAAGGTGATCAGCACAGGTGTGGCATAACTGAGTGGAAAAGAGGTCTCTTCTTGGGACCTTTGTGGAGGTTTCTTTAAAAAACTGAAAGTAAAACTAGCATATGACCCAGCAATCCCACTCCTGGGCATATATCCAGAGAAAACCATGCTTTCAAAAGACACATGCATCCCAATGTTCAAGGCAGCACCGTCTACAATAGCCAGGACATGGAAGCGACCCAGGTGCCCATCAACAGATGAACGGATAAAGAAGATGTAATGCGNAAGCTGAAACTCCAGTACTTTGGCCACCTCATGTGAAGAGTTGACTCATTGGAAAAGACTCTGATGCTGGGAGGGATTTGGGGCAGGAGGAGAAGGGGACGACCGAGGATGAGATGGCTGGATGGCATCACGGACTCGATGGAGGTGAGTCTGAGTGAACTCCGGGAGATGGTGATGGACAGGGAGGCCTGGCGTGCTGCGATCCATGGGGTCGCAAAGAGTCAGACATGACTGAGCAACTGAACTGAACTGAACTGAACTGTTAACCAGAATTCGAGAAATGAAGACCTGATGGAGATAAAGAGGCATTTTGGGGGTTTGTTAGGACTGTACTCTAGGAGACCCAGATTCAAAAGCAATTGATTTGTGTTCTGCTGAACCACAAAATGGGGAAAACTTGGAAAGGCACCAAAACCGCACAAGGTTACATGCGTTTTTTGTCCAGTTAGACTGGAGCTGGCAAGAAGTAAGGGTGCCTGCAAAGCAAGGATGAGTTGAGGTTCAGAATCATTACACACTTGTGAGGGTGGGGGTGAGGTGGGTAGGGCGGGACTTTGAAGCTACAAGGTTGCAGCCAGCAGGCCCTGGCAGACACTGTGAAACAGCTGATATGGCCTCAAATCTGATACAGTTCAGAAAATACACGTTCTACATGATGGAGGAACACTGCTGCTGCTGCTAAGTCGCTTCAGTCGTGTCCAACTCTGTGCGACCCCATAGGTGGCAGCCCACCAGGCTCCCCCGTCCCTGGGCTTCTCCAAGCAAGAACACTGGAGTGGGGTGCTATTATGTATGAAAGTGAAAAGTGAAAGTGAAGTCGCTCAGTCATGTCTAACTCTTAGCCACTCCATGGACTGTAGCCTACCAGGATCCTCCGTCCATGGGATTTTCCAAGCAAGAGTACTGGAGTGGGGTCGCCATTGCCTTCTCTGGGAGGAATAGTGTCTGAAAGTAAATCCACAATGGCCACCTGGCTCCCTTTAGGGTGTCTGAACAACAGTTACTCCATTTTGATTTTTAATTGATCTTAAATATGTCATCACTATAGATTTTTCAGTCCACCAAGCCTTAATTTTAGATGCCCTAATGCCATTTCCTATCATCTAAACTACAATAGGACTGGCATAATATCAACATTAATAAGGCTCAGATGGTAAAGAATCTGCCTGCACTGCAAGAGACTCAAGTTCAATCCCTGGGTCAGGAAGGTCCCCTGGAGGAGGAAATGGCAACCCACTCTAGTATTCTCGCCTGGAGAATTCCATGGACAGAAGGGCCTGGTGGGCTACAGTCCATGGGATCACAAAGAGTCAGACATGGCTGAGGGACCAACTTTCACTTTTCAACTTTCTTTCAGAAAATGTTCAAATTTTATTTCCTCTTCACAATTGATCAGTAGAATGCAGCAGAAATGGTGCTGTGCCAATTCTGAGCTCAGCCCTTCACTGGCCTGAAAGCCCCCACTTTCTTCTTGGAATGTTCTTTGTTGCAAGTCAGGTGACATGCCCCTGGAGAAGAACCAGGGCCCCCAGTCACTGGAACTCTGAGTTCCCAGTCCAGCCGCCAGATGACTGGAGCCTCCTAGGACCTAATCTAATGTCACATCTGATACCATGTAAAGCAAAAGAACCACTCAGTTGTCCTACATTTTGATGTAATAAATTATAGTTTTAAGCCACCAATTTGTGGGACGGTTTGTTTCACAGCAATCAATAACTGAAATAGTTACTGCAAACATACCCATTTTACAGATCTAGAAACTGAAGCTTATGAGAATTTAATTGTGGGTCACATATCAAGGAAATGGTGGAATAAATATCTGAACAGAGTTCTGCCAAATTAGAGTCCACAGCTGAAAACACTATGCCAGCTTGTGTCTCATCTTAAAGCCAAGTTGTCAGCCATATGTTTCTGCAACATTTGAATTTGGATAGCATTTTCTGCTAATTGTGGGACGGTTTGTTTCACAGCAATCAATAACTGAAATAGTTACTGCAAACATACCCATTTTACAGATCTAGAAACTGAAGCTTATGAGAATTTAATTGTGGGTCACATATCAAGGAAATGGTGGAATAAATATCTGAACAGAGTTCTGCCAAATTAGAGTCCACAGCTGAAAACACTATGCCAGCTTGTGTCTCATCTTAAAGCCAAGTTGTCAGCCATATGTTTCTGCAACATTTGAATTTGGATAGCATTTTCTGCTATGAAGAGAACTGCTAAGCTTACACAGGCATTACAAAAGTCTGTTCTCTTTAATTAATTCTACAATTCCTAGAAGTATTTGACAAATAATGTGTGCTAAATGTACTCAGATACTTCACACGGATTACAAACAAAAAGCCAGAAACCTAGAGGATGTTCTTCTCTTCTTGTCTCGCCGGAGTTCTTTAATTTTCTAAAGCCTAAGGCAGTGACACGCAGCCTCTAAATTCCCGTCCGTCTTGCCAGCAGTGCCTTAGACACCTGTGCATTAAATTAGCGAGATATTGCTTTCAATCAACACTTAGCATTTCCAAGGTTTTATCATCTAGAAAAAGGCACCGATACATCATGACTAAGTTCCAAACAGATGGTTTCAAAGTCTATTTAGCTGTGCTCCTTTTTTTATGAAGCTAAAGTAAAATTCGTTCAGCAAATGCAGCTATCAAAAGATAATTGGGGGGCGGCAGGGGGAGGGGGAAGCAAATGAGCTGACTTAGCAAAAATAAAAATCCTGAGTATTTCACATTGAAACAAGCCAAGGCAATGATCTAAAGGGGACGACGCACCTTTTCTTTTCACGCTGGCTCCACCCCTCCCACCCTGGTGTTTGTCCAAATACAGTTTAAATGAAGATACAATGGCATTTTACTGTGGGCTAGTGCTACAGACTGGGGTAAATGGGAAATGTGCTAGCGTAGGGGGCAAGGATGAGGAAATGCACGTGGTCAAACGTAAACAAGTTACAATTTTCACATAAAGTCTGTAGACGTCACTGGAGGAGCACAGCATTATCCATTCCACATGTCCTAAGTGAGGGAACCCTAGCCTCCTAAGTCAGCTGTGAAAGCGCTCACTGAGGCTTTCGCATCAGGTGGTAGTAATAATTCATATAGTGGCTCATGATTTTTCTGTTATCTGTGTGGAACTTGATTTGATCCTTATAATAACCCCAGACTAAGTCCTAGTATACACAAGACCAGAAAGTTCAGTAACAAACCCGGAGTCAACTCCAGACTCTAAAATACCATAACTTCAGCTGCAATCTTCGACTCCAAGTTTCTTTTAAAAAGAGGAGATGAGTACAAACTACTATGAGTAAACTAAATAAGTTACAAAGATATAGTGTGCAGCGTGGAGAACACAGCCGATATTTTACAATAACCATGAGTGGAATATGATCTTTAAAAATTGTGAATTCATGTGGTTCACCTAAAACATATATATTATATATATATATATACACACCATGTAAAGCAAAAGAACTAGTTAGTTATCCTACACTGTGAAGTAATAAATTATAGTTTTAAGCCACCAATTTGTGGGGCGGTTTGTTTCACAGCAATCAATAACCAAAATAGTTACTGCAAATATACCCATTTTACAGATCTAGAAACTGAAGCTTTCTATATTAAAAATGAATTAAACTATCCTCCACATAGCTAGCAAACAAATTATTCGAAGAGTTCTATTGCCTAATATCCATCCACTGAGAAAACTACTGACCACTTCTTTCCGTGGCAGCCAGCACTGCCAGAGAAAGGATACATGGCCTTGGAGACAAGCAAACAGCTAGCGGTGCAGCCTTCTGAACGTCTCCACCTGCACCGTCTCTCCAATCTTTTATTAGAGCTTCAATTTTTTTTGAGTTTTTTAAAAATTTATTATTTTTTTTTAATTTGAGGGTAATTGCTTTACACTATTGTATTGGTTTCCACCATACATCAGCAAGAATCAGCCATAGGTATACACATACATGTCCCCCTTCTTGAACCCACCTCCCACCAATCCTATCCCTCTGGGCTGTCACAGAGCACCGGTTTGAGTAGAGCTTCACTTTTTAAAATTCAATTGATTTCTTTTTATTGAGGTATAATTTGGGTGCAGTAAAACCCAAAGATCCTAAACAGACAATTCTATGACACAGAAAGTTCCCTCACGTCCTTTTCCGGACAATCTTCATCCTAGAAGCAACCACTTTTCTCTTTTTTTTTTCAACAAGTATTTGTTTGGCCTGTTCTAGAACTTTATATAAACGGACAATTTTGGTTTTTGCAACTTGGCCTCTTTTGCTCTACATAATTGCTGTCTCTTATACACATCTAGATGTGTATAAGAGACATGTCCAACTCTGTGCGACCCCATAGGTGGCAGCCCACCAGGCTCCCCCGTCCCTGGGCTTCTCCAAGCAAGAACACTGGAGTGGGGTGCTATTATGTATGAAAGTGAAAAGTGAAAGTGAAGTCGCTCAGTCATGTCCAACTCTTAGCCACTCCATGGACTGTAGCCTACCAGGATCCTCCGTCCATGGGATTTTCCAAGCAAGAGTACTGGAGTGGGGTCGCCATTGCCTTCTCTGGGAGGAATAGTGTCTGAAAGTAAATCCACAATGGCCACCTGGCTCCCTTTAGGGTGTCTGAACAACAGTTACTCCATTTTGATTTTTAATTGATCTTAAATATGTCATCACTATAGATTTTTCAGTCCACCAAGCCTTAATTTTAGATGCCCTAATGCCATTTCCTATCATCTAAACTACAATAGGACTGGCATAATATCAACATTAATAAGGCTCAGATGGTAAAGAATCTGCCTGCACTGCAAGAGACTCAAGTTCAATCCCTGGGTCAGGAAGGTCCCCTGGAGGAGGAAATGGCAACCCACTCTAGTATTCTCGCCTGGAGAATTCCATGGACAGAAGGGCCTGGTGGGCTACAGTCCATGGGATCACAAAGAGTCAGACATGGCTGAGGGACCAACTTTCACTTTTCAACTTTCTTTCAGAAAATGTTCAAATTTTATTTCCTCTTCACAATTGATCAGTAGAATGCAGCAGAAATGGTGCTGTGCCAATTCTGAGCTCAGCCCTTCGCTGGCCTGAAAGCCCCCACTTTCTTCTTGGAATGTTCTTTGTTGCAAGTCAGGTGACATGCCCCTGGAGAAGAACCAGGGCCCCCAGTCACTGGAACTCTGAGTTCCCAGTCCAGCCGCCAGATGACTGGAGCCTCCTAGGACCTAATCTAATGTCACATCTGATACCATGTAAAGCAAAAGAACCACTCAGTTGTCCTACATTTTGATGTAATAAATTATAGTTTTAAGCCACCAATTTGTGGGACGGTTTGTTTCACAGCAATCAATAACTGAAATAGTTACTGCAAACATACCCATTTTACAGATCTAGAAACTGAAGCTTATGAGAATTTAATTGTGGGTCACATATCAAGGAAATGGTGGAATAAATATCTGAACAGAGTTCTGCCAAATTAGAGTCCACAGCTGAAAACACTATGCCAGCTTGTGTCTCATCTTAAAGCCAAGTTGTCAGCCATATGTTTCTGCAACATTTGAATTTGGATAGCATTTTCTGCTATGAAGAGAACTGCTAAGCTTACACAGGCATTACAAAAGTCTGTTCTCTTTAATTAATTCTACAATTCCTAGAAGTATTTGACAAATAATGTGTGCTAAATGTACTCAGATACTTCACACGGATTACAAACAAAAAGCCAGAAACCTAGAGGATGTTCTTCTCTTCTTGTCTCGCCGGAGTTCTTTAATTTTCTAAAGCCTAAGGCAGTGACACGCAGCCTCTAAATTCCCGTCCGTCTTGCCAGCAGTGCCTTAGACACCTGTGCATTAAATTAGCGAGATATTGCTTTCAATCAACACTTAGCATTTCCAAGGTTTTATCATCTAGAAAAAGGCACCGATACATCATGACTAAGTTCCAAACAGATGGTTTCAAAGTCTATTTAGCTGTGCTCCTTTTTTTATGAAGCTAAAGTAAAATTCGTTCAGCAAATGCAGCTATCAAAAGATAATTGGGGGGCGGCAGGGGGAGGGGGAAGCAAATGAGCTGACTTAGCAAAAATAAAAATCCTGAGTATTTCACATTGAAACAAGCCAAGGCAATGATCTAAAGGGGACGACGCACCTTTTCTTTTCACGCTGGCTCCACCCCTCCCACCCTGGTGTTTGTCCAAATACAGTTTAAATGAAGATACAATGGCATTTTACTGTGAGCTAGTGCTACAGACTGGGGTAAATGGGAAATGTGCTAGCGTAGGGGGCAAGGATGAGGAAATGCACGTGGTCAAACGTAAACAAGTTACAATTTTCACATAAAGTCTGTAGAAGTCACTGGAGGAGCACAGCATTATCCATTCCACATGTCCTAAGTGAGGGAACCCTAGCCTCCTAAGTCAGCTGTGAAAGCGCTCACTGAGGCTTTCGCATCAGGTGGTAGTAATAATTCATATAGTGGCTCATGATTTTTCTGTTATCTGTGTGGAACTTGATTTGATCCTTATAATAACCCCAGACTAAGTCCTAGTATACACAAGACCAGAAAGTTCAGTAACAAACCCGGAGTCAACTCCAGACTCTAAAATACCATAACTTCAGCTGCAATCTTCGACTCCAAGTTTCTTTTAAAAAGAGGAGATGAGTACAAACTACTATGAGTAAACTAAATAAGTTACAAAGATATAGTGTGCAGCGTGGAGAACACAGCCGATATTTTACAATAACCATGAGTGGAATATGATCTTTAAAAATTGTGAATTCATGTGGTTCACCTAAAACATATATATTATATATATATATATACACACCATGTAAAGCAAAAGAACTAGTTAGTTATCCTACACTGTGAAGTAATAAATTATAGTTTTAAGCCACCAATTTGTGGGGCGGTTTGTTTCACAGCAATCAATAACCAAAATAGTTACTGCAAATATACCCATTTTACAGATCTAGAAACTGAAGCTTTCTATATTAAAAATGAATTAAACTATCCTCCACATAGCTAGCAAACAAATTATTCGAAGAGTTCTATTGCCTAATATCCATCCACTGAGAAAACTACTGACCACTTCTTTCCGTGGCAGCCAGCACTGCCAGAGAAAGGACACACGGCCTTGGAGACAAGCAAACAGCTAGCGGTGCGGCCTTCTGAACGTCTCCACCTGCACCGTCTCTCCAATCTTTTATTAGAGCTTCAATTTTTTTTGAGTTTTTTAAAAATTTATTATTTTTTTTTAATTTGAGGGTAATTGCTTTACACTATTGTATTGGTTTCCACCATACATCAGCAAGAATCAGCCATAGGTATACACATACATGTCCCCCTTCTTGAACCCACCTCCCACCAATCCTATCCCTCTGGGCTGTCACAGAGCACCGGTTTGAGTAGAGCTTCACTTTTTAAAATTCAATTGATTTCTTTTTATTGAGGTATAATTTGGGTGCAGTAAAACCCAAAGATCCTAAACAGACAATTCTATGACACAGAAAGTTCCCTCACGTCCTTTTCCGGACAATCTTCATCCTAGAAGCAACCACTTTTCTCTTTTTTTTTTTCAACAAGTATTTGTTTGGCCTGTTCTAGAACTTTATATAAACGGACAATTTTGGTTTTTGCAACTTGGCCTCTTTTGCTCTACATAATTGAGAGTCATCCATGCTATTCTGTACTATGACATACTTATGTACTATGAGGCACTTATATTGTATAGATAAGTAGTTTATTCTCTTAAACTACTGTGTAGCATTCCACATCTGGATGTACCACTATTTCTTTATCCATTCCTCTGTTGATGGACATTTGGGTTGTTTTTGTTTCTAAACAGCTTCATTTCAAACACTAAATATTTGGCTCTTGAAATGAGTCCATTAAGAAAGCTGCACACTTTCCTTTGTGTGTGTTTGTGTGTGTGAGTTAAAGTAGAATTGACTTTGGGAATCAGTGTAGTTATGCTAAACACTTCGCATTTGAAATATAAAATAAGTTGGTCTGGTTCCCAGACTTCAGGGCTGGGAGGTAAACAGTTGGAGGGATGCTAATGTCAAAATAGCCTCGCAGCTGAGCAGTCCCGTGTCTGAGCTCAGCGGTGCGGGTGTCCTCATAGGAAAGAGATGGGCATTCAGCACTGCTGTTTCAAGGTTCCAGCTCTATGCCCGGCACTTTGGCTGTTAACAATGTTTCTGTAAACACTCACCAGTGAGATTCTGGCATCATGTGTGTAAACAGATCAGTGGTTCTGATCATTTAAAATCCTGGTATCAGCTGCCTCTCTGCCTTTCTCTAAGGCACTGAGGTGCATCCTGGTTTGCTAATTAAAACCCAGCACTAAAGCCTTTCAGCCTTGTGTGTGCAGCTAATTGGACCTTCAGGGATGCAATAAATGAGTCAATTAGCATTCACTAGCATGCATTTATCTAGCACCTGCTGTGTGCCAAACACTGCACAGTGTTAGCTGAGTTTCCTAACGGGGTGCAGGGAGAAAGTGTTAAGTTAAAGAACACTGGGGTTGATGTCCAAAAGCCTGAGTGTGAGTACTGCTTTTGCACATAACTGTTTTGAAGATCTCTGGCAATTCACGTTGTCTTGGAACCTCAGTTTTGAGTTAATAAGAGGTCCTGATTTTTTCAGATCACAAGCTGAGGTATGAAAACAAACATATATCCTTAATATTTCTACCACTCAACTATTCTGGGTTCCTAGTCTTTTGGATGGCAGACATTTAAACTCATTGCATTTAAGGAATTGCCTTTTCCCTAAACAATCCTTCCCATTTGTCCCCGGAGCTATTGCTGAGTCCCCAGGGTTCATGTACTGCGTGGAAGGGACTGGAAATCAGCCAGCTCTGCCCCTCACTTGTGGTCCACTAATTGTCATATGCTCCTTGGGCCTCAGTTCCTTACTCCTCCAGAATAAGTTCCTTTTTCTACTTTAAAACCTCTCCAGGTCTTCCGGTTTCAGGCCCCCCCTTAGCACCGCACTGGGCCTGGAAGGGACAAAGTCTAGACTTCCCAGCACTGCGCTTCAGGACCCGGTCCGGAAGCTCCAGGCTCCGGATTATAAGCAGGCCAGCTGGCATTCACTCCCTCTGTGCCTTCTTGGATGGAGGGTCTTCTGAGGTCTTGTGATTTTCTCAGACTTCATCCAGAAGGCAAAGCATCGGCCCCTGCTGGTGTCCAAGGAACTTTGTGTAAATTAGAGGAAAAGCGTCCCCTTTTTTGTGAATGAGTTGCCCAGATGCACCTCTTCTGGGCCGACGTCTGCAGGCTTGTGGGCAGTGTGCCAGCCGGGTTCTCAGCCCACCGGCGAGAGACCGAGGGCCTGTGCCGCCCCAGGCCGGGCTCCAGGCCCCTTCTCCCTGGGTTCTCCCCGCTGCCCCCTCCTGACCCAGGTTCAGCCCGGGCTTTAGCTTCTTCTTCTCCTTCTTCACCCTCACTTTCCTTCCTCCCCATCTGGAAGCAGGCAGCAACCTTCTCTGCCCACAGGATTGTCCTGTTCTCTTTTTCACTGGATATGATGGGCTTTCAGTAAACACAGTGACTTTTCTTTCAAGGAAATGTCACAGCCATGCATATCGAAAGACTCTTTGGGAGGCTTCTCTGGCAGTCCAGTTGGGACTCTGCTTCTACTGCAGGGGGCACAGGTGTGACCCCTGGTCTGGGAACTAAGATCCCACAAGCCTCATGGCATGGCCCCGCCAAAAAAAATTTGCCAAAAAAACTACAAAAAACTTCAATTATTGGGGAGCTCAAAAGCCGCCACTAGACTCTTCCTTCCCCCCTGTATTTCTGTGTGACTTCTCTCCCTAAGGTGAGGGATGTTAGGAGAACGGACCACAGCTGAAGGACATACTTGGGGACCAGGGCAGCCATGGAGGAGGGCTGCTTGGATTTCCTTCCAGAAAGACCTTACTGTCCAGTCATAACGAGGGATTCTGGCTGGCGGACTCCAGCTGTGATGCCCGCTGGAACCGAGGTCGTGGTCTTCTTGGAGACCCTCTACCAATGACTGATCATAGTGGCTTTCAAGGGCTTGGCTGTTTCCTCCCCAGATGGGACTCCTCCTGAGGATGACCTGTGCCGCGGGACCCCTCATCAGGCTGCCCCTTGACTGACTCTCGGTCACGTCTGCCCAGCGGTCTGGGGCTCACCCTGTACCATCTGGTTTCCTTTCCCCACAGCGAACCTCCTGTGCGCATCGCTCAGAGTCTGCTTCGCAGAGAAACCAGACTGACGCAGGTCTGAACACACTTCCAGTGATCAGTTAGGTAACACTCTCCAGGTAGCAGAGCGTGAAAATAGCCAGTCTGATTCCTATGGCTGCCAACATGCTCTCTTACATGTTCTATATCTGGGTCTTAAAAAAATGTGAGGGAGAGAACAGTTACGTACCAGGTAAATCACTCCAGTTTGCAAAATGTCCAAAGGCAGAGATGTAGTCATCCCTTCCCTCAGCTCATTCCGTCACCTGCAGCAACAGCAACAAAGGCAATGGCAGCACAAGGCCCGCAGAGCTGCAGCCGAGCCCGAGCGACAGGTCTGCCTCGCCCGAGGCCTGCTTTATTTGAATTATCTTCCCGGAAGGGCAAGTGATTAAGAAATTAAAGCGAACTGGAAGGTGTCACAAGTATTGGTTTGGTAAATAACTTTTTGGACAAAAAAATAGAAAACGTGATTTTCGCCGTAAAGTAACACAGAAGCTATTGAAGGTGGTAACCTCATCTTTTCAGTATGTGTGTATGAGTAATGAGTTCTCAGTGCCCTGCAGAAGTCCGACCTCAGCCTTCAGGGCTGCAGGCAGTGGCGACGATGCTCGTTTTCCAAGTAAGTGCAATTTCATTGCAGGTTCCCTGTAGATATATCTGGTCAGTCAACTTTTGCCCCTTGAAAGGATTATACAAAACCCTCTGTAGGAACAGAAAGAGGTTCAAAATGTGGACGGCTTAAAATGATTTCAGCACCAACAACATCACTGTAATTTTTGGAGCACCGTGAGAAGTCACTGTGAAGGTCAAAACACTCATTTGCATGTAAACATTGGATGTGATGCGATCATTTGAAAAGTGAGCTAACTCTCATTCCTACTGCTCACTGGACGCTGGGTCAGGTGGTGTGGGAGGGAGGCTGAGGATAAGAAGCGGAAGAGGGGCTTAGGGAGCGGCTACAGCCCATCGGCCCACAGGCCCACCGCTGCCCTTCAGGAGCCCCACTTGAGAAGAGACTGTCCCGGAAACCAGAGGCAGTGGCTCCCGTGAGGAAGAGAGGCTGATTCTATTTCTTGCAAGCTGACGGACTTTCCTCCCGAGAGTTTAGATGAGTCTTCCTCATCTGCGTACTTTCACCTTAAAAGATGTCAATTCCCACCTTACCACTCTGCCATCCAAGTTTCTCAAATTCTACAGTGGAAAGCAGAGGACACAATCAGAAACCAAGACTTCAACGAAGAGTCTGACAGAATTTAGAGGTTCTCCTAGAGTCTCTCTCTCTCTCTCTCTCTTTTTTAAAAAATATTTTGTGGAATCGCTCGCTCCTTGGAAGAAAAGCCATGATGAACATAGATAGTGTATTAGAAAGCAGAGACGTCACTTTGCCAGCAAAGGGCCATATAGTCAAAGCTATGGTTTTTCCAGTAGTCATGTACAGGTGTCAGAGTGGGACCATAAAAAAAGGCTGAGCACCAAAGAACTGATGCTTTTGAACTGTGGTGTTGGAGAAGACTGTTGAGAGGACTCCAAGGAGATCAAACCAGTTAATCCTAAAGGAAATCAACCCTGAATATCCTTTGGAAGAATTGATGCTGAAGCTAAAACTCCAATCCTTTGGCCACCTGATGTGAAGAATTGACTCATTTGAAAAGAGTCTGATGCTGGGAAAGATTGAAGGCAGGAGGAGAAGGGGACGACAGAGGATGAGGTGGTTGGATGGCATCACTGACTCAACAGACATGAGTTTGAGTAGGCCCCAAGTGTTGATGATGGACAGGGAGGCCTGGCGTGCTGCAGTCCATGGGGTCTCAAAGAGCTGGATACAACTGAGCGGCTGGACAACTAGTAGAAAGACAATATCCTCTGTTTACCAACAAGTTATTTCACCTCCTTCTATTTCTTGTCATAATCACAAATTCTTCTTAACTTCTTAGCACGTGGTGTATCCTATGGATTGGCCTATCAAGAAATTAAAAGCAAGCAGAGCAGTCCAACTGGTGGATGAGTGTCCCAAGGCCTCCAGAAATTACTTCTTGGTCAAGAGGATCTTACATCACTCCTAAACGCATCACAGAATTCATCTGTTACAAAATCTTGAAACACCACCTGAAGACTTCCTGTTGGGTAGAATCACTTTGCTTCTTTTATGCTATGATTTCCTGTGCTCTGCAGACCAAAGGATTCCCTTCAGCCTCTTCCAGGGTGTCTTGGTGAGTGAATTAAAGAGTACATTGAGAGGTTGTCTTATTTGATTTCCTCAAGAATGAGTGTAATGACAGCTAGACTTTCTAAATGTGCAAATAGCTTTAAAAAAGAGATTTGTTTTTCCAAGGACTCTGTTCTGTGGCTTACTCCTTACTGACCACAGCTCTGACCAAACATGCTTCCAAAAGTGAGTGATACATTATTGCCCCAATTATTGTAAAGCAGCTATACCCTAATTTTTTAAAAAGGGGAAGATAGTGTCCAAAACGAAATCACCTCCAACCCACCAAAAATGCCCTTCATCCAAAGTCAGTTACGAATGTGCTTTAGATCACATTAGGCCAGCAAATGTTTTCATTTTCACACTAGATAAGAATTCATTTGAAAAGCTATTTTTCATTTGTTTTACTTTCAGGCAATTGCTTATTCCTCTCCCTTGTCATAATGTCTTGCCCTCCATAGCAATCTATATAGTTAAAAAAACAAAACAAAACAAAAAAAACCTTGGGTAATACTAAAATCTAAGAACACATGGAAAGCTTTGCTAGGAAGAAAGTGAGGAACTAGAAGGCAAATCACTTACTGTAAAAAAATAAAAGCAAAATCTTAAAAACCAAAAAGTCTCTCTGTGACCTTCACTTCTCCCTTTCAAAGAAATCCGTGTTCCTTTTCTCAAAAATATTTTGATTAACATTCGTCTCAAGGGATCTATAAGCCACTGAGCAGCAAGGACTGAACAATAGTGAGAAATAAACGCGACTTTCAACTCAGATCTGTGTTTTATCACCAGTTCTTTGAAAACAAAGGTTATTGAGTTTCCCGAGGGACGCTGCAGCTCACTTCCCTGGACTGTTGTTGTTGAGTCGTTAAGTCGTGTCTGACTCTCTGTGACTCCATGGACTGTAATATGCCAGGCTCCTCTGAATCTGTGTTTTATCACCAGTTCTTTGAAGACAAAGGTTATTGAGTTTCCCGAGGGACGCTGCAGCTCACTTCCCTGGACTGTTGTTGTTGAGTCGTTAAGTCGTGTCTGACTCTCTGTGACTCCATGGACTGTAATATGCCAGGCTCCTCTGTTCTCCACTATCTCCCTGAGTTTGCTCAAATTTATGTCCATTGAATCGGTGATACTACCTAACCTTCTCATCCTCTGCTGCCCTTTTCTCCTTTTGCCTTCAATCTTTCTCAGCATCGGGGTCTTTTCCAATGAGTCAGCTCTTTGCATCAAGTGGCCATAGCATTGGAGCTTCAATATCAGTTCCTTCAGTGAATATTCAGAGTTAATTTCCACAGTGATTTTGGAGCCCAAGAAAATAAAATCTGTCACTGCTTCCACTTTTTCCCCATTAATTTGCCATGAAGTGGTGGGACCAGATACCATGATCTTAGTTTTTGAGACGCTGAGCTTCAAACCAGCTTTTTCACTCTCTTCTTTCACCTTCATCAAGAGGCTCTTTAGTTTCTCTTTACTTTATGCCATTAGAGTGGTATTATCTGCATATCTGAGGTTGTTGATATTTCTCCCAGCAATCTTGATTCCAGCTTGTGAGTCATACAGCCTGCTATTTTGCATGGTGCACTCTGCACAGAAGTTAAATAAGCAGGGTGACAATATACAGCCTCGTCATCTTCCTTTCCCAATTTTGAACCAGTCAGTTGTTCCATGTCCAGTTCTAACTGGTGCTTCTTGACCGGCATACAGGTTTCTGAGGAGACAGGTAAGGTGGTCTGGTCCCCCCATCTCTTTAAGAATTTTCCACAATTTTTTGTGACCTACACAGTCAAAGGCTTTAGCGAAGTCAATGAAGCAGAAGGTGTTTTTCTGGGACTCCCTTGCTCTTCCTGTGCTGGAAGGGACCCTAGTCTGAACAGCCACACCCACTTCCCTGCACTGATATGTGGTCAACATCAGGTAACTTATTTTGTAAATGGTGGCCTGCATCACATTTTCTAAGGACACCTAAAATCAAGCATTCTGGACTCCTTCTCTACTCAAAAATTGGGCTAATTTCTGTTTCACAAAATGATAGAAACTATTCCCCATCAAAATTCCATTAAAACAAGACATGATTCATAAATCATTCAATGTTATCCTTAACGTAAACCCACCGGACAGATGACTAAGGGCCAAATAACTACAGTTTCAAATTTTAGAAAAAATAATGATAATTGAAACTGCTACCTAATGGTAACTATATCTATGGGATATGGGCTATATCCATGTTCAGAGAAAAATCCATTAGCCTTACGTGCTTACAATGATTAATAAGAAATAATTTAAAAATTGATTAATGTTTGATTTAAAATATTTATGGAAAACAAGTAGACACACTAAGGAAAAAATATATTTAACAAAGACAAAAATTAGAGAAGAAATAAGAAAAATAGAGATAATGCATGCATGCATGCTAAGTCGCTTCAGTCATGCCCGACTCTGTGCAACTCCATGAACAGCAGCCCACCAGGCTCCTCTGTCCACAGGATTCTCCAGGCAAGAATACTGGAGTGAGTTGCCATTGAACCAAAAACTGATATTTAGGAAATAAAATAAGTATATGACCGTTAAGCTATAAAAGAAGATCACAAATGTAAATATTTAAAACAAGATAACAGGAAAATAATTGCAGATAAAAAGGAAAGCAAAACAATTATATATGTGTGTGCATGCTCAGTTTCATCCGACTCTTTGTGATCCTATGGACGGTAGCCTGCCAGCCTCCTCTGTCCATGGGATCCTCCAGGCAAGAATACTGGAGAGGGCTGCCATGTCCTCCTCCAGGGATCTTCCCGACCCAGGGATCCAACCTGCCCCTCCTGTGTCTTCTCTACTGCACGTGGGTTCTTTACCACTGAGCCACCGGGAAAGCTCTGGGATAAGTTTCAGTCCTATGTATATTAATTGGAAAGATTATAAAAATTAAAATTTCTAATGAAAATATAACTCGATAAAATTGGCCCTGTGTAATATGGTGAAACAAACAGAAAAGAAGTGTATTTCAACTTGGACTTCACTTGAAAATCATCTAGGATGTTTCTGAAAGATAATGAACTGACTCTAGACTAAATCAGACCTTCTGCAACAACCTGTGACGAAGTCACGTGTGGAAACAATTATCCCACCAAGGGTTAGAGAAATAAGATGACAACACAAAGTACATATTTCAGGAGTTCATGTAGAGCTGACAGGCAGTCAGACCTTAAAGGTGAGACCAGAGAGGCAGAAAACCCAAGAAGTGAGCTGACTTTCTGCATGTTGCCTTTCCCCTGGGGGACATGTTGACTCATGGAGCAGAGGCAGAAGGCTAGAAACACCAGCAAACAAACCCTGCAAAGAGGCAGAAACATCATCAAGGTTTGGCAAGACCACAGGGCTGGGTCCTGGGAAGGGTGGTGGTCAGGGAGGAGGGAATTAGAATTCAGTGCTGGTGAGGCAGTCAAAATGGAAGGTCCAAGATCCCAGAGAAAGGCCATGCAGAGTTGTGAGATTTATTGGTTTCCCCTAAAGACATTTACTGAATTCTCCAGCTGCCCAGACCAAGAGGTTAAAAACCCATGCAGAAAGCCCAAGTCATGCAGAGAGAAGTTCCTGGCAGTCTCGTGGTGTGAACCAGATTAAATTTGGAATTTAGGACTTGGTTGCCTCCCAAGGAGTCAATACGAGGTTGTCCGTTGAAAACCCTAGCAGGCTACCCATTAACAATAAAGGGAAATCAGAAATAGACTGAGCTTTCCTAAGGCCTAGTTTGAGTCAGTTCTGTCCTTGATTAAATTAGGCTGATCTCCCCTGACATCACCCAGAGCATTCAAAATTTTTCATCCACAAAGTACAGACTTGAATAAAAAATTATGAGGCATATCGAGAAACAGGACCAGGAGGAAGAAGGAGGCAGTAGAATATATCCACAGGTAGCTCAGTTATTAATAATTAGTCATATAGCTTGAAATAGTTGTGATTAACATATTCTCACTTTATGAGCCAACCAAAATTTATTTTAAAGAGAATTAAATGGGAATTCTAGAAATTAAAAATAATAGCAACCAAAGTTGAGAATTCTATGGGTTTCTTGCAGCAGGCTGACACAGCTGAAGAGAGGATTAGTTAGCTGGAATACATATCAGCAGAACATCTAGACTGATGCACAGATGTCAGGGTCTGTGTGAATTTCTTCCAGGAAAAAAAAAGAACAACAACATCTGAAACAACTGCTATTGTTAAAGTCGCTATTAAGCTCTCGATGGCCTGTCATTCTTAAAAATCTATCTACTTTCAACCGGGGCAAGCATGGGCTTTAAATGAAGATATGATAGAGTAACCTCCATGCCTTTACATCTTCCAATACTTAAAAGTTGCATTCATTTTTATGACTCGCCCAAGGATAGTGTCACTCTGGGTTATGATTTTTATAGGGAAGGGACACTCCATGGGCTTTCACTTGATCCTACCTAATATGAAAGTCCTAACTCCATAAATCAGAGGCCACTGTGGGGATTCTACCAACTATACACTCAGAGGCTTGGAATTATCAACAGAATTGGTTCATTGGCTTTGTGAGCCTACCTTGAGATAGACTTGGGACAAAATTCCATTTACCACTGGATTTCCATGAACTTCTAAATGACCAGTGGACCTCAGAAGTATTGCAAATCCAAATTTTTTTAAAAAAGTCATTAATTCAAAATGAATATTCAATATTGCTCTGAAAGTCTAAACATGCCCCTTGCCTCAATTCAGAATCACATTAGTAAATGGTCTCAGGTGTCCTTGGGGATATCTGGAGAATCAAACCTGAGATGTCATAACATGGTCTTTAACTAAGGAGATCTGAGTATAGTGTTTCAAATCATCTCTGTTCAGATTTCCCCCCAGTTATTCAGACCAAGAAAGACTTTAACATACTGACCTCTAAGTTTGGTCTAGGGAACTTCTCAATCTATTATTTACTCTGGTTGTTAATCCTTCTACACTACTATTATGGTACCATTCCTTGCTAGTGATTTTGCCAGAATTTGCCTCTGTCTCCATCCTCAGAATCTTCTTATTTCCACGGAAATCGGGAAACCCATTTCAATTACAGCACCCCCATGTCTATAACCATCAAACTGAATTGGTCAGACAAAATCCCTGATGTCTAGCTTTCCTGAATTCTACATTGCATCAGAAGGATGTAGAACTTCCTTTAGGTCTTTGGGAAGGATCAGAAGGCAGCCAGCCTGAAAGCCACCATGTTTTGGGACTTCCCATGGTGAGGAACGAGGTGACCCAAGAAGCTGGAGGTGAAAATGGCAGCCAAGCCAAAGGTTGGCACAGTCCCTGGCAGAGAGTTATCCATTGTCTTCACCGACTAAGACAGATGGATCGCAAGTTCCAGTGGCTGAGTTCAGCAGGGACTGCCCCAGAATGGACAGCAAGCAGGCACAGCAGAAACACGATCTCTGAGAACACACTCGAGGCTTCTGACTACTCCCTTCATGGGGTCACATAGCCATCGATTTCCCAATGGCCATAGGCCCAGATGTCTCTTAGAAAGAAGCCAGGGTAGACAGATCTGGAAATTAAGAGCATCATTTAAAAGGGCTACTCAAGTTTTTTAACTTTAAGGATTAAAAGTTATTATTTTTCCACGTTAAGCAAGTCTGAGCTTTTGAGAAAGCTCAGACTAGTTATCCCGATCAGTTTTTTAAAATATACACTGTGNATTAAGAGCATCATTTAAAAGGGCTACTCAAGTTTTTTAACTTTAAGGATTAAAAGTTATTATTTTTCCATGTTAAGCAAGTCTGAGCTTTTGAGAAAGCTCAGACTAGTTATCCCAATCAGTTTTTTAAAATATACACTGTGTGCATGTGAATTTACTGGGAATAAAATTTGTAAATATGCTACACTTTAAAAGGAAACCTGAAAATAGCAAAGAAAGGAAAACATCCCATATACAGCATAATCATGAGGGATCTAAAATATTCATCCACCCGCCCATCCTTCCAAATATCTAGTCATTCTTGGAATAAACACAACAAGACATGAGCAAAAATTATATAAAAATGGAGTTGATTGAGAATATCAAAGGATTAAAAAGACAACCTGAAAATAGCAAAGAAAGGAAAACATCCCATATACAGCATAATCATGAGGGATCTAAAATATTCATCCACCCGCCCATCCTTCCAAATATCTAGTCATTCTTGGAATAAACACAACAAGACATGAGCAAAAATTATATAAAAATGGAGTTGATTGAGAATATCAAAGGATTAAAAAGACCCCCAAAGGTTCTGCATGTAAACTGTATATCCATATTCCTTGATGGGACTTCCCGGTGGTTCAGTCGCTAAGACTCTGCGCTCTCAGCACAGGCGGCCTGTGTTCCATCTCCGATCAGGGAACCAGATCCCACACGCTGCCACTCAAAATCCTGCATGCCACCACAAAGACCTCATGCAGCCAAATGAATAAGTGAAATTCCCTGGGCATTTAAAAATCTACATACATTTTTTTAAAGTAATACCATGAAAAATTCCGAATCTAACTTAACTTTGTTATCAATCCACATCCAGCAAATTTCTCTTTGTTACCTTTCATATGCTATTAACCATAGTATATCCATATTCCTTGATGGGACTTCCCGGTGGTTCAGTCGCTAAGACTCTGCGCTCTCAGCACAGGGGGCCTATGTTCCATCTCCAATCAGGGAACCAGATCCCACACGCTGCCGCTCAAAATCCTGCATGCGGCCACAAAGACCTCATGCAGACAAATGAATAAGTGAAATTCCCTGGGCATTTAAAAATCTACATACATTTTTTAAAAGTAATACCATGAAAAATTCCGAATCTAACAAACTTAACTTTGTTATCAATCCACATCCAGCAAATTTCTCTTTGTTACCTTTCATATGCTATTAACCATGCCCGGAATTTCCTGGGGTAAATCAAATTAGCTTGTTCAGGATGAGTACCTAATAAGAGGTTTTTTTTTTTTCCTTTTTTACCATCCAACATTAACAGATCCTAATTTTACCCTGATGCTTAAAAACCTAAAGGTAACATTATTTATGCACTATAGTTAGAACAACTTGATGAGATTTTGGGTCTTATGACTCCTTTTAGGAAATGAACTGCAATGTGTTGCATATTTCAATACCCTCACTCATTCTGACTCTATTCTAACCTACTCCAAAATCTTAGTCTGACTTTTCTGGGCAGATGGGCCATGAATACTGAACGCTTAATAATTTATGCCCCTGGGAAAGGTGCAGCAATATAATAAAATGTGAAATTTTTGACCAATTATGGAGCATAGCTAATAATAGAGCAGCAGTATCAGCTCAGTTCCATCAGTTTGCTGGTAATAAAAAGTTGAGAATGAAGGCCCGTAGATGCTTCTAACTTTTTCTAAACTTGGAAAACTTTCATTGCAAAAAATTTCCACCACATATAAAAATAAAGAATATTTTAACGAACCCATACTTACTCCATTTAGATTTAATAATTATAGATATAATAGGTGCTTCATCTCTTTTCCTTTGCTGAGGCTTTTTAAATTTAATTTTTTCTGTCAATTTTATTGAGGTACAATTGATGAAAAGCACTGTATAATTTTAAGTGTACAGTATAACAATCTGACGTTCTACTTCAGTTCAGTTCAGTTCAGTCGCTCAGTCGTGTCCGATTCTTTGCGACCCCATGAATCGCAGCACGCCAGGCCTCCCTGTCCATCACCACCTCCCAGGGTTCACTCAAATTCACGTCCATCGAGTCAGTGATGCCATCCAGCCACCTCATCCTCTGCCGTCCCCTTCTCCTCCTGCCCCCAATCCCTCCCAGCATCAGAGTCTTTTCCAGTGAGTCAACTCTTCACACGAGGTGGCCAAAGTACTGGAGTTTCAGCTTCAGCAACATTCCCTCCAAAGAATTCCCAGGGCTGATCTCCTTCAGAATGGACTGGTTGGATCTCTTTGCAGTCCAAGGGACTCTCAAGAGTCTTCTCCAACACCACAGTTCAAAAGCATCAGTTCTTTGGCGCTCAGCTTTCTTCA
>SJYX01003339.1:238297-290716 GCA_006410675.1 Oreotragus oreotragus | reverse complement strand
GCTGAAGAATTGATGCTTTTGAACTGTGGTGTTGGCGAAGACTCTTGACAGTCCCTTGGACTGCAAGGAGATCCAATCAGTCCATCTAAAAGAGATCAGTCCTGGGTGTTCTTTGGAAGGAATGATGCTAAAGCTGAAACTCCAGTACCTTGGCCACCTCATGCGAAGAGTTGACTCATTGGAAAAGACTCTGATGCTGGGAGGGATTGGGGGCGGGAGGAGAAGGGGACGACCGAGGATGAGATGGCTGGATGGCATCACGGATTCGATGGACGTGAGTCTGAGTGAACTCCGGGAGTTGGTGATGGACAGGGAGGCCTGGCGTGCTGCTATTCATGGGGTCGCAAAGAGTTGGACACACCTGAGCAACTGAACTGAACTGAACTGAACTGAACTGAAGGGCGGATGGCTGGTTTGCCAGAGCTTATCTCAGGCAAGGCTGGTATGACTGGTTCTGCACACACTTTTGAGAATGAGGGGTGACTGTCTAACTTCAAGGTGGCGGTCTTTCTCAGGATCCCACCTCTCGAAGACCTCTGAGAATGAAAGAGCATGAAAGGTAAGTTAGACTCAATAAGAAATGGTTTCAACAACATGGGATGTGAAGTCAACAAGCTGTTAATGTGGATAAGAAATACAAAGCTAATTCATCAAGAATTAGGGAACCGTGGGCCTTCTCTCTTTATATAAAGCTGTGTTGCGTTTAGTTGTGTTTAGTTGCTCAGTTGTGCCCGACTCTTTGAGACCCCATGGACTGTAGCCCGCCAGGCTCCTCTGTCCATGGAATTCTCCAGGCAAGAATACTGGAGTGGGTTGCCATTCTCTTCTCCCAGGGATCTTTCCAACCCAGGGATCGATTCTGCAGGAGGATTCTTTTCTATCTGAGCTACCAGCGAAGCCTCTGTAAAGTTAGTTGGTATATTTATTTCAGGAAAGGTAATCACCATACAAACTTAGAATGGCCTGCTCCTGACTAGGGCTCAGAATTTAAGCCTGGAAAACTGAGTGATTGCTGATAATGAAAAAGAGGAAACTAGTGAAAATATACCAGCATCGCCTCATGAATCACAGCCTTTGGTTATAAAAATGAGTCTGTTCTCCTTTCCGGATCATTTCAAAAGACTTCTCAGGACTAGACTTGCCTTAGGGACATCTTGTTTTTCATAGTAAGTTTCTCTAGTAAGCAGCAAGTGTGGACTCTAACTCCCTTTCTGACAAAATATCTCTCTTTTGGCTTTCTCATCCCAGGGACGGCAGAGCCTGGTGGGCTGCCGTCTATGGGGTCGCACAGAGTCGGACACGACTGAAGCGACTCAGCAGCAGCAGCAGCCTCCTCCTTGCTCTCCACCACCTCCAGTCATTCACTTTCACAACAATAGGCTTTTTTTTCTTTTTTTTTTTAATCAACTGGTCTTTCTCTCTGCTCCTTTTCATGTTCAAGTCTGTTAAATAAACCTGGTGTCTTAACTTTCTTTTTCTAGTTAAAAAGGCAGCCAAAAAAAAAAAAAAGACATACACACACTCACAACCTGTCCACACCACACTCTCTTAGGAGAAGTCCAGGGCGTGCTTACATGTGAGGCAATAGTAAGAGAGAGAGAAGGGACATTTGCAAATCCATTTCTTTGGGTGAATCCAGCTCCTCCTGGCAGAGAGCTGTGTTTATGTTACCAAATACGCTCTTATTTTTTTCTTTTTCTTGTTAAGGGTATCACCCTGGCCCTGAAAGTCACTCCATGTATAGTAAGTGCAGTCCTAATGACTATTGATTGGGAAATCCCAGCCTTTCATTTGGCTGTCAGCTCTGCCTGGTGAGTTAGAAACAATCAATAGCAAAGCGGAGGCTGTAGCAGCAGCACAGAATGTGTCTCCCCTGGGCTGGGGGATGGGGAGGGTGGGTACTCGGGTTTGGGGAAGGAAGTCCGGTGTATGGCAGCTTGGGGAACATACTGCGATTTCCAGAAATGTATGAAGCGGTACCAGAGAGGAAGCCTAGCCAAAGTAGATGTAGCCATGTCTTTAAGATGATTCCAGAAATGTGCCACGTATCATAGCAAACTGATCACGGGCTGTCTTCTCTCACCTGGCGGAACAGCTTTCAAGGCAAGTGCTGGCGTTTTGAACGGGGTGACAGTCTGAATGGGCAGGCAGCAGAGTCCAATGATTACACCCACATCTTGCAGGATCGGACATCCTGAGCTGAACTCAGTACTAACAGGCATGCATGGTGGGGTCTTGGGAAGGCCATTTTAACTCACAGAGCCTCAGTTTTGTCACCTGTAAAATAGCCACTTCATTAATATCTACCTCAGAGGGATTTCGGAGGATGTGGTGATCCAGGTAAAGCACTCAGCTGTACTTGGCACTTCATAAACACTCCATGGTGTTAGCCGCTGCTCTTGCTGTTCCTGTTACTAGTACGACTGACCCCAGGTGGCCCCTACTCTATGGCCACACCCTCCAGGCTAATCTCGACAGGAGACACTCATGTTATTCAGGAATTCCATTGAAAGCTGTATCATCAATGAGCCAAATAAATATAAACCACATATCAGGTTCTTGTGTCTAGACTTCATATAGGATGTATAAACAACTGAAACTGTGAACCTGAATGTGTGATGTTGTTTACCCTTCTGAAATCTTCTCTAGTTGGTTTCGGCTGTATGAAAATTCGAATCTTTTATCTCCATGCCCTCTTCTTTCTGTTTCTCCCTGTGGCATAACAGTTGAAAATCTAGGCCACACACCAAATAATCAGCTAATGCTTGATCTTTGCACAACTTTCCCACCAAAGGATGGTGACGCTTTACTCCAGCACTGCTGGTAACTAAACTATCTCTGCAACTCTTATGGCAGTCCAGCCTTTTGTGCCTTTTGAATAAACTTCTTATTTTGGTATAATTTTATATCTACAGCAAAACTGAAAAAGCCAGACCTTTCTGTAGTCCCTTGTCTTCTAAGAACTGTTGCCTGATGTTTAGTCACTCAGCCGTGTTCAGCTCTTGCAACGCCATGCCCACCAGCCTCCTCTGTCCACGGGATTCTCCAGGCAAGAATGCTGGAGTGGGTTGCCATTTCCTTCCCCAGGAGATCTTCCCAACCCTGGGATCGAATCCAGGTCTCCTGCATTAGCAGGTGGATTCTTGACCACTGAGCCACTAGGGAAGCCCATTCTAAGATATTGCCAACAAATGCGTTCTCATGAGAGCATGGACCTGTGAGCAAGGGATTTATCCTCTTCCCCCACCCACAGGCAGAGTGCATGTCTCCACGTCTCTAGTGCTGGGCTGGGCTGCTCGGATTACTTGGTCCAGAGGCAGAGTGACCGTGACATGAGCAGAGAGGCCTTTAGCACATTTAGCACTAAGCCTGGTGGTTGCCTGCCAGTGAGCTGCCATGAGACATGCATTCCCTAGACAGCAGTGCTCCAAAGAAGATGAGGGACACGTGAAAAGACCTGAGTCACACCTCCTCCTGGAGTGAAGTCCAGCTTACCTGCAGCCTGATGCAAAACTGCTCTGCAAAGTCTAGCTTGGACCAGCCAGACCACACTCTCCTGCAGACCCATGAGCAGGAAACCAACGCTCCCTGATGTAAACCACTGAGGTTGGGGATAGTTTTTATTCCTTGGCGCCATTTGTGGCTAATCTGGTTGATGTCCTCTCTGTTTTAAATCAGAACATCATAAACCATTTTGCTAAATTCCTTGCTGACACTGCAGAGTATTTCTATAACAGCTTCCTGAAATATCTGCCCTAGAATCATATCCCAGTGGTAATTTAGGAAGTTAGTTTAATAGTCATCTAGTCCAGGAGTTACACAATACAGCCCTCCACACCCCCTGGGTTTCCGATTTAATTTATCAGCAGTGGGGTCTGGGCATCAGTATTTTATAAAAGTTCCCTGGATGGGAACAACATGCAACCAGGATGAAACCCACTGGCCGGCGGGGTGAGATGTGGAGCCTATGTGTGTTTTGGGAGGAAGAAGCTAAGGAAACCAGAGAGGGCAGAAAATCCCAACCAGGCCACGTGAAGGGCTGTGCAGTGACTGCAGGAGCACCCCAGGTAGAGATCCTGTTACAGTCACGACAGCTATAAAATCTCATGCGTTCACTGTCACTCGCTCCGGGGGGGGGAAGCCAAAGCTCAGGCCCAGGACCAGTGACATCTGTAGACGCTGAAACGTCGAGAAGCTGTGATTTCCCCAAAGGAGGATCGGCCAGAGCCATCACAGTGGGGCGGGTGGATAAACAAGAAACTTTCGTCTAGAAAGTCTTTTTTAAGACTGCACCTTGGGAGGCCTGTTTAATTATGATGCCTCCAACTTTATAACCGAAGAGATTTTTGTTCCCTTTTAAATAAACAACCCAGTTTACAAGTTTTTGCAACCCATTTCAACTCCTCTGGGCACCCTTGGACTTGTCAGCTGTGGTTCCAAGTAATCGCTCTGCTCAAATTATGTTGATTAGAAATCTATAAAGTCTGACATTAAGCCTCGACATAAACAGGATCAACGACAGGTGATAAAATTATAAAGAAAAAAACCGATTAGAAGGAAAGAACAGAGTGGTTACAGGTCAGAAAGGCCCTTGTTCAAGTTTGGATTTGCTGTTTATGAGCTGAGGGATCTCGGGCAAATTGCTTTAGTTTCTTTGCCTCCATTTCCTTGTAGACGTGAAATGAAGTGCAGAATTTTTTCACCGGAGTTCTGGTGAGGAAGACATTAACCTAAGGCAAACTGTACTTCCCCAGGGGTGGCAGACAGTTGAGGGAAGAGTGAAAATAGCTCTAAAGGAAGGGAGAAATAAGAGGGGAAGTAGGGGCCAAGAGGGACTCTGGGGACAAACCTAGACAACTTATTAAAAAGCAGGGATATCACTTTGCGGACAAAGGTTTGTATAGTTAAAGCTATGGTTTTTCCAGTAGTCATGTACAGATGTGAGAACTGGACCATAAAGAAGGCTGAGCACAAAAGAATTAATGCTTTTGAACTGTGGTGCTGGAGAAGACTCTTGAGAGTGACTTATACGGTAAGGAGATCAAACCAGTCAATTCTAAAGGAAATCAACCTTGAATATCCACTGGAAGGAGTGGTGCTGAAGCTGAAGCTCCAATACTTTGGCCACCTGATGTGAAGGGCTGACACTGGAAAAGACCCTGACGCTGGGAAAGATTGAAGGCAGGAGGAGATGACAGAGGATGAGATGGTAGAGTGTCATCATCAACACAATGGACATGAGTTTGAGAAAACTTCGGGAGATGGGGAAGGCTACCGTGCTGCAGTGCATATGGTCACAAAGAGCCGGACGTGCCTTTAGGGACTGAACAGCAATAACAGAGATCCACAGGGGTCCTCAGGTGGTGTTAGTGGTAAAGAGCCCACCTGCCAGCAGGAGACGCAGGAGATAGTGGGTGCGATCCCTGGGTGGGGAAGGTCCCCTAGAGGAGGGCGTGGTAACCCTCTCCAGTATTCTTTCCTGGAAAATCCCATAGACAGAGGATCCTGGCAGGCTACAGTCCATGGGGTCACAAACAGTCAGACATGACTTAGCATGCATGCCAAGATCCACATCACTTGTCAGAGTTTCCAGAGCTGGATCTGAGAAGGTTGCAGACAGTCTGGCTCTAACATGGCCTTATAACATCAAGGTTGTTGTGAGGGTAAAAATGTGCTAAAATGTAGAAAAGCATTTGTTCCAGCACATAGAGAGTATCAGACAAATGGGTGATACTAGACCACTTATTATCATGACTGTTCTCATTATTAATTTTTCCTATTTTTAAAGATAGCTAACAGGCATCCATTTATTCCAAAATGATTACTTTAAAAGCCCATGGCACTACAGGAAGCATTGGTTAATGTAACCTACAAAATAAAAAAGAAAGTGAAGGATTTTTCTGAGGACTTCAGAACCCAACTGTACTTTCAGCTCAACTGTGACGATTTCAGGCCCAAGCACGTGTGAACTGAGTGAAGTTTGGGGGCTGCTAAGAGAATGCAGTCCAGAGAGGCCATGCCGATCACATGCAGGACTGCAAGCTGCGTGATGGGGGCACGGCCGTGTGTTTCCAGAGTTTCCAAAACCGCTCATGACAGCGTAGCTAACAGGAGAGAAGGGCAGAAGGGAGTGCAAGGAATGGAATAAAGAAGCACCGATGCCCTTTCCAATCCAAAGAAACAAAAGCTTGGGCCGAAATAAAGAAGCTCTGATATAAACTTCCTCTTTCTAATTTGCTCCATTTGTACTTGGCCAAGGAAATTTTCCAGTGTCCCTGACACGTTGAGGACAAATGGCTAATGACGAGCTCTGCGCGTGCGTGCGGCAGCAGCCCTGCTACAGGTCAGCAGGACCCAGAAAGACCCGATGGCAGGCTTGGGGAGGGCCGGCCTGGGGAAACGAGTCACCAGGAAAGGGAGCTCCTCTTTCTGGGGCAGAAAGCTCAGCCTCTGCACTGGTGCCAAACCAAACCTCAGAGATATCGTTTTGGGTGAACTAGAAAAGAATAGCTTTATTGCTTTGCCAGGCAAAGGGGACACAAGGGCCGTGGGCCTCAGGGACGGTGTGTCCCAACCCAGTGAGGACTTGGTGAGGAGTTCTATGGGCTTCCCTGGTGGCTCAGAGGGTAAAGCGTCTGTCTGCAATGCAGCGGACCTGGGTTTGATCCCTGGGTCAGGAAGATCCCCTGGAGAAGGAAATGGCCACCCACTCCAGTATTCTTGCCTGGAGAATCCTATGGACAGAGAAGCCTGGTGGGCTACGGTCCACGGGGTCACAAAGAGTTGGCCATGACTGAGCGACTTGGCTTTCACTTTCTTTCACTTTCTATGGCAGTGGTTCAAGGGTAGGCTTGCTGATTAGGTTAGGGTGCGTGCAGGTCTGCAGTCCCTTAAGCTGGTAATCTCCTGATGAACTTCTCTGGTTCCTTTAACCTAGCCTCAGGTGGCCTTCTCAATGGGGGCTTCAGTTCTTCAGAAGAACTCGAAGATACAGTTCCGTGTAGTGATGGACGTGATTTGAGCACGCTCCAGGAGTTGGTGATGGGCAGGGAAGCCTGGCGTGCTGCAGTCCGTGGGGCTGCAAAGAGCTGGGCATGACAGCGACTGCACTGAACTGCGCAGGACGCTGCACCGAGGCTGCACTGGCGTTTCTTGGCTCCCCCTCCCTCCTCTCTGCATCCCCTCCCTTCCCTGATTGTTTGTGTCTGACTCTTTGCGACCATATGGACTGTAGCCCGCCAGGCTCCTCTGTCCATGGGATTCTCCAGGCAGGAATACTGGAGTGGGTTGCCATTCCCTTCTCCAGGGGATCTTCCGGACCCAGGGATCAAACCCACGTCTCCTGCATTAGCAGGTGGATTCTTTACTGTCTGGGCCACCAGGGAACCTGAACCCTGATTAGCAACTATCCTTATTAGCAACTGTTTGAATCAACGTATTGGAACTCAGGGAAGGTCACGGAGGCTGGCGTCTATTCCCTACAAACAAGAAACAGGAAACACAGAAAGCTTTCTGTGCCCAGGAGCCCCACAGCGGTCCTGTTCAGTTTCATTCCCTGCAGTGCTAAGGTGGGAAGAACCAAGTACCCTGACATTGGATTGAGGAATCCAAAGCCAAACAGAAACCACTTTATTCTATACCGAGCAAAAGCCTCCCTCATCTGGGGAACAATGCAGCTTCCAGTTGCAAATCTGCTCCAAACACCCCCTGCTGTTGCGCAACTTTCTTCAACTGAATGGGAGACCATCAGCATGAACCAGTGTTGCTTAAAGAAATACAATTTTGTACCTAAGATGAGATGCCCTTTGGAGATATTGAATTATTCATCTCCATGAACACTACTGTGTGAACCCTGTGCCCTGTAGATTTAGGATGATCTTGTCTCCGGCAAATCCCATCAGAAAGGAAGCTGGGGGTGTGGACTTCTATTTATATTTCTCTTGTACGCTTTCAGAATGTGTTCATGTTGGGCCTTTAGTTCATTACAGCTGTGAGTATCTAAGAAAGTATTTGCTGAACTAGGTTCACTGGCATGAAATGTAAGACACATTCTGATGTATACTCCTTTCACCTCCAGAAGACTATAAAAAAGATGGAATCTCCGCAACTTAGCCCTGGGGCTAGAAAGGAAAGTGTTCTTGTTTCCCAAGGTAAGGTAATTTTAGCCATAATTCCTTCCCAACCATAACAGTGGAACAATCATTTTTCCTTATCTTGGTATCAGGACCCTTTGGCTATGATCTCTATAATCTCTCTTTCTTTCTCTCTCTATATATACACATATACAAGCACATGTGTGTGTAGCCTGGCAGGCTACAGTCCAGAGGGTCACAAAGAGTCAGACGCAACTGAAGCGACTTAGCCACCCCGAATGCCTGCATATACATATGCATGTATATATATCATGGGGCTTCCCCAATGGCTCAGTGGGTCAAGAATCTGCCTGCAATGCAGGAATTGCAGGAGACACAGGTTTGACCCCTGGGTCGGGAAGATCCCCTGGAGGTGGAAATGGCAACCCACTCTGGGATTCTTGTTGGGAGAATCCCATGGACAGAGGAGCCTGGCGGGCTACAGTCCAAAGGGTCACAAAGTCAGACACAACTATGTCTGTGAATTTCTTTATATGGAAAGAAATTACAAACTCAGTAATTACATCCCACTTCCTTCTGTATGAGTTGAACCATCTTAATAGTAAAGAATAAAATTTTATGAACTCAGGACCATCCCAGAGCATTAATATACGAAATACAAGTGATGGGAAAAAACGGTGTCTGTCATGAGGCCAGTAAAGACAGTCTACACAGAAAGAATGTCTTTAAATGCACTTGCTACACCATTGGCCATAGGAAGCTCCTGACACCCTTGCAGCGCAGGGGTCTTGGCCTGAGGGAGATGGTTGGCCCTATGGGGCATTTGGCAATCCTTAAACTATTTCTGTCACAAGCAGAGTGGGAGCGGCACCAAGTGAGGGAGGGCTGGGGCTGCTGCTGGACACTTGACGGCCAAGTGTGGACAGTAATTCTCCGGCCCCGAACGTCACTGATGCCTGTTCAGAACTCCCATTGCAGCTGCGGTCCTTGGGAATGCCAACAGAGAAACTGAGGAATCAAAGTTAGACCAAGAGCTGAAAGCAAGAGGTGGAAAATGGTACAGCTAGACTGGATGTGGGGGACTCTGTTCATGCCAGAAAGAAGAAGGGGCAGCAGAGAAAATGGAATGAAAGGCACCAGCATGCAACTACACGACCGGAATTCTACTTTCCCTGGAAAGAGTTAAACCACAAAGTTTAAATATATCACAGATATCACAGCGTTAAAGAAAAGAAAGAAAGAAAGAAACACATACCATGAACGGAACAAAATTCTATAGGAATTTCTGGAAAATGGGAAGCAAACGGAATAGAACTGATAGGTAAAGAAAACGACAACCCCGAATAAGGGCAGGATAGGTCTCTGGGAAAAAATTTCAAACAAGACAAAATCAATTTAGAAGGTATAGGACAGTGTTCCCTAGAATTGGCAGCACGTTCGAATCTGGGCATCTTTAAAGTTTTCAGTGCTCAAGCCACACCCCAGACCAACTAAATCACAATCATGGGGTGAGGGGTGGAAGGGGAGATGCCACATGAACATTTCTGTAACTTCCCTGAAGCTTGAAGCGTGATTCCAGCGTGAAGACAAATTTGGAAATCACTGCTGTAGGAAAAACCCAGACGGAAAGTAATGGCAATCAACTGCAGCAGTACTTCTCCTGTGAATCGCTAAACGCCCCAAATGTAGATTCTGTTCCAGCAGGTCTGGGTGGCGCCTGAGATTCTGCATTTTTAATCAGCCTTCAGGGGCTGACGCTTCTGGTTCATGGATCACTGTTCGAAGAACAGGAACTGAAGAGAAATAACCAGCCCAGTCCTACCCCTCACCCCCGCCACCCCCGTTCTCATCAAGCTGCCCAAACTGCCTCTGGTGTCCATCCTCTGTGAGAGCACTGAGGCTAGTTTTCTAAACTTAGTGGAGGGGAGGCCGGGAGGAGGCCAGCAGGAAAGTAAAGATGACCTAAGGGCGCTCCTGGCCTGCACAACAGACGGTGAGAAACAAGAAACCAAAGGCCAATGAGCCCAGGAGCTGAAGGTATTTGGGGGCATCATTTTTATCCACAAGAAAACAAAACAAGGCTATAGGTTATAGTGAAAATACTTTTGGCAATGACCTTAATTACCAAAATTAGTGAAATCTTACAACTAAACATTAAATAGCCAGTAAGGGAAATCAACCCAGGATACTCGTTGGGAGGACTGATGCTGAAGCTGAAGCTCCAGTATTTTGGTCATCTGATGTGAACAGCCGACTCATTGGAAAAGTCCCTGATGCTGGGAAAAATTGAAGCTAAGAAGAGAAGTGGGTGACAGAGGACGAGGTGGTTGGAAGGCATCACCGATGCAATGGACATGAACTTCGGCAAACTTCGGGAGATGGTGAGGGACGGGGGAGCCTGGCACGCCGCCGTCCACGGGGTTGCAAAGAGTCGGACGTGACCGGGTGACAGAACAACATCAACAATTATGTTACGGAGGAATCAGTAACGACATGGAAAGAAAGTGATTATGTGGCTTCAATTTTAAAAATAGAAGGGAAATAACAAATAAGTGAGCAAGAAGCACTTTTAAGAGTAAATATACCTACTAAGTGAAGTAGGTCTTTTCCAGCACAAGCTGGAGATTGCCACGAGAAATATCAATAACCAGATGACACGACCCTTATGGCAGAAAGCAAAGAACTACAGAGCCTCTTGATGAAACTGAAAGAGGAGAGTGAAAAAATAGGCTTAAAACTCAACATTCAGAAAACTAAGATCATGGCATCTGGTCCCATCACTTTGTGGCAAATAGATGTGGAAACAATGGAAACAATGACAGACTATTNCTGGAGAAGGAAATGGCAACCCACTCCAGTATTCTTGCCTGGAGAATCCCATGGATGGAGGAGCCTGGTGGCCCACAGCTGTCTCTTATACACATCTAGATGTGTATAAGAGACAGGGCCAAGGTATTGGAGTTTCAGCTTTAGCATCAGTCCTTCCAGTGGCAGATTTTATTTTCTTGGGCTCCAAAATCACTTCATACAGTGACTACAGCCATGAAATTAAAAGACACTTGCTCCTTGGAAGAAAAGTTATGACCAACCTAGATAGCATATTAAAAAGCAGAGACATTACTTTGCCAACAAAAGTCCATCTAGTCAAAGCTATGGTTTTTCCAGTAGTCATGTATGGATGTGAGAGTTGCTGAGCACTGAAGAATTGATGCTTTTGAACTGTGGTGTTGGAGAAGACTCTTGAGAGTCCCTGGGACTGCAAGGAGATCCAACTAGTCCATCCTAAAGGAAATCAGTCCTGAATATTCACTGGAAGGACTGATACTGAAGCTGAAGCTCCAGTACTTTGGCCACCTGACACAAAGAGCTGACTCATTGGAAAAGACCCTGATGCTGGAAAAGATTGAAGGTGGAAGGAGAAGGGGAGGACAGAAGATGAGATGGTGGATGGCATCACCGACTTGATGGCCATGAGTCTGAGTAAACTCTGAGAACTGGTGATGGACAGGGAAGGCTGGCATGCTGCAGTCCATGGACTCGCAAAGCATCGGACATGACTGAGCGACTGAACTGAACCAAACTGAGGGCCCTCTTCTTCACTGATAGAAGACTATCTTCTCACTGTGTCCTCATGGTGGTAAAAGGTTAGGGAGCTCTCTGGGGCCTCTTTTAACGGGCACTAATCCCATTTCCAAGAGTTCCACTCTCACGTCCTAATGACCTTCCAAAGACCCACACCTCCTAATACCGTCATGTTGGGGATAAGAATCTCAACACAGGAACTGGAGGAGACACAAACATCTAGTCCACAAGAGAGTTCAGAGATGCCTCATTAAAGTTTGGTTAAAGAAAGACTCTTAATCAATTGAAGTATATTTGGAAACAGCAAGAAAGATTGATGGGGGAGTTCCATTACGGTCCAGTGGTTAAGAATCCACCTGCCGGTGCAGAGGACGTGAGTGCAGTCTGTGGTCTAGGAAGATTCCACATGTGATGGGGCAGCTAAACTCCCTGCAGCTGATGAGCCCACGCTCCCTAGAGCCGTGCCTGCAGCAGGAGAAGCGCCTGCAGTGAAAAGCTGACACACCACAGCTCGAGAGGAGCCCCCGCCTGCTGCAGCTGGAGGACGCCCGTGTACACCAGGGAAGACCCAGTGCAGCCAAAAATAAAATAAAGACGATTACTAGGCGTCTCCAATGAAAAACTGGCATATTTAGAGCCTACCTGTTCAGGTTACCTGATTCTAGCCATTCATTGCTTTTTAACCTATTTTACAAGTCTGAAAATTATGGGTAAATGATAGAAATGCAAGGAAAGTCTTGTCTAGAGACATAAATATATTATGTCTGATGGATGTTTAACCAACTTTTCTCCTCCTCATGGAAAAAGTCAGTTGCCCTATTCATTTCAACATTCCTTTATTCCATTTAAGTTTGTGTTTCTTGACTTCCTATTTGAAATGGTTAGCATCTTACATGCCTCTTCATTAATAACATGTTAAATCTTAAACACATATTTATATTCTATCTAAATAAGAGTTATGATTTCAGGCTTTTGTGAAAATCGTACTTTAACAATGTCAAACTTCCCAATGCCAATAAGAGTACTAGAAAAATCTGGCCTTCCATCAAAGACCTGCTAAATAAAATATAACAATACTCTCCCTAAGCAAGTGGCTAAACTCTCAGATTATAATGGAGAATTCCTAAGTGCCAATATAAAGAAGGAATGGAAAACCAAGGTAGTAAACACAGGAGATAATTCTGTGGCTATTCTAGAAGTGACAAAGGGACTAGAGACAAACCTTTGTTTCTCGAGGATTGAGGGAGGAATGTAGTAAATAAATGGAGCCCTTTTAAGGTCTATGCCCTCAGTGACAGAGTGGATCAGAATGAAATGTGTCCACCAAGTCAGCAAGATGTCAAGGAGGCTTGTCTCTCCCTGCTCTAGACTCTGGTTAAAAGCACATGTGGGAAATTCCCTGGTGGTCCAGTGGTTAAGACTCAGAGCTTCCACTGCAAGGGGCGTGGGTTTGATCCCTGGTCAGGGAACTAAGATCCTGCATACCATGCAGCACAATCAAGACAAGAGAAAAGATTTTTTTTAAGTTTGGGTTTTTACTTATTCTTGTTTCTTTATTTGTATAGAATTGTAAAACCCTGAGCTTAATACCTCATTCAGTTTTGATGTAAGAATTTCATGATTCAAGAACTCAATGCCCATTGCCACCCGACCTGAAAAATTAATATAAAATACTGTGAAATTAATGATATTTCCCAGCTCTGTGAAACATCCAATGCTCTTCTCTGGAATAATGTTTTTACACCACAGGCCACTATTTTCACAGAAAACACAACCTGCACTAAGGATGTGAAAGTGAAAGTCACTCAGTCATATCTGACTCTTTGTGACCCCATGGACTTCCTGGAATTCTCTAGGCCAAAACACTGAGTGGGTAGTTGTTTCCTTCTCCAGGGGATCTTCCCAAACCGGGATCGAACCCTGGTCTCCCAAATTGCAGGCAGATTCTTTACCAGCTGAGCCACAAGTGAAGCCCAAGAATACTGCAGTGGGTAGCCTATAGCCTATCACTTCTCCAGGTAGATTCTTCACCAGCTAAGCTTTCTGACTTTGTTGGTAAAGAATCCACCTGCAATTTAGGAGACCTGGGTTCGATGCCTGGGTTGGGAAGATCCCCTGGAGAAGGAAATAGCTACCCACTCCAGTATTCTGGCCTAGAGAATTCTATGGAGTCCATGCAGTCACAAAGAGTCAGACACGACTGAGTGACTTTCCCTTTCAAGCTATCAGGGAAGCCCCCACTAAAGATGAATTAAATCTAAAAACTTTGTTAAAGTATGAGGAAATATTCCACCATAAGTTTGTGAAGAAGGCTGAGCGCCAAAGAATTGATGCTTTTTTTTTTTGTATTTATTTATTTTTTTACACGAACTCCCAAACATGAACCCCCCTCCCACCTCCCACCCCACATCTTCCCCCCAGAAGGTTTTTCCAGTAGTCATGTATGGATGTGAGAGTTGTACCATAAAGAAAGCTGAGCACTGAAGAATTGATGCTTTTGAACTGTGGTGTTGGAGAAGACTCTTGAGAGTCCCTTGAACTGCAAGGAGATCCAACCAGTCCATCCTAAAGGAGATCAGTCCTGAGAGTTCATTGGGAGGATTGATGTTGAAGCTGAAACTCCAATACTTGGGCCACCTGATGCAAAGAGCTGACTCTGGATAAGACCCTGATGCTGGGAAAGATTGAGGGCAGGAGGAGAAGGGGACAACAGAGGATGAAATGGTTGGATGGCATCACCAACTCAATGGACATGACTTTGGGTGGACTCCAGGAGTTGGTGATGGACAAGGGAGGCCTGGCATGCTGCGGTTCATGGGGTCACAGAGTCGGACATGAGTGAGTGACTGAACTGAACTGAGAACCTAAAATGATACAAATGAACTTATTGACAAAACAGAAATAGACTCACAGACATAGAAACTAATTTATAGTTACCAAAGGGGAAAGATAGTGGGGAGGAATAAATTAGGAGCTTGGGGTTAACATATACAGACTATTATATATAAAGCAAATAACTATTAAGGACCTACTATATAGCACAGAAAAGTCTTCCTAATATTCTGTGATAACCTATATGAGAAAAGAATCTGAAAAATGGATATATGTATAACTGATTCACTTAGCTATACAGCTGAAAGTAACACAACATTGTAAATCAACTGTACTCCAATCAATTCTTTAAGAAAGAGTTTATGCACGTGTAGATTACTTGCCATCCTGCCTTTGGAAGGGGTGGTGGAATTGTAGGTGATTCTCATCTTCTTGGGCTTGCCTGATGGCTCAGATGGTAAAGCGTCTGCCTGCAGTGTGGGAGACCTGGGTTCAGTCCCTGGGTCAGGAAGATCCCCTGGAGAAAGAAACGGCAACCCATTTCAGTGTTCTTGTCTGGAGGATCCCATGGACAGAGGAGCCTCATGGGCTATAGTCCATGGGGTCGCAAAGACCCCATCTTCTTCTTAGTAGAGACAAGATAATAGAAATAGGTCTCTTTTCCTCAAAACAAAATATTCAGGTCTCAAACATTACTTAGTCTTACTCCCAGTGCCCAGAGGTTAGTTAAGCTGCTCCTGATGGCCTTCTCAGGTCCCTGGTGCCTGCTACCAGCAACATCTATGGTTACTAAGAGCCTGTGCTGCCGATGACCTCCGCCCCACAGCCCAGTGCCATTTGATTAACGGATGGTCTGGTGTTACTAATGAGCTCTCCTAGCCTTGGGCTCTGACGCCACCCAAGAGCTCTCAGAGCTTGACCTACAAGCCCAGCTCATTGCTCCCAGGGCAAAGAACCCTGATTCTGAGGGTGGCAGTCATTCAGGGATGAAACGAGACCAAAAACTATTATAAATAGTGAATAGCCATCACATATTTGTTCTGGTTTCATGTCTCAAAATGGTACCCTTACTAGGTAGCCTTTCCCATCTCAAGGACTTTTGTTTAAAACCAAAGTCTTAAAACCAACTTGTGTGTTCCTAATCATAAGGCCCCACATTTCTTTATGTTTATTTTTTTTTAATCCCCAAAACATTTTGTGGTGGAAGATAGCCAATTAACACTGTTGTGATGGTTTCAGTTGAACCATGAAGGGATCAGCCAAACATTATCCATGTCTCCATTCTCCCCCAAGCCCCATATAGCCCGACATTACTCTTATAACTCCTACCTACACTGGCAGGTTTGGGGAGAGCTGTTTATATGGATACCTGGGATCCTCCTTGACTTCTCAGGATTCCTGAGGTTGACACACTGATGATGTTCCTTCTCATGACCCCCACACTGACTTAAAAAAAGAAAAAATGGTTTCTGAAGAAGCTTGTGGCACAGTACTTCACTGATGAACATATTAGCACAACAGGAATTTTGTTTTTTAAAAATTAATAATCCAGAAGACAATAAGTGAACAAAATTTAAGACTATAGGTCATAGGTGACTGCTATACCATGGGTCCAATTACAACAGCATTTAGCTATTTTAACAGCACTTGATGCAGAAAGAAAAACTGATCAGAGTATTTCAACTCTCCCTCCCCCCAAATATTGACATGGCATTTCAAGTTTCTGGCTAAAGATTCCTGGGCAGTTGCTTCTGGTAGACCATCAGTCATTCTGTGTCGTTATGGACAACCTCCGATCTGAAGTTATTAGCTTTTTAACACTTCTTTGTAATTAGATCAGCATAATTTTCTGTAAAAAAGGCAATAAATCAATAAGTCAGCCAAAGGAAATATTTCCCACCTTAGGCAACATGTAATTAGCCGGTTAGCCTCAAATGTCTTTGAAGTAAATTGCTTGAAGTTTATTGTCGAGTTAAATTCCTCCAATTTGCTAAGCATCTATCACAGGTTTGTTTACATGTCAGGCTATACAGTAATTATAATTAAGCTCTTTGTTTAGCCATATTTTTTTTCATTTAGAGCCCTTTCTTATTAAAATGGAAAAACTCTCTACACACTAAGAAGAAAGCTAGACGCTATCGTTACAAAATAGGAGAGTCAAACCAGTCATCTTTATCACAGTCGCCTAGCTCACAATGCTGCTTGTAAACATGTTTTCTACTATATCATCTTTCTAAAATTGTATACGTTTATCTTTCTAAAATTTCACAGGGAAGACACTCTAAAATTGCAGCTAAGGAAAGGCAAACCATGCTTTTGGAAATCATCAAGGCAAGTGCTGTGAGCACAAAAGAACTTGACAACTAAAAAAAGTCTGAAAAGTAACAAGATCCTTTACAGAATATTCCAACTATTAAAATTATGTATGCCCATTAGTCAGCTAATACTCTGGCATTCAGTTTCACAAGTCAGTCTTCTCTGAGTTTGGCAGCATTGATTGATTTTCCAAAGCCCTATCATTTTTGGTGAATTTAACAGCATTGGATTTCTTTTGTTGTTGCTTTTAGTGAAAAAAAAAACTTTTTTTTCTTTTTCTTTATTTTTATTAAAAAAAAATTTTTTTTTTTTTACCAACCTTTGTGCTGAGAGCTGATTTCCAGTGGATTGCAGAGTGGGGACTACTCTGCTATGTATGAAACCCCAGCCCCAAAGCACTGATTTCTAACTGTTCAAAGCTAAAAGCTACAAACTACCAGGTACCAACCAAGAGACAGACGCTCTATTAAGCTCTTGTCAAAAAACATCTAGCCAAAAGCTGGCTCATTTCCAAGCGATCATTCCAGATCTCAAGGGCCCAAGAGCTGACATGAAGAAAGCTGCGCAGGGGCCGGTGCGCCCCCGCGGGAGGGCCCGGCGCGGCTCGGGGAAGCCGGATCTGAGACCGCGCCGCTCTCTCAGTGCGGGCACGTTGCTGAGACGGTTGCTGGAAGTGGCTTTTTACAAATAAGAACATAAATATATTGGCTATCTCTGTTTTTCAGGGATACGGTTTAAAAATGAGAAAAACTGTGTCACCAGTATGTAGTACAAGAAGACAGTAAAAACCAAGAAGAAATCATTTTCCCCCAGGGTTTCTTCTTATGCAAAACTCAATACATCTCAGAGTGAGACTCGTGTCCTCTTCCTCATCTCTAAGATCCTGGCTTGTCATCCCATGAATCTATTTTATTCAACGGTGTGTGTCATTGTTCTTCAATCAAATAGGCACAAATTCTTAAAGGCATCTTTTATCCTTCCTTCTTTATATATCAACTCAATTTATCATGAAGTCCTATCAATAATTCAAAATAATTCATTTCTGTTCTTCCCTATTTCTTCAGATAGGTTCTCAGCCTAAGGCTTCATTAAGATATTCCTAAACATAGAACGTAACCTAACAATAGATCACATAACTTACTGGTTTTATTCATTAACATAGTGTAAATGTCCCAATTTATAATTTTACATTTTCATCTTGCTTTCTCCAGTGAAAAATCTATTTCCTTGGGATTGGAACCTGATAACCATGAAATAAGAACTCTTAGAATTGATTGAAATAGGATGTGATTCTATTCAAATAACATTTTTGGACTTATTATAGAGTTTACCTTTCTAAATCAAAAGTCGTTTATGCCAAATACAGAGCGTCTCCCTTTTTCCTTTTTTTAAAAATTTTGTTTCATTTTATTGGAGTAGATTTACAATGTTGTGTTCATTTCAGGCATGCAGCATAGTGATTCAGTTACGCTGTTGTTTACTTGTTAAGTCAAGTCCAACTCTTTTGTGACCCTATGGACTGTAGCCCACCAGCCTTCTCTGTCCTTGGGATTTTCCAAGCAAGAATATTGGAGTGGGTTGCCATTTCCTTCTCCAGGTGATCTTCCCAATCCAGGGATCAAACCTGCATCTCCTGCTTGGCAGGCAGATTCTTTACCACTGAGCCACCTGGTAAGATTCAGCTGTACAAATACATATATCCATTTTTTTTCTTTTCCCATGTAAGTTATTACAGAATATTAAGTAGAATTCCCTGTGCTATACAGTAGGTCCTTATTGGCTCTCTAGCTTATATATAGTAGTGTGTGTAAGTTAATTCCAATCTCCTCATTTATCCCCCTCTATCTTTTCCCTTTGGTAACCATAAGTTTGTTTTCTGAAATCTGTGAGTCTGTTTTGTGAATAAGGTTATTTATATCATTCTTTTTAGATTCCATATATAAGTGATATCCTATGTCTGACTTACTTTACTTAGTTTGATAATCTCTAGGTCCATCCAAGTTGCTGCGAATGCCAGTATTTCATTCTTCTCAAAGGACTGAGTAATATTCCATTATGAATATGTGCGTACTGCGTCTTCTCTATCTGTCCTTCTGTTGATGTCTGTTTAGATTGCTTCTGTGTCTCGGCTATCGTCAAAAGTGCTGCTGTGAACGTTGGGGTGCATGCGTCTTTCCATCTCCCTCATTCCAGATACTGTATTAGTTATTGTGTGCTTCAAAACCCTGGGGCTGAAGGATCTGCTTCTTGAATAGTCCTCTCCCTCCATGGCTGCTGGCAGAAGGCCTGAGTTCATCCTGTGGCCGCATGGGCTGCCTGAGCATCTTCACAACGTGGCTGGCTTTGCCAGGACGAAGAGTCCAAGAGCAAAAAAGGCAAAGCCAGGATGCCTCTTACGGTCGGTCTTTGGAAGTTACACATCATATTCTCGTTGGTTTCACAGGTCAGCCCCACCTACTGTGGAAGAGGATTGTCCAACGGTGGGAATAGCAGGAAAAAGAGATTACTGAGGGCTGTTTAAGAGGATGGATACAATGTCAACAACAAATGATCATGACTGTGCATGCTGCCGTCATCAAACATTTCTGCACCTAACTATTTCATTTCACAGTTTCCCAGTTTGCAAATATATCTTTGATTAGAAGAGTAACTTCTAGATTGGAAATTAGAAAGACAGTAACCTAAAGTTTGGTGCATAGAAACAGAGCCATAGAAATGGAACCTGTTACTTGAATTCAGATAACTCTAGACGACCTATTGGAATAAACGGCTACAACAAATCTTCTTCTCAGTTCTACATGCTTATATTTATTTATATACCCTCTTTCTTGTTATGTGAAGTGAAAGTCACTCAGTCGTCCCCAACTCTTGGTGACCCATGGACTATACAGTCCATGGAATTCTCCAGGCCAGAATACTGGAGTGGGTTGCCATTTCCTTCTCCAGGGGATCTTCCACACCCAGGGGTCGAACCCAGGTCTCCCACTTTGTAGGCAGATTCCTTGCCAGCTGAGCCACAAGGGAAGCCCTGAAACTCTATAGAGACCACATGATCACGGATTTTGATTTCACTTCACCTCTTAAGTTTGACACCCGAGGTACATTGCAGATTCAATTACAGCTTTAATAACCTCATCTCTGCCACTCAAAATGTGGTTTAAGGACCAGCAATGTCATCACTATCTTGGAATCTGTTAGAATTGCAAACTGACGAGCCTCACTTCAGACCCATCGAATTAGAGTCTGTGTTTTTAGCAAGATGGGCGATAATTTGTGCAGGGGTTGTTTCTCTAGGAGCTGCTTCACAGACTGAAAGCTGTTACATCACGTTTTTTACCTCTTTAAAGGAAAACACCTACAGGGTCCATCTACATGGCAGGTATCTCAGATCACAGTTGAGTGAGTGGCATCACTATAACCTCGTGTGCACGACAGCCTCTCTTGGCTTTTCCCAAGGAAAAAAGCAAAAATTCATTGCTATTCCTCTGTGTAAAATCTAAGTGTGCAGACAGACAGAACTGAATGTGAGGAATACGTTTTTTATTTTTGTTTTGTTCTCTCCTACTGTGGACTTCCCTGGTGGCTCAGATGGTAAAGCGTCTGTCTACAATGCAGAAGACCTGGGTTCGATCCCTGGGTTGGGAAGATCCCCTGGAGAAGGAAATGGCAATCCACTCCAGGGCTATTGCCTGGAAAATCCCATGGACAGAAGAGTCTAGTAGGCTACAGTCCATGGGGTCGCAAAGAGTCAGACACGACTGAGTGACTTCACTTCACTTCTCTCCTACTGTACTGAATACAAAGGCATTAGGTTCTTTCCAAGACAGTAAAGAATCTGCCTGCAACACAGGAGACCTGGGTTCGATCCCTGGGTTGGGAAGATTCCCCCAGAAAGAGACTGGCAACCCACTCCAGTATTCTTGCCTGGGGAATTCCATGGACAGAGGAGGCTGGTGGCCACTGGCCATGGGGTCATGAAGAGTCGGACACGACTGAGTGGCTAAGAACCCACATGGTGAAAATCTTACAAAAACACAAAATGCACAAAAGATAAAGTCACGGTTCTCTTCAGATAAAATGCCAGCTCCCACCATGAACTTGGGCAAATCAGCAGCTCATTCCTAGTCTCAATTTTCTCCTGAGGAGAACACAGGTCAGAAGAGGAACACGTCGGGTGCCTCTGTTTACCTTTCTTGCACTTCTACAGTCACGCAGAAGGTCAGTCCTTTCTTTCAGTCAGTCCTCCCGTCTGGAAGGCATAGATAGAGAGTCTTCTAGATAATATTCTGGGAATTAGAGCTGCAGGGCTCTTCACTTCAGAGACGAAAGGACTGAAGTTTACCTGAGGCTTCGCATCAAGTGCGTGCAGAGCTGAACGGAGTGGCTCCATCTGTGAGGGGTGTGTTGCTGTTCAGCCGCTCAGTCGCGTCCTACTCGTCTCGACCCCATGGACTGCAGCATGCCAGGCCTCCCTGTCCTGCACCAGCTCTCAGAGCTTGCTCAAACTCATGTCCATTGAGTCAGTGTTGCCATCCAAAAATCTCATCCTCCGTTGTCCCCTTCTCCTCCTCCTTCGATCTTAGCCAGCATCAGGGCCTTTTCTAATGAGCCTCTCTTCGTATCAGGGGGCCAAAGTATTGGCATTTCAGCTTCAGTATCAGTCCTGCTACTGAACATTCAGGACTGACTTCCTTTAGGACTGACTGGTTTGATCTCCTTGCAGTGAAGTTTGGCAAAGGTAGAAATAATTTATGGGGATGAGAGTCGGGTCTGTTCCCGATGACACCGCTTCTCAGGTTACAGGGTAGAGGATGGTGAGAAATGCATGGCACTTCCAGCTCCACACTTACTTCACATGCGTGGAATCATTCCATTTGCACGCAGAGACTCTGCTTCCCTTCACTCAACATAATGATTCTGAGATTTGTGTGCGTCCTTGATGTATGAATAGTCAAGTGCTGAAACTGAAATGAGATCTATGTAAAAGTCGATGTTTCACAAATACTTTCCCAATCTGGATAAATCAAATGAGGGTATTTGGAGGCCTTAAAATTTCCTTCTCCTCCCAGACACTGTAGAGTTAGGACATAAAATGTTGTCTCCCACTGAAGACCAAGCTCTAGCTTTGCTGCCTTTCCCTAGGTTGGCTGGGATGGTCCTGAGATTACTATCACCAGTAGACATGCACTGAGCCCTCGTCCCGTCAGAACAGGGGATCTCATAGTTGGACAGGGTTGCCTTTGCCTGGGGAGATGCCCAGCACTGCCAGTTACCAGATCTGATGGGAATTTTCCTGGAGAGCAAACAGCACCTGAGAAAAAAATCTTCTCTATCTGTCCCATGTCACTATGGCAACATGTAATTATTACAGCCTCAAGGAAAAAAGCTTTTCTCTACCCAACAATATACTGCTTCAAAACCAGTTGTTCTGAATAGGATCGTTCAGCATAAACTGACAGAAGAATAATGTATCAATCACAATAGTGATGAAAGTTTATGATGTGAGTCTTACCAACACATTGACATTGAAATGAGGATTTGACTCTGCGGTCACTAAGCTGTGATCCATCAAGAAACAAAAATAAAAGTCCTGGCCAAGATTCCATGGCCAATGGGAAGCAGATAATTGAGGCAATCACTTGGCAAATTCAAGCCAAAAAGCATACAAGAACAACACCACTGCTCATTGCTAATGGTGCTCTCTGTAGGATAACTGTAATCATGTGTCTTGGAGTAGAAAGCTTTAAATGCTTTTTCCCATGGGTTCTTTGTAAGAAAAATTGCTTTCTGATATTTTTCAACATTGAGTAGCCACCCCCAGTTCAATTACAGGGATGATTTTAGGTATACATAGATGTAAATACAGTGCCTTTATCATTTTTCTAGACTTCTGATGAGTCTAAAGAAGATTGGCAAGATATTATCCTTGATGTTGAGGCCAAGATACTATGCTCCAAGGAAGATATCTTGGCTTACACTCACTTTTGATACAGCTACTTTGGAGCTGGTATTCATGAGGTACAATATACTATAGAGTATCATTGCAATAATAAGTTATAAAACTCATTTCAAACTGGCACAAGCCATGAAAAGCTTAGAGGTCAGTACCGCTGGAACCTGGTAACATGTTCTGATCCAGGTCTTGACTTGTCACAAATCTGTCTCTTTCCTCTGTGATGGCTTTATTTTTTTCCCAGCTTTGTTGAGATATAATGAACATACCACATGGTATAAATTTAAGGTATAGAAGGTAATGATTTGGTATATGTATATATTGCAAAATTATTATGACAATAAAGTTAGCTACTACATCCATCAACTCACATAGTAACCATCTTTGTGTGTGTGGGTGGTAAGAATTTTTAAGATTTATTCTCTTAGCAACTTTCAAGTATATCATACAGTATTATTCGTGATGGCTTTATTTTTAGGTAGAGTCTCTCCAAGTGGTAAAGAAGGTAACAGCCAACCTAGCCTTGCTTTCTTTAACTTAGCTTCCCCAGTGGAACATTAGAACCTATTTCCTGATAGTTCCAACAAGTGTCTCAGGAAGATCCAGCAGGGCCCACAGGAACACAGATTCACTCAGAAGGGAAAGGTGGAGTTCATTGTTATCATTCTGCCTGAAACCCTCAGGGAAGCTTAAGTTTGCAAATTCAACTCAAAGAGAACTGAAACCCGGGCTCATTGTGTTCAGTGGGGTGTTGTTAACAAAGCACATAATATCCAACAGAGCCTTGTGTTAAGTTGTCTAAGTTAAAAAAGAAATAAATGACAACTTCAACTCCTATTATCTAAGAGTTTATGACCTAGCAGGGAGGCAGGACTTAAATGAGAAATTAGAGAATCTAAGACAATATTCAGTTCTCTGTAACACTGAAGAATTCAGATTTAAATAGGTATGAGAGTTTATTAACGTTATTAATCAGTGTTGGTCAAGTATACTTGCTACCTGGTCCAGCAATGCAACTTGTAGGTATTGACTCAAGAGAAATTAAATCATATATTTACAAAAGACAGAAACAAAAGTGCTTACAGCAGCTTTATTCATGGAATAATAGATGAATGGATAAATATATTGGGATATATCCATAAAATGGAATATTCAGTTCAGTTTAGTCACTTAGTCGTGTTCGACTCTTTGTGACCCCATGAATTGCAGCACGCCAGGCCACCCTGTCCATCACCAACTCCCGGAGTTCACTCAGACTCACCTCCGTTCAGTCGGTGATGCCATCCAGCCATCTCATCCTCTGTCATCCCCTTCTCCTCCTGCCCCCAATTCCTCCCAGCATCAGGGTCTTTTCCAATGAGCCAATTCTTTGCATCAGGTGGCCAAAGTATTGGAGTTTCAGCTTTAGCATCAGTCCTTCCAATGAACACCCAGGACTGATCTCCTTTAGGATGGACTGGTTGGATCTCCTTGCAGTCCAAGGGACTCTCAAGAGTCATCTCCAACATCACAGTTCAAAAGCATCAATTCTTCGGTGCTCAACTTTCTTCACAGTCCAATTCTCACATCCATATATGACCACTGGCAAAACCATAGCCTTTATTGACTATGCCAAAGCCTTTGACTGTGTGGATCACAATAAACTGTGGAAAAGTCTGAAAGAGATGGGAATACCAGACCACCTGCCTCTGAGAAACCTATATGCAGGTCAGGAAGCAACAGTTAGAACTGGACATGGAACAGCAGACTGGTTCCAAATAGGAAAAGGAGTACGTCAAGGCTGTATATTGTCACCCTGCTTATTTAACTTCTATGCAGAGTACATCATGAGAAACACTGGGCTGGAAGAAGCACAAGCTGGAATCAAGATTGCCGGGAGAAATCTCAATAACCTCAGATATGCAGATGACACCACCCAAATGGCAGAAAGTGAAGAGGAACTAAAAAGCCTCTTGATGAAAGTGAAAGAGGAGAGTGAAAAAGTTGGCTTAAAGCTCAACATTTATCAAACTAAGATCATGGCATCTGGTCCCATCACTTCATGGGAAATAGATGGGGAAACAGTGGAAACAGTGTCAGACTTTTTATTTTTGGGGGCTCCAAAATCATGGCAGATGGTGATTGCAGCCATGAAATTAAAAGATGCTTACTCCTTGGAAGGAAAGTTACGACCAACCTGCTGCTGCTGCTGCTGCTAAGTCGCTTTAGTCGTGTCCGACTCTGTGTGACCCCATAGACGGCAGCCCACCAGGCTCCCCCGTACCTGGGATTCTCCAAGCAAGAACACTGGAGTGGGCTGCCATTTCCTTCTCCAATGCATGAAAGTGAAAAATAAAAGTGAAGTCACTCAGTCGTGTCCGACTCCGAGTGACCCCATGGACTGCAGCCCACCAGGCTCCTCCGTCCATGGGATTTTCCAGGCAAGAGTACTGGAGTGGTGTGCCATATGACCAACCTAGACAGCATATTCAAAAGCAGAGATACTACTTTGCCAACAAAGGTCCATCTAGTCAAGGCTATGGTTTTTCCAGTGGTTATGTATGGATGTGAGAGTTGGACTGTGAAGAAAGCTCCTCTTTGATAAAAAGAGAATTAGTATTGAAATGGATAAATATCAAAAACATTATGTTTAGGTAAAGAAACAAGGCACAAAGCACAGCATACTGTATGACTGTATTTAAATGAAATACTGGATCAGGTAATTAACTTGTAAGTGACAGAAAACAGATCAATGACTACTTGGAGTTAAGAGTGGGGGACTGACTTCTAAGGACATGAGGGAAACATCTGGAGTGGTGGAGGTATTCTATATCTTAACTGGACACACAGGCATCACCATGTAAACCAAACAGTGCCCTCAAAGGGAGAGAATTTTCAGTTCAGTTCAGTCACTCCGTCGTGTCTGATGCTTTGCGCCCATAAATCGCAGCACACCAGGCCTCCCTGTCCATCACCAACTCCCGGAGTTCACTCAGACTCACGTAGAGAATTTTAACTTGTTTAAATTATGCTTCTATATGTTGGCTAAAAAGAGATTCATAAAAGCAATGAGCCAATGTTAGTGGACCGATCAAGGAGGAAATACCTTCATATTTTTTCATTAAAAGTGGTTGTGAGCTTCCCTGATGGCTCAGATGGTAAGGAATCTGGCTGCGATGCCGGAGACCTGGGTTTGATCCCTGGGTTGGGAAGATCCCCTGGCAGAGGGCCTGGCAACCCACCCCAGTGTTCTTGCCTGGAGAATCCCACGGACGGAGGCGCCTGGTGGGCTACATGACAGTCAGGACACGACTGAGCAACTAAGCACAAGCACAGTGAGGTGGGGGAGGGACAATTAGGGGTCTGGGATGAGCAGACACACACCACTGTACGCAACAGATAACCAACAAGGACGACCCGTACAGCACAGGGAACTCGCCTCCATATCCTATAAGAACCTGCATGGGAGAGGAATCAGAAAAGACGGGATACATGTATAACAGAACCACTTCTTTGCTGTATACCCGAAACTAACACAATATTGTAAATCAACTATATTCCAATTAAAAAAAGAACAGAGAATGACATAACTCAAGACATGTACCTACAATCAATTCTTCACAAATGTTGATATTTTGCAAATTTTGTTTCTAATTTTTTCCTTACTAAAACATAAGAGATAAGAAAAAATAGTCATGAATTACAAATTGTGTGTATGAGAGAAAAAGATAGAGGGAGAGATGGGGAGAGAGACAGAGGTGGTTTAACTGCCTGACATGCTGGGATGAAAAGAACCTAGACACTAGATTCAAACGTATTTTTTCTACATGCTGTTCTTGCCACCAACTGACAGGAAAGTGATCCCAGTTCCATTACCTGTGAAATTGACCAGAACCTATTTTGGAATGTTAAATGCTATTAAATGTAAAGGTTAAATGAAATTAAAAGGACCTGATGATAAAGAAGAAAATCTACTCCATGTATTAGAATAAGGAACATAATAAAGAATAGTGAAATATGGATGACAGATGATGACAGATAGATAGATATAGAAAGGAAATATATGGTAGTTAATTTTGGCAAGAGGTTTTGTCAAATGTAAGGAGGCAATTCTGTTCACAGAAGTACAAACTTAGGGGAAAGTCTTTGTTCAGAAAGACAAGGAACAGGAGGTTCCAGAATGGCTGCAAAAGCAGTCACTGCTGTGGCTGGGGAACGTTGAGAGAAAGATACTCACCAAGAGCAATCGATTCATTTTTACTCCTCCTCACCAGGATTCCTGTTACAGTGATATCACAGTGAGCTACATCAACAGCGACTGAAGGTCTAATGCAAAGAGTGAGGCATTAGAGGGGTGGTCCGGAGTTTGTGATCAGTGCACTGATCCCACACTCAGAAGTACCACCCGAGGGGTACCAGCCTCCGATGACCTGGTCATTTAATGTAAAGTCATGACCTGTGTATATAAATCATGTAATTCCTTGTCACATGGACTGGCCACTTCTGGACCGCCAGTAAGCTGGTTAGAAACACAGACTCTGAGGCTCCACCCACCATCTGCGGAATCAGGATTTGCGTTTAAATAAAACCCACCAAAGTCTGAGACCAAAACATCCCAATCCATTGATTCTTTTTTTTTTTTTTTTGCTGATAAAGGTTAAATTATTTAATGATGGAACCAAAATTTTTTATACTATAGGATTTAAAGTCACTGACAATAATAAAAGCATTATGTAGAAAATTAGAACAACTAAAGAAATGGAGGGAAAGGGGGAGAGACATTGAAAGCAGAATAAATTCACTGATGCATTATTTGTAATATTGGTGTGAAAAGGGATCTCATTTGAAGCCAATAAATCAAGTAATTACACTACAAAAAATACTTAGTGCAAAATCAAGTAGTAACAAAAATAATATTATCAACTAAAACAGAATGGCACCTATGGACCAAAATAGAAAACAAAAATAGACCCAGATAATACCAGATCTGGGTAATACCAAATACACACCAGAATTCAATACACAGAAAAACTAGACCCTCAGATCACTTCCACTGATTCCTGAAAGGAACCTAGGACTGGAAGCAAGGTGAGTTTATTCTCCCACTGTGGAGACTTGTTCTCAGGCTTGGCATCACTGACTTGGAAGCTCTCCTAGGCTTTGGCTGCCACCCTCCGGAGCCCACTCAGAGGCCTAAAAGAGTCAAAAGGCACAGCAGCGGCAGCGCGGACAAGACGTCAGAAGGACGATGTTGGCCAGGATGCCCATCTCAGCAGTGTTTACAGACTTGCACCTTGGAGCTGCACTGAGATGGCCCCTCTCACCCTTGGACTGACATTTAAAAGAATGGCAGCAAATGTTGGTGAAGCTTTGGGGAAACTGGAGCTACTTACATTTACATTGCTGGTGAGAGGGGAGGGCATTCATTCATTCTGAAGAGCACTTCAGCATTTGTGAATCATGATCTAATGATTAACAGGGCACTGCACACTTCAGAAGCTATCAGAGAAAACCTTGCACAAGGGCCCAAGGAAGGTGACGTAGAGTTTGTCTCACGAGGCTACTACAGCACTGTTAGCGACAGGGACATGCGCGGACAACCTACGTGACGTCCAAAGGGAATCATTAAAACAAAATATGGTGTTGCTCTGCTCTAGAATACTGGGGAAAAAAAGTGTTAAAGAGACTGTTGTTCAGTCGCTCATTCATATCCAATTCTTTGTGCCCCCATGGACTGCAGCACGCCAGGCCTCCCTGTCCTTCACTACTTCCTGGAGCTTGCTCAGTCTCATGTCCACTGAGTCAGTGATCCCACCCATCCCACCATCTCATCCTCTGTCGTCCCCTTCTCCTCCCACCTTCAGTCTTTCCCAGCATCAGGGTCTTTTCCAATGAGTCAGCTCTTCTCACCAAGTGGCCTAAGTATTAGAGCTTCAGCTTCAGCATCAGTCCTTCCAATGAATATTCAGCACTGATCTCCTTCAGAATGGACTGGTTTGATCTCCTTGCAGTCCAAGGGACTCTCAAGAGTTTTCTCCAGCACCGCAGACTGAAAGCATCAATTCTCAGAGCTCAGCCTTCTTTATTTAAAAAGGTTGGGTAGTTCTAAATAGATCCACATAAGGAGATTTCCAAGACACATCAATATCAGCAAGTTAGCAAATTAATGTGGAGAATAATACATACAGTATGATACCATTTTTTAAGAAAGCACATTAATTTATATAGGTGCAATTCTGCATGTGGTACACAGAAATAGGACCCATGACACAGGCAAGTGACCAGAAGAACATACCCTGAACCCTTTACAGGTGTTATCTCTAGAGAGGAAGCTGGTCCACCAGGTGACGGCATGGGGGCATCTTAATTCTGCAGAAAATCATATTGTTCCGTGAAACTCACCCATACACCCATATACTGTGAAAAATAATCTTGAGAATTATCATCATTTTATGGGATGTTGTCTGGGTTTTCCAACTGGGAAGATGCTTTAACACCTTTACACATAAAAATGAAAATTTTTGAAAAATGTTTCATTATAAAACTTTGGCATTTTGCTACATGCTTTACAATCATTGGTTATTTTCTTCTCCCCAAAAGAGGCTATTAAAATACTCTGAGTAAGGTACAAGCCTAACTTTCCTCAGAAATGTTAACATTTCTCCTCAAGTTTAACACAAGGCATAAGTGAGCACAGAATAGTATCTGGTTAAGTGTGTTTCTACTCAGCGTCGGGCACTGCATCTGCCTCCTGGCCCTGCCCAGGGCCACACATATCCTTAATCCCTACTGCAGCTCTGTGATGTGCCTATTACTATCCCCATTTCCAAGTGAGAAACAGAGACTCAGCAGGTTAATAACTTGCCCCCCATCAGGTTTTGTAAATGAAACATCCCAGTCTTCCAAATTAGTTGTGCCAATTTACATTTCCACCAGTAGTTAATGAATTTCACTTGTTCCACGTCCTCACAAAGATTTTGTACTATTACTTTTTTAATTTTTATTTTATCTTTTGAGGTATTTTTTTCTCTTTAACGTTTTATTGGAACATAGTGGATTTACAATGTCGTGTTAGTTTTCAGGTGTACAGCAAAGTGATTCAGATATACATAAACATATAACTACTCTTTTTTGGATTCATTTTCCATATAGGTCAATACAGACCATTGAGTAGAGTTCCCTGTGCTATATAGCAGGTTCTGACTAGTTATTATCTTTTATGTATTAGAGTATATGTCAATCCCAGTCTCCCAATCTATCCCCTTTTCTCCCCTTGATAACAATAAGATTGCTTTCTGTATCTGTGGTTCTACTTCTGTTTTGTAAATAAGTTCATTTGTACCATTTTCTTTTTAGATTTCACCTATACAATATCATATGATATTTGTCTTTGATTTACTTCACTTAGTATTAAATCTTTAGATGTTATTGTGAGTGTATAATGGCTTCACTTTGTTCTAATTTTCATATCTCCAGCACCTAATAAAACGGACCACATTTTCAGGTTCATTGTTAATTGCCTGTTCAAGTAACTTGTCCACTTTTCTATTGTTATAACAGGGTATTTTATCTGGGAAAGACCTAGGACTCAGATTTTCTAAAATGTATCCATTAACAACATTCTTTTCCTGATTAATCATCTACTTCCACTAATGTACAAGGTGTCTGGAACTTCTATAACCACATTTGAATTCTGCCTAGCAGTAGGACTCTGACATATTCAAATATCTGACAGGCAGAGGTGGTCACAATGGAAGGCAGATGACAGAAAGGATCAATGAGATTCTAGGCTAAAAATTGCCCTAAAACATCTGGCACAAGAAGTCTTCATGAACAGAGATTAAGAAGAGCATGGACTCATGGTTTAGCATGGACCCTAATGTCTGAATTCAGCCCGATTATGGCGGCAAGCGCGTGCCCTGGGTGAGACAGTCTGCCTCTGGGAAATAAAGAAACTGATTTACTCTCATCACACTTTTCTGGTAAAGCAACTTTACTGTGAAGAGTTTTCCCATCTTAGCAAAGATGCCACAAACTGAAGGGTAGTGTTGTCCTTTTTTATCAAGCTATCTTGACAGTCAAATGTCTCTAGGTTTAAACAATGAAAATACTACAATTTTCCTCCATCCCTCCTTTTGAAATTTTTCAAATATGAAGAAAATCTGAAAGAATTTTGGTAAACACCTATATATCCACTGCCTTTCGTTGTTCCATCACTCAGTCGTGTCAGACCCCGTGAACCCATGGACCGCAGCACGTCAGCCTTCCCGGTCCTTCACCGTTTCCCAGAGCTTGCTCAAACCCATGTCCATAGGGTCTGCAATTAATATTTGACTCTATTTGCTTCAGCACATAGCTATCCACCCATGAATACATTTTACTTTTTGAAGTATTTCAGAATAAGCTGCTGACATCAGTACATTCCCCCCAAATTATGAACACCTTTAAACCAGAAATTTCAGAAAGACTGACGTTGGAGCTGAAGATCCAATACTTTGGCCACCTGATGTGAAGAGCTGACTCAGTGAAAAAGACCCTGGCTCTGGGAGAGACTGAGGGAAAGAGAAGGGGACAACTGAGGATGAGATGGTGGGATGGCATTACTGACTCAAGGGACATGAGTTTGAGCAAACTCCAGGAGGTGGTGATGGACAGGGAGGCCTGGTGTGCTGCAGTCCATGGTGTCGCAGAGTCGGACAGGGCTGAGCATCTGAACTGAAACAGAAATCTAGCATTACAATTTTGCCAACGCAAAGCAAGAGGAATTTTCAGTTTCCTAGCACGTGGAGGGGCTTAGTGGCTACGACTTCTTTAAATGAGAAAGTTATTTGTCACCCATGACATTAGAGGAAGGTATCCCCCAAAATCAATAAAATAGCCATGGACTGCATTTTGCTGGGTATTAAAGTTTGTTTATTTTATTGGGATTTTGTCATGAAAGGAAATTGGTTTCTTTCCCCTGAAACTCCTTTATAACTGCATCAACCCTCTTTTACATTTTATGTATAGAAGCCTATCAGTCCAGAAGTACTGGGACAAGTGGTTTTGAGAAATTGAAAGGACACTTGTCTGTCCACTGAAGAGGCCAAAATAAATCCAGTGATTTTTTTTCAGGTTTTTTTTCTTTAATGTCCCAAATTATTTGCAAAGAGCCATTATTTAGCCTCTCAAAGCTTGTCTCTTGTATAGATGTTATAAGGAATTTATACTTAAGTCATAACCTTTCATGAAGCCTTTGTGGGGGTACTCTAATCTGCATTGTTTTATTCTGTGTGACTGGAAAAAATTCCTTAAATACGTTTATCAAAGCCTGAGGAAAATGCTTATTAGTACTCAAGGGTACCAGCGGTATACCAGTCATTTTATTTTCAGTTTGAGTATTTTAAACTAATTTGTGCAGAACTATTTTTTGTTTCCCTAAAGAGTTTTCCTAATTAATCTGGGGAAAGAAGCACTTCCATCGACACAATTCAATGTTGTAGGACAAGTTGATGTCATTTTGATCCTCATAAGGAAAGATGAACTTAGGCAAAAGTAAGGAATTAGCACTCAAAATGAAGTTCTCTCCTCTCAACCATAGCTTCAGCTAGAATCTAGACACATGGTTACTGAAATAAGCTACCTTTAAATCAAGGGTTTATGTTTCATCATTTCTGACATAAGGTAGTTTTCCATATCTTATTTTTATACAGAGCATCAGTTCAGTTCAGTTCAGTCGCTCAGTCATGTCCGACTCTTTGTGACCCCATGAACTGCAGCGCACCAGGCCTCCCTGTCCATCACCAACTCCCGGAGTTCACTCAGACTCGCGTCCATCGAGTCAGTGATGCCATCCAGCCGTGCATAATACAGAGTTTCAAATACTTGGCCTCCAAAAGCTCTCAAATAAAAGAATGAAGCTATTTCTACTGGAAACCAGAAACCAATCCGTTGGTAGAAAGCAAATCATTCCATCTGTCTAATGGCAGCTTCATTAGATGGACGTCTCAGGCCTGAGATGCTGAGACAAGTTTCGAGTCTCTAGAAACCATGTGAAGCTAAAAGCAAACACAAGTAAGCTGAATCTAGACCTATTTTGTGGCTGAATTTCCAGTTTCAAAAGGTGACCTCCAAAAATAGAGTCATGGCTAGTGTGTTCTGTTTGATTTTCGTTTGTTTGATGGAGAATAACTTTGACAAGCCTAAGAATGGAATTTCCTCTTAACCAGAAATCAAAGATAATTTATATCAGGGAATAAACTCTAGTTCAGCAGTCATTAAGTAACTGGGTGACCTTTGGAAAGAGACTTCATCTTGCTGGACATTAGTTTCAGCTTCTAAAAATTAAGCCTCTGAACTCTGTAACTGTTATCATCCCTTCCAGGCCTGATTTTCTATGATAATATTTAAAAATACCTTTAAGCTCAAATAATTTACATGTTAGTGCTGGTCCTATAAGAGACCAATTTGTAGCACCATAACTAATGAAACCAAGACAAAACACTGGCAGTTGGTGAGCAATCATAATGATAAACATTTTAAATTCAAATCAGACTGCATAATTTACAAAGAGCTTTCATGCTTACTATTTCAGCGTCATTTCTGAGTTTCCTAAAACTACATGACTTGCAAGAAATAGGTCCAAACCAATTATGTGACTCAAAAAGCACTGTATTAGACCCACAGATATAGATAACAGACTTGTGGTTGCCAAGGAGGAGGGAGTGAGTGAGGGATGGAGTGGGAGAGTGGGATTAACAGATGCACACTATCACACATGAGATGACTAGACAACAAGGTCCTGCTGTAGAGCACAGGGGATTGTAGTCAATATCCTGTGATAAGCTATAATGGCAACTATATGACAAAGAATATATAGATTATACATACATATATATGTATAACTGAGCCTCTCTGTTGTACAGAAGAAATTAACACAACACTGTAACACAACCATACATCAATAGACTTTTTTTAAATCTTAAATAAAGGAACTCTGTATTACCCATGAACACTTGCTACTTTTGCTGTAGAAGAGTGCATAGAACTGGCTGTCAATGTCCAACTTTGACATTAAAGTGAGCTTCTTAAAAGACAGTAGTATCTCATTCTTTCCCTCCTGACAGCATGTTAGTGACACACAGGTGGGCAGAGCTTGCACTTATTTGGTCCTTACTGTGTACTGGTTTTCTCCTTTCTTCCTGAGAAGCACCATGAAACTTCAGGGTTAAAAAATGCCCAAGAGTCCTTTAGAGGAAGAAAAGCATGAACATGTGTCCAAACTCAGGCCTGCCTTTACCAACTAAATGGTCTTGGGGAAGCTACTGGAGCTTTCTGAGGTTCCGTTCTCTCAATTATACAAAAACAAGCGGGTGTGTGTGCGTGCGCACGCACGTGTGTGTGCAGGCATATACCATCTTCTAAAAGATCTATTCTAAAAATCATAATCTGCTTACTAAAATCGCTATGCTGTATACCTGAAACTGATACGATATTGCAAATTAACTATCCTTCCATTAAAAATAAACACATAATTGAATTCTTGAGTCCTGAGGATTCAGTGGGTCTCAACGGATTTCACCAATTGGATGGTGTGATCCATTCACTAATGGGAAAAACCGCTACGTTTTCTGAATGGCATGCCACACTTTCCCAACAGTTACTACTGCGCTCTAGTCCACTTACCCACTGAGCATGCAAAGGGATATTTGGGCCTGTCAAAATGGCTCTAAAAGCACAAACTGGTGACCATTTTTCTTAAAAGAACATAACTACCACAGGCCCGAAAAACAGTAGATGTAGATATGACCTACCTTTTATTTCTCCCATCGTGAGTCAAAAGAAGCCTGCGTCTACTCCAGTTAGAGCGCTATTTTCCCTCAAAACACAAGCAAGGAGAAATTTAAAATACAAGTGATTGTCTCTTTTATCTTTGTAGAATATAAAGCCTCACGTCTAATTGGGTGTCTACTGACTCTATTAAAGCATACTTTTTTTCTGAATACTCCTCCAAAGTGTCAGGAACCGGACACTGAATTTTCAAAGAGTGACTATTTTTACCTTTCTTTCTTTCTGCCGCTCCAAATAGTGCTATTCACTCTGTCAAGCAATTTTCTTAGTAAAGGCTCCCGAATGCCCACGCAACAGGGAAGTGACAGTCACTCAGGAGGTTATGTCTGCCCGCTGCAGAACGACCGCAGAATCATCAGCCAGCAAGACCCGAACAACCACAGAATCATCAGCCAATAAGACCAGAACAACCACAGAATCATCAGCCAGCAAGACCAGAGTGACCGCAGAATCATCAGCCAGCAAGACCAGAATGACCACAGAATCATCAGTCAACAAGACCAGAACGACCGCAGAATCATCAGCCAACAAGACCAGAATGACCACAGAATCATCAGCCAACAAGACCAGAACGACCACAGAATCATCAGCCAGCAAGACCAGAGTGACCGCAGAATCATCAGCCAGCAAGACCAGAATGACCACAGAATCATCAGTCAACAAGACCAGAACGACCACAGAATCATCAGCCAGCAAGACCAGAGTGACCGCAGAATCATCAGCCAACAAGACCAGAATAACCACAGAATCATCAGAATCATCAGCCAAAAAGACCAGAATGACCGCAGAATCATCAGTCAACAAGACCAGAACGACCACAGAATCATCAGCCAGCAAGACCAGAACGACCACAGAATCATCAGACAAGACCAGAATGAAAATGGCATAGATCACAGCCCCAACACACAAGTGGGCTTCTAGGCAAACGTCCATACATTCATTCAAAACAGATTTATGGTGGACTTATTCTGTGCTTGGCACTGGGGAAATAATGGTGAACAAGAACAGAGACTATGTCCCCATTCCCACGGAGATTACTGTTTAGGAGGGATGATCAAGCCATCACATTAATGGAAATAAATTAAGACAAATGCACAAAAGGAAAGGAATATAGTTCTATCAAGCATATTACTAAGGAGTATGGTTAAGGTCTGTATTAAAGAATAAAGGCAAGGACGTATGATCCAGTGACCCCATTCCTGGGCATATACCTAGACAAAACTATAATTCAAAAAGACACATGCAACTCTATGTCCATAGCAGCACTATTCACAAGGGCCAAGATATGCAAACAGCCTAAATGCTTATCAACAGATGAAAGTATAAAGAAGATGTGGTATATATACGTTAGCCCCCCCCACACACACAGTTACATGCATACAATGGAATATTACTCGGCCATAAAAAAAGAATTAAATGATGCCATTTGCAGCAACATGGATGCAACTGCAGACTATCATACTGAGTGACGTCAGTCAGAAAGAGAAAGACAATACTACATGATATCACGTATATGTAGAATCTAAAATATGATACAGATCAACACACCTACAAAACATACTCACAGACACAGAGAGCAGACTTGTGCTTGTGGCAGGGAGTGAAGGGATGGGCGTATGGAATTAGCAGTTGCAAACTGTTATATCGAATGGATAGACACCAAGGTCCTACTGTATAACACAGGAAACTATATTCACTGTCCTGAATAGTGAAACTATATTCACTATACATAAATATATATATGTATGCTTATATATGTGTGTGTAACTGAATCACTTTGCTGTACAGCAGAAATTAACACATTATAAATCAATTTAAAAAAAAAACAAAAAGTGTACTTGAAACTAATACAACATTATAAACAACTAGATTTCAATAAAAATTTTAAAAGCATAGTGGATAATCAACAAATGTTTCAGGTCCAAAATACCAAAATTAGATTTAAAAAGCACACAATCAGTTAATAATTTAATTTTGAAGAATATTTTATGTATTAGCTATGTGTGTAAAAGTATATTTTGTAGAGGATATTTACATTAAGCAGACTAAAAAATTAGGTGAATATGTGTTTACCTATTTCACTCATTGAAATAGACTGAACACAAATATTTCGCTTTGTAGAACACAAGGTGTTTATCTTTCCAATATACATTCCATGTCATTCCCGCTGTGCAGACTAAATAATTTAGCAGATTAAATTATTATCAAAAACCTTGAGATTTGTTACTTGGGCACATGTTTTTCTAATTCTACGGTCATGTTGACTCTTTTTATCCATCTCAGTAATGTCAGAGAGGTAAGGTACTTCCACGGGGTCAGATGGGCTCAAGTATAGCTAAAAACTTTCCCACTTAGTAAACACTTATGTGAACTCTGTGATTAAAAATTCCCACTTCTGGAATCCGAGGAAAACCATATTTACTCTGTGGGTGTAGCAAGCTTTAGCCCCTGTCCTCTTAAATATGTGGAGGCTTAATAATTTATTTTTTATTTTTATTTTATATGATAGTTGATTAACAATGTTATGTTAGCTTCCGATGTACAGCAAAGTGATTCAGTTAAATTATACATAGATTCTTTTTCAAATTCTTTTCCCATTTAGGTTATTATAGAATATTGAACAGCTTCCTGTGCTATCTCCTTGTTGGTTATCTATTTTATATATAGTAGTTTGTACATGTCAATCCCAAACTCCCAATCTATCCCCTACCACTTGTCCCACCTTCTAACCATAAGTTCATTCTTTAAGTGTGTGAGTCTGTTTCTCTTTGGTTAATAAGTTTGTGTCATGTTTTTTTCAAATTCCGCAAGTAAGAAATGTGCCATGATGTTTGCTTTTTCTGCTTACACCACTTGGTGTTAACAGTCTCCAGGCCCTTCCGCGCTGCGGCCTTGTTGCATTCCTCTTTGCTGCGGAGTGGTACGCCGTTGTGCGTGCATACATCCTCTTCGTCCATTCACCTGTCAATGGACGGTTAGATCGTTTCCATGTCCCGGCTATTGTCACGCATGCTGCAGTGAACTCGGGCATGTATCTTTTTCAGATTGAGTTTCTGTCTTTTCTGATGCCTAGGATCAGGATTGCTGGACCATATGGCAACTCTATTTTTAATTTCTTAAGGAATCTCCATAGTGTTCTCCATCGTGGCTCCAATAACTTGCATCCCCACCAACAGTGTAGGAGGGTTCTCTCATCTCCACAACCTCTCCGGCATTGGTCGACTTTTTGATGATGACCATTCTGACCAGTGTGAGGTGATATTTTAAACTACAATGAGGCTTATAACTTAGATGCACCCTGAAGCAGCTATGAAAACAGAAATTCATGAGTGTTTGGAAAGCACTGAGTCATGCCTGGCAAATAGGAAATGCGCTATGCATGTTCACAGAATGAATAAACCTCTCTAGAAGCAAGAACTACCTTTTTAACAGACTGCTACTCTATTCTTCAAAATTCTATGATTATTTGTCCTGAGAATAATTTGACAAAGGAAAATGAGGACAGCTCCTCTCATGCCTTTTGTTGAACAAGTTAGCAAGGTTTTTCACAGCCTCCTGCAATTTCAAGTCCAGTGTCAAGGTTCAGCCTCATAAAGTGGTAGGAAATCTAGCAAATTTGGACTCTTTCAGCCCTTAGATTCCAAAATGTTTTTGTCTGAAGGCTTAGCTCAGTGAACCATCTCAATAAATGTCTACAAAAATACATGCTTAACTATTTCACTCATTGAAATAAACAGAACATAAATATTTTGCTTTGTAGAACACAACATGTTTATCTCTCCAATATACATTCCATATCATTCCCATTTTGCAGCTGCAGTGTGATTTTGTATAGAAATGGCCCATCCAAGCTCCAGAATGCATCCCAGCTGGTCCAAGCCAATTAAGAAAATCTCATACCTTCATCAGAACAGTGTGAGCTGAGAGAGAAGAAAAGAGGAGGATGAAGACTTTCGTTGAAAGGGCTGTAGAAAGCTGTGTTCTCCCCACCCTGGTATAAATGCAGAAGCGCTGCCTCTGAGATCTCACTGGCAGCGATCTTGTGACCATGAGGAAGCCAGCGTGAGGCTTCATCCGGCACACAGGGAGGGCACGGCAAAGAGAACTGCTCAGAAACGGATCAAACCCTAGTTTATGCCCAGAGCCTGCTCCTCTGGATGAGGGTAAGAGGAGACGAAAAAGGTGACTTAAAATTCAGCATTCAAAACCGAAGATCACAGCATCTAGTCCTATCTCTTCGTGGCAAATAGATGGGGGACAAGTGGGGAAAATGAGAGATTTTATTTCCTTGGGCTCCACAATCACTGCGAAAGGTGACTGCAGCCACAAAATTAAAAGACACCCGCTTTTTGGAAGAAAACTTATGACAAACATAGACATAATTTTATAAAGCAGAGACATCACTTTGCTAACAAAGGTCTGTATAGTCACAGTTATGGTTCTTCCAGTAGTTATATATGGATGTGAGAGTTGGACCATATAGAAGACTGAGAGCCTAAGAATCGATGCTTTCAAATTGTGGTGTTGGAGAAGACTCTTAAGAGTCGCTTGGACTGCAGAGAGATCAAACCAGTCAGTCCTAAAAGAAATCAACCCTGACTCCTCATTGGAAGGACTCATGCTGAAACTGAAGCTCCAGTACTTTGGCCACCCGGTTTGAAGAGCTGACTCTTCGGGAAAGACTCTGATGCTGGGAAGGACTGAGGGCAAGAGGAGACGTGGGCAGCAGAGGGTGAGATGGTTAGATAGCATCACTGACTCCATGGACAGCAGTCTGAGCAATCGCTGGAAGACGGTGAAGGACAGGGCAGCCTGGCGTGCGGCAGTCCATGGGGTCGCAAAGAGTCGGATGTGACTGAACAACAACAAAGGCTACTCTGCCTCTGGAATCTAATTTGCTAACTAGTTTGAACAGAAACCTTTCTAGCATTCCAATTTTGACAACAGAAATGTAGAATTGGAAGAACCGAGGTAATAAAGGGCAGAGATGCAGGCTCTTCTATCCACGACTGGGGAATTAATAATGCATTTTATTTAGATTCTTCTAATAGTGAGTATCATAAAAAATGAAAGAAATAAGACATGCAGAGAAGTACCTTCCATGTCTCTGGTGATTTCCATAATCACATCATTCAGTGATTCTAACTTACCAAAGTGATGAGAGGTAAAATGGTAGCTTTGCATCAAATCCTTCCTTTTATAAATCTTCTAAAACATTTCTATTTTCCTGCTGAAAGGACATACAAATTCCTTATTATCAGGATTGGTTCTTTTGGTTTATGTGTGCCAGTTCATCATTCCAAAAATGTCACTCCACTGCCATGCTGGTGATATTTCCACATCAGAGGTCTTCTGCACTGAACAGAGCTCTGCTTCCAGTGTCTGCCTCAAAGCAATTATTTCACTGATCAGGATACACTGAAATTCAAGAAAGTAACTTGCATAATCACCGTGGTACTGGCAAAATGATGATAGAGGTCCAATTTATTTCTTCTAACTCCTGAATACACCATGAAAACAGATTTTAAAAATACTGTATCTGTCAGCTATTGCTGTGTAACAAACCACCTCAAAAGTCAATATCTTAGCATTTTTTATTCTCATCAGTTTGTGGGTTGACTGGGATTCCTCTCCTGCAGATCAGTGGGGCTGCTCTACTGGTCTCTCAGCTTACTTGGATCATAGGTTCACCAGAAAATGTTCTTCTCATGGAGTTGCAAACAATATGACAATATAAGTCATTTAAAGCCTCTCCTTGAGTTGAATGTGGTGAGCTTCCTATTGGCTAAGACAAGTCACGCAGTCAAGTTCAAGGTCACGAGGAAGGTATTTAAAAGATGCTGACAGAAAGCAAAATATTAGGGTCAGTCATTCAATCTACTACGAACGTAAGCAGACTGAGAATCATTGAATAAAAAGTGTACTTTCTAAAGTAAAGTCAAAAATGAGGTTTGCTATGAAGACAAAAGCCCCAGGGCATTGCAGTTATGCAGTGCCCTGGGTAATGAGTACAAAGCAGACAACTCATCTGAATCAAGTTCATTTATTTAGCTTGAGATGAGGATTAGTGCTATAAATTTCTCATTAAGTATTAAATCACAGCCTCTCATCCAGGCAAATTAGCCTGCATACTAGTGATACCAATGAAAGTCCATGCAGGCTCTGATGTGAAAGACACAGATTTGAGCACACACTTGCTTTATATAAATAGGAGACTTTACTAAGCACATACAAGCAAATATCTCTTTATCCAATTTTCAAAGTCAATTTTCAAATTTTATCGGAACCACTGAATTGGGGCCAGAAGATAAAATGGAACTGTTTGGCTCATGTTTTTAAGATGCCATCTATTTCTGTCTCTCTCCCCCTTTACTGGTGCTCAGGAGGCAAGGGGTTTTTGAGAGGATGACTCAAAGAACAAACAGCCAGCATGCAAACAACCTTGGCCCCTGCCAAGCAGAGTAGGGCTAAAGAAGAGTGATATAAAAAAGTTAAGGTCATAGAAAATTTAAAAGCCACATCAAAGCAGCCGCAGCAGGGCACTCTGCGGATGCGGATCCCCACCACAGAGGGAGGTTCTAAAGGTGGTACCTGTTGTTGCACGATCAATGGGAAACCAAACGAGGAGTCTTCGTAGAAAGAAAAGTGACTGTTTACCAGTCTTCCCACCATGGTTAAGCAGACACAGTATAGTCATCCCTTCGGTATCTGCGGGTATTTGTTCTAGGTGGACACCCGGTGGAACCCCAAATCCACAACTGTTCAAGTCCTTTGTATAAAATTGTATTTGCATGTAATGCACACATCTTTCCGGATGCTTTAAATCATCTCCTCATTTTTTATAATGCCTAACACAGCATACACACTATGTAAAACATTGTAATGAACACTCTGCTGTATTTAAAACGGGTTACAACAAGGACCTATGTACCGCACAAGGAACTATACTCAACATTAGGTGGCAGCCTGGATGGGAAGGGAGTTTGGGGGAGAATGGTTCCATGGATATGTATGGCCGAGTCCCTTCGCTGTTCACCTGAAACTATCACAATATTGTTAATCAGCTATACCCCAATACAAAATTAAATGAAAGTTTTTAAAAATGCTTTGTAAATCATTGTGTAAGTACAATGTAAATTGTTGCCAGCTTGCAACAAACTCAAGTTTTGGGTTTTGGAACTTTCTGGGATTTGGGTTTTTTTTTCTGAATATTTTCAATCTGTTGGTTGAATTATAGATACAGAACTCACAGATATGGAGGGCCAATTGTACAGGTTATGTAGTAAAATAGAGTCTGGATTTAAGTCTGGATGCTTAAGCACTGGCCTCCATTATTTCATTAGCTGGGAGGAGTTTTGCAAATCACTTTGATTAACCTACATTAGCCTCTGTCACCTCATCTGTAAAATGGAGAAATTAGTAACACCTACCCTTTAGTGTTGCTGAGGCAACCAAATAAAGACAATGTATACCCAGCTACTGGCATGATTCTTAGCGAGTAAAAAAGGTTCATAAACAGTAGCTAAAGTCATTTCATGAGCTATTATATTGACTTTTTACCATACTGCTGCTAAGTCATTTCAGTCGTGTCCGACTCTGTGTGACCCCATAGACGGCAGCCCACCAGGCTCCCCCATCCCTGGGATTCTCCAGGCAAGAATACTGGAGTGGGTTGCCATTTCCTTCTCCAATGCATGAAAGAGAAAAGTGAAAGTGAAGTCGCTCAGTCTGTCCGACTGTTAGCGACCCCATGGACTGCAGCCCACCAGGCTCCTCCGTCCATTGGATTTTCCAGGCAAGAGTACTGGGGTGGGGTGCCATTGCCTTCCCCGCTAGGAACAGATAATAGGTATTTGTTTAAAACTGATGAATTATCTTTTTCTCTTCTATCCTGCATATTCCAGGGGAGCTGCGTCTTTCAATAGCAAATCACGATTTTATTAGAATGCACCAAAAACAATTTCAAGACTCAAAAATGAGTGCACTCCTTGTTTGTCAGTGTTTTAGTGATAGGTAAATGAAAATAAAATTTATGAAACATCTGGTTCAGTTACTTTAAGGAATATGCATTTAAAAAAAAACTTCTCTGGGCTATTCTGAGGCAAATAACCTACATGGTGAGAAAAAAAAAATTTTATATATATATAAACCATGATCTCCAAGTTTAAAAAACAGATAAGTATTTGTAACAACTTCAACAAATCCTAATGGAACCCCATGGACAGCCATTTCAAAAGAGATTTAAGAACAGCATTATAAAAGAAAACAGATTCCTTCTGGACATGGATATTTGTAAGAGAGGAAATTTCTCCTCCTATGCCTAGTTAGGAATATGGCAACTTCTCTTTCTGTGTGATTTTCCCTTACATAGTGAAGTGAGGATCATCTGGAATCAGTACAGTACCTACAAAAGTTCTTTTTGGATAACAAGAGGAGAGCTCTAAGGATGGGTCTACAACCCTAGGACACGGGGCGTGTCATCTAGTTCAAGGTCCTCGTTGACACTTGGGGGAGCCAAGGTTACTCAGAGTAGGAGAGGGTGCCATAGACCCCTGGTTTATTAATGACTGGGCAGGATGAGAAGCACAGCTTTCAACTGCTGCTTGTTTCTGCAAAATCGGTGACCTTCAACCTAAGGTTCCCAGTGAGGGAATGAGGAAAGGGCATACTCATAAGTCTGTTGCAGTATTCCTAGAGATCTACTGAGAATTTTCTCACAATAAGGTGATGGAAGACAAAATTTAAAGCTGACTTTCTTTGCTTTGCCTGGAATTGTGGTAACACTGATGTTCTCATGTTGCCCCAAGACTCCAGAAATATTCTGGAGAAGGTTTCAAAACTGTTGCGCTATAGCATACCACCTTGTCATGGAATTTTCTGGGACAAAATTGATAAGCCTGACTCTGACCCAAGCCCAGAAGACACCCCTATTTAAAAAGAACCTACTTGCTCAGAGCAAACTGCAGAGAGATAGCTAAAACAGGTACCCATTACAATGAATGCTGTCTACTGCCTACGTACTTAAGTTCACTATAATTAAAGCAATGATTTATGCATTTTTATGATAAATGAAAATAAACTAAGCTTGGATCATTGGTTTAAATCTGGAGTCATGTTTATGTGAGAAACCAATCATAACCCAGATGGAACTAATTATTATTGAAGGAATGCTATTTAGTAAAAAACCCTACAAAATACAAATCTTTGACAGCACACATCTTAAAAAAAAAAAAGAATCCTGAAATTATTGTACTCTATCAAGCTACAAATTCACCTTTGACTCAGTCAGTAAGAATCTGCCTACAATGCAGGAGACCCAGGTTCGATCCCCAGGTTGGGAAGATTCCCTGGAGAAGGAAATGGCAAACTACTCCAGTATTCTTACCAGGAGAAGCCGCGACTTAGGGACTAACACTTTTATTTTTTTCATCAAGCTACAAATTTCGGGCCGTGAGCTACAATTTTAAGACTCCCAAGGTTAACTAAATCTCTAGGAAAGAATCCCTAAATTCATTTTTCAAGCATCTGTACATTCATCTTACATTCCAGTGCTATAAAACATCTGAGTCTCTTTAGGAAGCTGTTCGCTCTTATCCAATCTTGCCTTCCTGTAGGATCCATAAGGAATCTCTATGGAAAAGACATCATGCCATTAAAAAGGAGATCAGTGATCTGTTGAGTAAAAATTGCATAAGAATCCTGCTAGCTAAATAAACCCAAACAACGGCAAAGAAAATAAATCAAGCTGTCTATATGCTCTAGAAACACTGTGTCTCATGGGAAACAGAAGTAATTATTAACATATTGACTATTAGGAGTTACCATCCAACACTTACAGTATAGTCAATTCTCTCTCTACCATTTATAGAAGAAAACAAATTTTGCATATTTATTTGACTGCAACTGGACACGTTTTGAAGATTTTTGCATTTTTACCATTTCAAATGTTTTACCTTTTCAACACGTTCTATCTCTTCTATCTCTTTTATTTCAACTTCTGACAGTTCAAGTCAGACTTCTTTCTAAATCTCAAGACTTAGATGTAAAGTCTGGAATTCCAAGAATATTCTACAACAGGCAACCAAGAAAAGCTCCAGAGTGTTTCCTTTAAAATGAGCCATTCCTTAGTATGCAAATGATGCAAAGGAGGAGAAGTCATATTTAATAGATGCCTACCATATTGCACTCTCAATGCTCAGCATATTAGATAGAGTATCTCAAACTCTGTCATCTGTGATATTACTATTCTCACTGTCAACAAGGAAACAAACTCAGAAAGGCTGAGTAGTCCCAGCATGAGCTCTGATAGACAGTGGCGCTGAAACCACACCCTGCTCCTATGTGACTGAGCTGTGTACTCAGTCACTTCAGTCGTGCCTGACTCTCTGCGACCCCATGGACCATAGCCCGCCAGGCTCCTCTGTCCATGGGGGTCTCCAGGCAAGAATACTGGAATGGGTTGCCATTCCCTTCTCCAGGGGATCTTCCCAACCCAGGGATCCAACCCAGGTCTCCTGCATTGCAGGCAGATTCTAAAAAAAAAACAAAAAGTGTACTTGAAACTAATACAACATTATAAACAACTAGATTTCAATAAAAATTTTAAAAGCATAGTGGATAATCAACAAATGTTTCAGGTCCAAAATACCAAAATTAGATTTAAAAAGCACACAATCAGTTAATAATTTAATTTTGAAGAATATTTTATGTATTAGCTATGTGTGTAAAAGTATATTTTGTAGAGGATATTTACATTAAGCAGACTAAAAAATTAGGTGAATATGTGTTTACCTATTTCACTCACTGAAATAGACTGAACATAAATATTTCGCTTTGTAGAACACAAGGTGTTTATCTTTCCAATATACATTCCATGTCATTCCTGCTGTGCAGACTAAATAATTTAGCAGATTAAATTATTATCAAAAACCTTAAGATTTGTTACTTGGGCACATGTTTTTCTAATTCTACGGTCATGTTGACTCTTTTTATCCATCTCAGTAATGTCAGAGAGGTAAGGTACTTCCACGGGGTCAGATGGGCTCAGTATAGCTAAAAACTTTCCCACTTAGTAAACACTTCTGTGAACTCTGTGATTAAAAATTCCCACTTCTGGAATCCGAGGAAAACCATATTTACTCTATGGGTGTAGCAAGCTTTAGCCCCTGTCCTCTTAAATATGTGGAGGCTTAATAATTTATTTTTTACTTTTATTTTATATTATAGTTGATTAACAATGTTATGTTAGCTTCCGATGTACAGCAAAGTGATTCAGTTAAATTATACATAGATTCTTTTTCAAATTCTTTTCCCATTTAGGTTATTATAGAATATTGAACAGCTTCCTGTGCTATCTCCTTGTTGGTTATCTATTTTATATATAGTAGTTTGTACATGTCAATCCCAAACTCCCAATCTATCCCCTACCACTTGTCCCACCTTCTAACCATAAGTTCATTCTTTAAGTGTGTGAGTCTGTTTCTGTTTGGTCAATAAGTTTGTGTCACGTTTTTTTCAGATTCCGCAAGAAATGTGCCATGCTGTTTGTCTTTTCTGCTTACACCACTTGGTGTTAACAGTCTCCAGGCCCTTCCGCGCTGCGGCCTTGTTGCATTCCTCTTTGCTGCGGAGTGGTACGCCGTTGTGCGTGCATACATCCTCTTTGTCCGTTCACCTGTCAATGGACGGTTAGGTCGTTTCCATGTCCCGGCTATTGTCACACATGCTGCAGTGAACTCGGGCATGTATCTTTTTCAGATTGAGTTTCTGTCTTTTCTGATGCCTAGGATCAGGATTGCTGGACCATATGGCAACTCTATTTTTAATTTCTTAAGGAATCTCCATAGTGTTCTCCATCGTGGCTCCAATAACTTGCATCCCCACCAACAGTGTAGGAGGGTTCTCTCATCTCCACAACCTCTCCGGCATTGGTCGACTTTTTGATGATGACCATTCTGACCAGTGTGAGGTGATATTTTAAACTACAATGAGGCTTATAACTTAGATGCACCCTGAAGCAGCTATGAAAACAGAAATTCATGAGTGTTTGGAAAGCACTGAGTCATGCCTGGCAAATAGGAAATGCGCTATGCATGTTCACAGAATGAATAAACCTCTCTAGAAGCAAGAACTACCTTTTTAACAGACTGCTACTCTATTCTTCAAAATTCTATGATTATTTGTCCTGAGAATAATTTGACAAAGGAAAATGAGGACAGCTCCTCTCATGCCTTTTGTTGAACAAGTTAGCAAGGTTTTTCACAGCCTCCTGCAATTTCAAGTCCAGTGTCAAGGTTCAGCCTCATAAAGTGGTAGGAAATCTAGCAAATTTGGACTCTTTCAGCCCTTAGATTCCAAAATGTTTTTGTCTGAAGGCTTAGCTCAGTGAACCATCTCAATAAATGTCTACAAAAATACATGCTTAACTATTTCACTCATTGAAATAAACAGAACATAAATATTTTGCTTTGTAGAACACAACATGTTTATCTCTCCAATATACATTCCATATCATTCCCATTTTGCAGCTGCAGTGTGATTTTGTATAGAAATGGCCCATCCAAGCTCCAGAATGCATCCCAGCTGGTCCAAGCCAATTAAGAAAATCTCATACCTTCATCAGAACAGTGTGAGCTGAGAGAGAAGAAAAGAGGAGGATGAAGACTTTCGTTGAAAGGGCTGTAGAAAGCTGTGTTCTCCCCACCCTGGTATAAATGCAGAAGCGCTGCCTCTGAGATCTCACTGGCAGCGATCTTGTGACCATGAGGAAGCCAGCGTGAGGCTTCATCCGGCACACAGGGAGGGCACGGCAAAGAGAACTGCTCAGAAACGGATCAAACCCTAGTTTATGCCCAGAGCCTGCTCCTCTGGATGAGGGTAAGAGGAGACGAAAAAGGTGACTTAAAATTCAATGTTTATCTCTCCAATATACATTCCATATCATTCCCATTTTGCAGCTGCAGTGTGATTTTGTATAGAAATGGCCCATCCAAGCTCCAGAATGCATCCCAGCTGGTCCAAGCCAATTAAGAAAATCTCATACCTTCATCAGAACAGTGTGAGCTGAGAGAGAGGAAAAGAGGAGGATGAAGACTTTCGTTGAAAGGGCTGTAGAAAGCTGTGTTCTCCCCACCCTGGTATAAATGCAGAAGCGCTGCCTCTGAGATCTCACTGGCAGCGATCTTGTGACCATGAGGAAGCCAGCGTGAGGCTTCATCCGGCACACAGGGAGGGCACGGCAAAGAGAACTGCTCAGAAACGGATCAAACCCTAGTTTATGCCCAGAGCCTGCTCCTCTGGATGAGGGTAAGAGGAGACGAAAAAGGTGACTTAAAATTCAGCATTCAAAACCGAAGATCACAGCATCTAGTCCTATCTCTTCGTGGCAAATAGATGGGGGACAAGTGGGGAAAATGAGAGATTTTATTTCCTTGGGCTCCACAATCACTGCGAAAGGTGACTGCAGCCACAAAATTAAAAGACACCCGCTTTTTGGAAGAAAACTTATGACAAACATAGACATAATTTTATAAAGCAGAGACATCACTTTGCTAACAAAGGTCTGTATAGTCACAGTTATGGTTCTTCCAGTAGTTATATATGGATGTGAGAGTTGGACCCTATAGAAGACTGAGAGCCTAAGAATTGATGCTTTCAAATTGTGGTGTTGGAGAAGACTCTTAAGAGTCGCTTGGACTGCAGAGAGATCAAACCAGTCAGTCCTAAAAGAAATCAACCCTGACTCCTCACTGGAAGGACTCATGCTGAAACTGAAGCTCCAGTACTTTGGCCACCCGGTTTGAAGAGCTGACTCTTCGGGAAAGACTCTGATGCTGGGAAGGACTGAGGGCAAGAGGAGACGTGGGCAGCAGAGGGTGAGATGGTTAGATAGCATCACTGACTCCATGGACAGCAGTCTGAGCAATCGCTGGAAGACGGTGAAGGACAGGGCAGCCTGGCGTGCGGCAGTCCATGGGGTCGCAAAGAGTCGGATGTGACTGAACAACAACAAAGGCTACTCTGCCTCTGGAATCTAATTTGCTAACTAGTTTGAACAGAAACCTTTCTAGCATTCCAATTTTGACAACAGAAATGNGAGTCTGAGCAAACGCTGGGAGACGGTGAAGGACAGGGCAGCCTGGCGTGCGCCAGTCCATGGGGTCGCAAAGAGTCGGACGTGACTGAACATCAACAAAGGCTACTCTACCTCTGGAATCTAATTTGCTAACTAGTTTGAACAGAAACCTTTCTAGCATTCCCATTTTGACAATAGAAATGTAGAATTGGAAGAACCGAGGTAATAAAGGGCAGAGATGCAGGCTCTTCTATCCACGACTGGGGAATTAATAATGCATTTTATTTAGATTCTTCTAATAGTGAGTATCATAAAAAATGAAAGAAATAAGACATGCAGAGAAGTACCTTCCATGTCTCTGGTGATTTCCATAATCACATCATTCAGTGATTCTAACTTACCAAAGTGATGAGAGGTAAAATGGTAGCTTTGCATCAAATCCTTCCTTTTATAAATCTTCTAAAACATTTCTATTTTCCTGCTGAAAGGACATACAAATTCCTTATTATCAGGATTGGTTCTTTTGGTTTATGTGTGCCAGTTCATCATTCCAAAAATGTCACTCCACTGCCATGCTGGTGATATTTCCACATCAGAGGTCTTCTGCACTGAACAGAGCTCTGCTTCCAGTGTCTGCCTCAAAGCAATTATTTCACTGATCAGGATACACTGAAATTCAAGAAAGTAACTTGCATAATCACCGTGGTACTGGCAAAATGATGATAGAGGTCCAATTTATTTCTTCTAACTCCTGAATACACCATGAAAACAGATTTTAAAAATACTGTATCTGTCAGCTATTGCTGTGTAACAAACCACCTCAAAAGTCAATATCTTAGCATTTTTTATTCTTATCAGTTTGTGGGTTGACTGGGATTCCTCTCCTGCAGATCAGTGGGGCTGCTCTACTGGTCTCTCAGCTTACTTGGATCATAGGTTCACCAGAAAATGTTCTTCTCATGGAGTTGCAAACAATATGACAATATAAGTCATTTAAAGCCTCTCCTTGAGTTGAATGCAGTGAGCTTCCTATTGGCTAAGACAAGTCACGCAGTCAAGTTCAAGGTCACGAGGAAGGTATTTAAAAGATGCTGACAGAAAGCAAAATATTAGGGTCAGTCATTCAATCTACTACGAACGTAAGCAGACTGAGAATCATTGAATAAAAAGTGTACTTTCTAAAGTAAAGTCAAAAATGAGGTTTGCTATGAAGACAAAAGCCCCAGGGCATTGCAGTTATGCAGTGCCCTGGGTAATGAGTACAAAGCAGACAACTCATCTGAATCAAGTTCATTTATTTAGCTTGAGATGAGGATTAGTGCTATAAATTTCTCATTAAGTATTAAATCACAGCCTCTCATCCAGGCAAATTAGCCTGCATACTAGTGATACCAATGAAAGTCCATGCAGGCTCTGATGTGAAAGACACAGATTTGAGCACACACTTGCTTTATATAAATAGGAGACTTTACTAAGCACATACAAGCAAATATCTCTTTATCCAATTTTCAAAGTCAATTTTCAAATTTTATCGGAACCACTGAATTGGGGCCGGAAGATAAAATGGAACTGTTTGGCTCATGTTTTTAAGATGCCATCTATTTCTGTCTCTCTCCCCCTTTACTGGTGCTCAGGAGGCAAGGGGTTTTTGAGAGGATGACTCAAAGAACAAACAGCCAGCATGCAAACAACCTTGGCAGTGAGCTTCCTATTGGCTAAGACAAGTCACGCAGTCAAGTTCAAGGTCACGAGGAAGGTATTTAAAAGATGCTGACAGAAAGCAAAATATTAGGGTCAGTCATTCAATCTACTACGAACGTAAGCAGACTGAGAATCATTGAATAAAAAGTGTACTTTCTAAAGTAAAGTCAAAAATGAGGTTTGCTATGAAGACAAAAGCCCCAGGGCATTGCAGTTATGCAGTGCCCTGGGTAATGAGTACAAAGCAGACAACTCATCTGAATCAAGTTCATTTATTTAGCTTGAGATGAGGATTAGTGCTATAAATTTCTCATTAAGTATTAAATCACAGCCTCTCATCCAGGCAAATTAGCCTGCATACTAGTGATACCAATGAAAGTCCATGCAGGCTCTGATGTGAAAGACACAGATTTGAGCACACACTTGCTTTATATAAATAGGAGACTTTACTAAGCACATACAAGCAAATATCTCTTTATCCAATTTTCAAAGTCAATTTTCAAATTTTATCGGAACCACTGAATTGGGGCCAGAAGATAAAATGGAACTGTTTGGCTCATGTTTTTAAGATGCCATCTATTTCTGTCTCTCTCCCCCTTTACTGGTGCTCAGGAGGCAAGGGGTTTTTGAGAGGATGACTCAAAGAACAAACAGCCAGCATGCAAACAACCTTGGCCCCTGCCAAGCAGAGTAGGGCTAAAGAAGAGTGATATAAAAAAGTTAAGGTCATAGAAAATTTAAAAGCCACATCAGAGCAGTCGCAGCAGGGCACTCTGCGGATGCGGATCCCCACCACAGAGGGAGGTTCTAAAGGTGGTACCTGTTGTTGCACGATCAATGGGAAACCAAACGAGGAGTCTTCGTAGAAAGAAAAGTGACTGTTTACCAGTCTTCCCACCATGGTTAAGCAGACACAATATAGTCATCCCTTCGGTATCTGCGGGTATTTGTTCTAGGTGGACACCCGGTGGAACCCCAAATCCACAATTGTTCAAGTCCTTTGTATAAAATTGTATTTGCATGTAATGCACACATCTTTCCGGATGCTTTAAATCATCTCCTCATTTTTTATAATGCCTAACACAGCATACACACTATGTAAAACATTGTAATGAACACTCTGCTGTATTTAAAACGGGTTACAACAAGGACCTACGTACCGCACAAGGAACTATACTCAACATTAGGTGGCAGCCTGGATGGGAAGGGAGTTTGGGGGAGAATGGTTCCATGGATATGTATGGCCGAGTCCCTTCGCTGTTCACCTGAAACTATCACAATATTGTTAATCAGCTATACCCCAATACAAAATTAAATGAAAGTTTTTAAAAATGCTTTGTAAATCATTGTGTAAGTACAATGTAAATTGTTGCCAGCTTGCAACAAACTCAAGTTTTGGTTTTTGGAACTTTCTGGGATTTGGGTTTTTTTTCTGAATATTTTCAATCTGTTGGTTGAATTATGGATACAGAACTCACAGATATGGAGGGCCAATTGTACAGGTTATGTAGTAAAATAGAGTCTAGATTTAAGTCTGGATGCTTAAGCACTGGCCTCCATTATTTCATTAGCTGGGAGGATTTTTGCAAATCACTTTGATTAACCTACATTAGCCTCTCTTACCTCATCTGTAAAATGGAGAAATTAGTAACACCTACCCTTTAGTGTTGCTGAGGCAACCAAATAAAGACAATGTATACCCAGCTACTGGCATGATTCTTAGCGAGTAAAAAAGGTTCATAAACAGTAGCTAAAGTCATTTCATGAGCTATTATATTGACTTTTTACCATACTGCTGCTAAGTCATTTCAGTCGTGTCTGACTCTGTGTGACCCCATAGACGGCAGCCCACCAGGCTCCCCCATCCCTGGGATTCTCCAGGCAAGAATACTGGAGTGGGTTGCCATTTCCTTCTCCAATGCATGAAAGAGAAAAGTGAAAGTGAAGTCGCTCAGTCTGTCCGACTGTTAGCGACCCCATGGACTGCAGCCCACCAGGCTACTCCGTCCATTGGATTTTCCAGGCAAGAGTACTGGGGTGGGGTGCCATTGCCTTCCCCG
>SJYX01003339.1:160414-238204 GCA_006410675.1 Oreotragus oreotragus | reverse complement strand
TCCAATGCATGAAAGAGAAAAGTGAAAGTGAAGTCACTCAATCTGTCCGACTGTTAGCGACCCCATGGACTGCAGCCCACCAGGCTCCTCCGTCCATTGGATTTTCCAGGCAAGAGTACTGGGGTGGGGTGCCATTGCCTTCCCCGCTAGGAACAGATAATAGGTATTTGTTTAAAACTGATGAATTATCTTTTTCTCTTCTATCCTGCATATTCCAGGGGAGCTGCGTCTTTCAATAGCAAATCACGATTTTATTAGAATGCACCAAAAACAATTTCAAGACTCAAAAATGAGTGCACTCCTTGTTTGTCAGTGTTTTAGTGATAGGTAAATGAAAATAAAATTTATGAAACATCTGGTTCAGTTACTTTAAGGAATATGCATTTAAAAAAAAACTTCTCTGGGCTATTCTGAGGCAAATAACCTACATGGTGAGAAAAAAAAAAAAAAATATATATATATATATATATATATATAAACCATGATCTCCAAGTTTAAAAAACAGATAAGTATTTGTAACAACTTCAACAAATCCTAATGGAACCCCATGGACAGCCATTTCAAAAGAGATTTAAGAACAGCATTATAAAAGAAAACAGATTCCTTCTGGACATGGATATTTGTAAGAGAGGAAATTTCTCCTCCTATGCCTAGTTAGGAATATGGCAACTTCTCTTTCTGTGTGATTTTCCCTTACATAGTGAAGTGAGGATCATCTGGAATCAGTACAGTACCTACAAAAGTTCTTTTTGGATAACAAGAGGAGAGCTCTAAGGATGGGTCTACAACCCTAGGACACGGGGCGTGTCATCTAGTTTGAGGTCCTCGTTGACACTTGGGGGAGCCAAGGTTACTCAGAGTAGGAGAGGGTGCCATAGACCCCTGGTTTATTAATGACTGGGCAGGATGAGAAGCACAGCTTTCAACTGCTGCTTGTTTCTGCAAAATCGGTGACCTTCAACCTAAGGTTCCCAGTGAGGGAATGAGGAAAGGGCATACTCATAAGTCTGTTGCAGTATTCCTAGAGATCTACTGAGAATTTTCTCACAATAAGGTGATGGAAGACAAAATTTAAAGCTGACTTTCTTTGCTTTGCCTGGAATTGTGGTAACACTGATGTTCTCATGTTGCCCCAAGACTCCAGAAATATTCTGGAGAAGGTTTCAAAACTGTTGCGCTATAGCATACCACCTTGTCATGGAATTTTCTGGGACAAAATTGATAAGCCTGACTCTGACCCAAGCCCAGAAGACACCCCTATTTAAAAAGAACCTACTTGCTCAGAGCAAACTGCAGAGAGATAGCTAAAACAGGTACCCATTACAATGAATGCTGTCTACTGCCTACGTACTTAACTTCACTATAATTAAAGCAATGATTTATACATTTTTATGATAAATGAAAATAAACTAAGCTTGGATCATTGGTTTAAATCTGGAGTCATGTTTATGTGAGAAACCAATCATAACCCAGATGGAACTAATTATTATTGAAGGAATGCTATTTAGTAAAAAACCCTACAAAATACAAATCTTTGACAGCACACATCTTAAAAAAAAAAAAGAATCCTGAAATTATTGTACTCTATCAAGCTACAAATTCACCTTTGACTCAGTCAGTAAGAATCTGCCTACAATGCAGGAGACCCAGGTTCGATCCCCAGGTTGGGAAGATTCCCTGGAGAAGGAAATGGCAAACTACTCCAGTATTCTTACCAGGAGAAGCTGCGACTTAGGGACTAACACTTTTATTTTTTTCATCAAGCTACAAATTCACATTTTCGGGCCGTGAGCTACAATTTTAAGACTCCCAAGGTTAACTAAATCGCTAGGAAAGAATCCCTAAATTCATTTTTCAAGCATCTGTACATTCATCTTACATTCCAGTGCTATAAAACATCTGAGTCTCTTTAGGAAGCTGTTCGCTCTTATCCAATCTTGCCTTCCTGTAGGATCCATAAGGAATCTCTATGGAAAAGACATCATGCCATTAAAAAGGAGATCAGTGATCTGTTGAGTAAAAATTGCATAAGAATCCTGCTAGCTAAATAAACCCAAACAACGGCAAAGAAAATAAATCAAGCTGTCTATATGCTCTAGAAACACTGTGTCTCATGGGAAACAGAAGTAATTATTAACATATTGACTATTAGGAGTTACCATCCAACACTTACATTATAGTCAATTCTCTCTCTACCATTTATAGAAGAAAACAAATTTTGCATATTTATTTGACTGCAACTGGACACGTTTTGAAGATTTTTGCATTTTTACCATTTCAAACGTTTTACCTTTTCAACACGTTCTATCTCTTCTATCTCTTTTATTTCAATTTCTGACAGTTCAAGTCAGACTTCTTTCTAAATCTCAAGACTTAGATGTAAAGTCTGGAATTCCAAGAATATTCTACAACAGGCAACCAAGAAAAGCTCCAGAGTGTTTCCTTTAAAATGAGCCATTCCTTAGTATGCAAATGATGCAAAGGAGGAGAAGTCATATTTAATAGATGCCTACCATATTGCACTCTCAATGCTCAGCATATTAGATAGAGTATCTCAAACTCTGTCATCTGTGATATTACTATTCTCACTGTCAACAAGGAAACAAACTCAGAAAGGCTGAGTAGTCCCAGCATGAGCTCTGATAGACAGTGGCGCTGAAACCACACCCTGCTCCTATGTGACTGAGCTGTGTACTCAGTCACTTCAGTCGTGCCTGACTCTCTGCGACCCCATGGACCATAGCCCGCCAGGCTCCTCTGTCCATGGGGGTCTCCAGGCAAGAATACTGGAATGGGTTGCCATTCCCTTCTCCAGGGGATCTTCCCAACCCAGGGATCCAACCCAGGTCTCCTGCATTGCAGGCAGATTCTTTACTGGCTGAGCTACAAGGGTTAACATGAGCTACTATTGTTAATAAACATATAACATACAGTAAAAGAGACTTGCTGTGTGTGAACAGCAGTTAAAGTTCTAGAATGTAAGCAGAGCTTCAAAAATAGTCCTTCAATCCAGGCAAAATGGTTCCAGATTTTCCACTCATAAATAATTATATTATTATCAGCAATCAGAAGATGGGCGTGAAGCCCTATGCTCCCACCATGTATGACAAAACTCACATGTCTCCTATGGCATTCATGTAAGGGGGAGTGGGGAGAAATGCCCAGGACCCCAAGCAGTTTTCTCTCTTCCCCACATGCAGTTTCCCTGTGATGTGTTAACCACCAGGACTAACACTTTACTGAATTTTCTCTTTTACTTCAGATGGTGGGGTGGGCTTGAGGGGGAAGATGCTTTTGAAAAAACACATCAGAAGAGACACATCCAAATTCATGCACTTCCTCAAAGGGCACGCCCTTCGCCTTACAATGCAAACTCCTGGGAGGTTTTACTTTGAGATACACTGGCAATGCTGGTTTACTGACCACATTTTTTAAAAACAGTTCTGTTCCTTTATATTGTACCTTATATTTGAAAAAAGAGAAGCCAGCTTGATCTCCAAGCTTGATGAGCCATTTAGGTCAGCAGGCTACACCATGAAACACCTTGGTCTTTTTCCAAAAACCATAATGACCCAAAAGTCATACAACCATGGAAATGCTTAAACACTGTGCCAACAGCTTAGGAGAAAATTCTGAAAGAGAAGTTTCAAAGATGTTTTCATCAGTAACAACATCAGTTGCAAACATGGTCATGCAAATCTATGGTTCCTCAAGGTCAATATATTGAAGGTGCAGACATTCGTTAGGAAGTATAATTTCTGGCTTGGATGAGATGTGCTTGCTTATTATTTTTTATTTAGCCACCACTCATGCAGCTTCGTCTTCTTTCTCATACTTTGTTTCAGAAAGAATTTAAATGAGTTTATAAGGAGACTTTAAAATACAAGACACACACACACAAAAAATATAAGACACAGCAAAAATTACAAGTGAAGTAGAAGAAGAATTAAAAGGAAAAATGCATCAGAGATATACACAGAGAACAGGAATGAAGTTAGAACACACATCACAGCCTGAACTTGTGACCCGCAATGTGGCCGGCAGCCCATGGGAAGAGGTCAGCCAGGTCAGCTCCACAATTCACAATGTCCTCCGGAAGGGAAGCAGGCCAACCTCTCAGGAAGAATTGTGTAACCTACAGCATTTCCTTTTCCCCATCAGCCCACAGGCCAGGCTGGTCAAGTTTGAATCAGTTCATTGTCACAGGTGACTAAGTGGACAAGTCCCCAAATCTTGCTCCACACTAAACCACCCAATGGAATATGGCATCAGTGCTCACAGGTTTTAAAATGTGGAGGCATGTATAACAAGACGTTTGCCTTTATCAAATCAAAATAAGATTTGAAAATAAGAGTATCTAACTGAGAATAATGTTAATTCCTCTAAGGAAATATTTTCAGATGTCTCCAAAATTCTTTGATTAGGTACTAATGTACTGGGAATAGGATGGAGTGCTGCAGTCCAGGGCATCACAAAGAGCTGAACGTGACTTAGCGACTGAACAACAACAAATACTCCAACTTTAAGGCGTGTCGTTCCCACATACATTTTATCGTAGAATAGTTATGTCTCCAGTAATTATTAGAGAAATGCAAATACAGTGAGGTATCACCTCACACCAGTTAGAATGGCCACCATCAAAAATCCACAAACAATGAATGACGGAGTGGGTGTAGAGAAAAGGCAATCCTTCTACACTGATGCTGGGAATTAAATTGGTGCAGCCACCACGGAAAACAGTAAGGAGGTTCCTCAAAAAACTAAGAATAGAGTTGTCACATGATCCAGCAAGCCCACTCCTGGGCACACATCCAGATAAAACTCCAATTCAAAACTATACATGTAGCCCAGTGTTCATAGCAGCACTATTCGCAACAGGCAAAAACATGGAAACAACCTAAATGTCCATTGGCAGAAGAATGGAAAAGAAGATGCGGTACATAAACACCCTGGAATACCACGCAGCCATAAACAGAACGAAATGATGCCATTTGCAGCAACATGATGGACCTGGAGATTATCATATCAAGTGAGGTAAATCAGAGAAATCTGTATGCAGGTCATGAAGCAACAGTTAGAAATGAACATGGAACAACAGACTGGTTCCAAATGGGAAAAGGAGTACATCAAGGCTGTATATTGTCACTCTGCTTGTTTAACTTACATGCAGAGTACATCATGCAAAATGCTGGGCTGGATGAAGCACAAGCTGGAATCAAGATTGCCGGGAGAAATATCAATAACCTCAGATATGCAGATGACACCACCCTTATGGCAGAAAGCAAAGAACTAAAGAGCCTCTTGATGAAAGTAAAAGAGGAGAATGAAAAAGTAGGCTTAAAACTCAACATTCAGAAAACTAAGATCACGGCATCTGGTCCCATCACTTTGTGGCAAATGGATGTGGAAACAATGGAAACAGTGACAGACTATTTGGGGGGGGGCCTCCAGAATCACTGCAGATTGTGACTGCAGCCATGAAATTAAAAGACACTTGCTCCTGGGAAGAAAAGCTATGACCAATCTAGACAGCATATTAAAAACCAGAGACATTACTTTGCTGACAAAGGTCCACTTAGTCAAAGCTATGGTTTTTCCAGTAGTCATGTATGGATGTGATTGTTGGACTGTAAAGAAAGCTGAGTGCCAAAGCTTTTGAACTGTGGTGTTGGAGAAGACTCCTGAGAGTCCCTTGGACTGCAAGGAGATCCAACCAGTCCATCCTAAATGAAATCAGTCCTGAATATTCATTGAAAGGACTGATGCTGAAGCTGAAACTCCAATACTTTGGCCACCTGATGCGAAAAACTGACTCCTTAGAAAAGACCCTGATGCTGGGAAAGATTGAAGGCAGGAGGAGAAGGGGATGACAGAAGATGAAATGGTTGGATGGCATCACCGACTCAATGGACATGAGCTTGAGTAAACTCTGGGAGTTGGTGATGGCCAGGGAATCCTGGCGTGCTGCAGTCGCAGAGTCAGACACGACTGAGCAACTGAACTGAACTGAAATCAGAGAGAAAGAAAATACCCTATGATATCACTAATATGTGGAATCTAAAATATGACACAAATGAATTTATCTTAAAATAGAAACAGTATCTATGAAATAGACATGAGAAGACTTGTGGTTGACAAGGAGGGGGGTCGGAGAGGCTATTATACATAGAATGGATGAACAACAGGGTGCTGCTGCATAGCAAGGGAACAATATCCAATATCCTGAGATAAATCACAGTGGGAAAGCATATGAGAAAGAATTTGTTTTCCATAATAGTCTTTCCATTGATTCTCATAGCCATGCCAGGGAGATGACTGTAGGACAGTGTGCAATAGCGGATTCGGATTTTCATCTCAATATTGTTTAAAGTGGAAGAAAGTAGAAAATATTATGAACTGCCACCAGTTGGAAAATAAGTAGAGAAATCAAGTTATGATGCATACTGATGGCAGAGCACAAGCAATCTTTCAAAACATGAGTGGAAGATGTCCATATGTAAAAAGAGGAAATAGTATATGAGCGCAGAATATTTTAATTCAATTTTCTCATTGCCACAAAAACCTCTTAGTGTCTGTATTTTTGTGTAGACAGAAGAAGGACGAACAGAAGAGCGGGAGGAAGGGAGGGAGGAACGAAGGAAGGAAGAAACTAACACAACATTGTGAAGCAACTAAACCACAATTAAAAAGTATAATAAGAAAAAAAGAAAGACGGAAGCAAAGAGAAAAGGAGGGAAGGAAGGAGGGGGAAGAAATCCCAAGTTTTTTAAATCACTGCCTCTCAGTAGGATGTTTCTTCCTCCCTGCCCTGTTTTCTAAAAGGCCTGTAATAACACTACACCACTCTCGTAACAAAAGAATATGATTTTCCAAATGCACGGTATGTGTGGCTTGCTATGATCTGCACCTGCTGTTCTGAGGTGACCATGCCCCCTCTCTGTCTGGCCACAGCTTTCTGGTCCACACGGAGCCAGGCCCTGTGGGGAGATGTGAACAAGTTTCATAAATGAGCTCTTCCACTGTGGTGGAGAATGCGAGAGAGAATTAATGGGACTTCTCAAGGACTATCCTAGAAGAGCTGGAAAGAGTGTAAGTTTGTTCAGCCTTACTATGCAGTCATAGCCAATATGGAGCAAGTCCAGTCAGGCTGATTAAGCCAAGGACCGCCCAAACCTTTAAACTGCTCCAGCTAAGACATACCAGTGTCTTTCATGTGAATCATTCATGCCATATTGACATAGCCTGGTGCTGCTGCTAAGTCGCTTCAGTCATGTCTGACTCTGTGCGACCCCATAGACGGCAGCCCACCAGGCTCCCCCGTCCCTGGGATTCTCCAGGCAAGAACACTGGAGTGGGTTGCCATTTCCTTCTCCAATGCAAGAAAGTGAAAAGTGAAAGTGAAGTNCTTGTGGTTGACAAGGAGGGGGGTCGGAGAGGCTATTATACATAGAATGGATGAACAACAGGGTGCTGCTGCATAGCAAGGGAACAATATCCAATATCCTGAGATAAATCACAGTGGGAAAGCATATGAGAAAGAATTTGTTTTCCATAATAGTCTTTCCATTGATTCTCATAGCCATGCCAGGGAGATGACTGTAGGACAGTGTGCAATAGCAGATTCGGATTTTCATCTCAATATTGTTTAAAGTGGAAGAAAGTAGAAAATATTATGAATTGCCACCAGTTGGAAAATAAGTAGAGAAATCAAGTTATGATGCATACTGATGGCAGAGCACAAGCAATCTTTCAAAACATGAGTGGAAGATGTCCATATGTAAAAAGAGGAAACAGTATATGAGCGCAGAATATTTTAATTCAATTTTCTCATTGCCACAAAAACCTCTTAGTGTCTGTATTTTTGTGTAGACAGAAGAAGGACGAACAGAAGAGCGGGAGGAAGGGAGGGAGGAACGAAGGAAGGAAGAAACTAACACAACATTGTGAAGCAACTAAACCACAATTAAAAAGTATAATAAGAAAGAAAGAAAGACGGAAGCAAAGAGAAAAGGAGGGAAAGAAGGAGGGGGAAGAAATCCCAAGTTTTTTAAATCACTGCCTCTCAGTAGGATGTTTCTTCCTCCCTGCCCTGTTTTCTAAAAGGCCTGTAATAACACTACACCACTCTCGTAACAAAAGAATATGATTTTCCAAATGCACGGTATGTGTGGCTTGCTATGATCTGCACCTGCTGTTCTGAGGTGACCATGCCCCCTCTCTGTCTGGCCACAGCTTTCTGGTCCACACGGAGCCAGGCCCTGTGGGGAGATGTGAACAAGTTTCATAAATGAGCTCTTCCACTGGGGTGGAGAATGCGAGAGAGAATTAATGGGACTTCTCAAGGACTATCCTAGAAGAGCTGGAAAGAGTGTAAGTTTGTTCAGCCTTACTATGCAGTCATAGCCAATATGGAGCAAGTCCAGTCAGGCTGATTAAGCCAAGGACCGCCCGAACCTTTAAACTGCTCCAGCTAAGACATACCAGTGTCTTTCATGTGAATCATTCATGCCATATTGACATAGCCTGGTGCTGCTGCTAAGTCGCTTCAGTCATGTCTGACTCTGTGCGACCCCATAGACGGCAGCCCACCAGGCTCCCCCGTCCCTGGGATTCTCCAGGCAAGAACACTGGAGTGGGTTGCCATTTCCTTCTCCAATGCAAGAAAGTGAAAAGTGAAAGTGAAGTCGCTCAGTCGTGTCCAACTCTTTGCGATCCCATGGACTGCAGCCTACCAGGCTCCTCCGTCCATGGGATTTTCCAGGCAAGAGTACTGGAGTGGGGTGCCACTGCCTTCTCTGACATAGCCTGCTACAAGTCTTCAAATCACAATTTTGATGGAAGAAGATAACTAATGGTTAACTCTAGGACCGCATGAGTAGACATACTGTACTTCTCATGGTCTGTATATTAATCTTCATGTAGGGCAAAAGCTCTACAATATAAATAGAGAAAGACCTCAGACAACTGAACACATGCCTTTATTACAGTTAAAGTCATCCCAAAGTCATAGAATCTCATGATTGGAAAGTACTTTATTTCCTATTAAATGTCGTCAAATCAGGTAAAGTCAGCATCTTTCCTATAATATTCCCACATACGGTCAGTTTTCCATGACAGAAAAAAGCACTTTCTTGTCAATGTGAAGAATGTCAAGTGTGCTGTCGACAGGGAAGAGGAGATGCTGGTTGATTGCACTGTTGAGGGCCTTTATATAAAACACCTCATTGCATCTTTACAGCAAACCTCTAAGGTTTTTATATTATCTGTGCCTGTAACAGGAAAAGAAAAATTGGCAACAGCAAAAGACAGAGCCTGAGGATTTTAAAAAATGTCCAGCTATTTGACCGTGTTTCTGCTGCATCCAACTGGCATAGTCTCTGCTTCCAACCTGTGGGAAGCAAAGACCTACCTGCATCTATTCCATCGCAGCCATTTGAACAAAGGACAGTTCCTTTGCCCCTTGTGATGATTTTCCACCTGCTGGGTATTTCATTCATTCTCAGAATATTTGGTTGTAACCAAGTCAAGTAACCAAGACTGGGTTTAAAGTTTCTCAAGCAATAAGGAAAAAAGGTTTTATCTGATATAACTTGAAGTCCAGAGGTAAGGCTGGCTCTTATTTGTCAACACGATGGACACATCTCGTCTAAGACCAAGTTCTTTCCTTCTCTCCCACCTGTCATCTCTAAGAACTTTCCTTTGCCCTCAGTCTGGTGACTTTCATCCCCCCAGGATGGTTAGAGCTGATCCAGGCACCGCATCCAGACTTGACAACCTATATAGCCCACATTTCTCCCTGAGCAATGAGAGACCTCTCCCAGAAGCCTCCAGAATCCTTCTGCTCATTGAATTGGGTCACACACCCATCTTTCAATCAATAACTGGCAAGAGCCACGTGACCTCCTTGACTGGTTGGAACTAATCAAGATGCAATCTCCAGAGCTGGGGATCTTCCCAACCCAGGAATCGAACCCAGGTCTCCTGAATTGCGGGCGGATTCTTTACCAGCTAAGCCACCAGTGAAGCCCAGGGTTGGGCCAGCTTACCTGAAGTTTGTGGAGAGGGCATGGCAGCTGAGCTACAAGATGGGTGTTTCCTAAATGATAGAAGTGAGAGTGGGGGGAAGGTGGGTAGGTAGCCAACAATAGTGCTAGACACACAACACAAAGAAAGTCCAAGACCACCCCGGCCAGACTAGCCTGTGAACGGCCCCAGACTTCCACCTCCCAGATTCTTCATCACTGTATCTTGCTGTCATCCATGACTCTCTGAGAAACAGCCGTTTGCTCTGTCTCTAGAAATCTCAGTTTCACCCAGGTTTTAGATTCAGGTCGATCCCACCTCTAGCCTATTGACCCCTCTCATTCTAGAGTCTAACTTGGCATCTGCTTAGTGACCTTGGATCAGATGCAAACCTCACTGGCTTCCCACTTCTCAGTGTGGGCTGCAACCTCCAGAAACTGACCAGCCCCTTGCTCGAGGGGTATTAACCTCTCCCTGAGTTATTGCCACGTGTTTGGCCCAAGAAGCCACAGACCTGGGATTCCTGGCTGCCCCTCATGTTCTGGGTATAAATGGAAGCAAGTGATGAGATCCGGCATTCCAACAAGACACTCAAGGGACCGCGGGATGCAGTCCTGCAGTGTGGCAGAGTTAACTGCACACGATGTGCATCTGGACCTAGGAGACACAGGACATGGGAAGGAACTGGGCCGATGAACTTCCTGTCCTCCACCCCTCTTGTGGACTTCCCTAAGCCAGAGTTCCACCAAACAGATGGCCTGGAGATGTCCTTTTGGCTCAGTGGGTGCACCAGCCGAGTATTCTAGATCATCTCCTCATCAGTTCAGTTCAGTTGCTCAGTCGTGTCCGACTCTTTGCGACCCCATGAATCGCAGCACACCAGGCCTCCCTGTCCATCACCAACTCCCGGAGTTCACTCAGACTCATGTCCATCGAGTCCGTGATGCCATCCAGCCATCTAATCCTCTGTCATCCCCTTCTCCTCCTGCCCCCAATCCCTCCCAGCATCAGAGTCTTTTCCAATGAGTCAACTCTTCTCATGAGGTGGCCAAAGTACTGGAGTTTCAGCTTCAGCATCAGTCCTTCCAAAGAAATCCCACGGCTGATCTCCTTCAGAATGGACTGGTTGGATCTCCTTGCAGTCCAAGGGACTCTCAAGAGTCTTCTCCAACACCACAGTTCAAAAGCATCAGTTCTTCGGCGCTCAGCCTTCTTTACAGTCCAACTCTCACATCCATACATGACCACAGGAAAAACCATAGCCTTGACGAGACGGACCTTAGTCGGTGTCTTAGTCGGCATCTCTTTGTAGTTCATTGTAAAGCTTTAGCCAGCTTGGCAATGCAGGGCTTCACCTTGGTTCACATCTTTCTTGGCTTTTGTCTTTATCTCACTCTGTGCCCTAGACTCCATCTCCCAAATAAAGTCTCAGCACTTCAAGCCTCGATTCAGGCTCTGCTTTCTAGAACTCAGGCTATGACAGACCTCACAGACAGCAATGGGCTGCATGACTCTCTAGACCACCAGTCAAGGGATCTGTCAGAAACAGGACGTGAGAAAGTACCGCTGCAGTCTCAACTGTGAAGCCTGCATAAACTACAAAATAGAAATGGGTATGCATTTTCAGGTTATCTGGGGGGCAGGGAAAGAGTGATTTTGCTTGAGGACATAGCAGCAGCATAATTAACTGGACATAAACATTTACTTGCAGAAATGTAAAACTACTCTATAATATGTAAAATCAATAAAGCCTGTAACATGATGTCACTGCCGAGACGACGTCCAAATCTTCCTGAATGTATATCACTGGCTGGCTGGCTGTGCGTGTGTTTCCTCAGTCACTTCAGTCGTGTCTGACTCTTTGTGACCCTACGGACTATAGCCCACCAGTCTCCTCTGTCCATGGGATTCTCCAGGCAAGAATACTGGAGCAGGTGGTCATGACCTCCTCCAGGGGATCTTCCCGACCCAAGAGTAGAACCCATATCTCCTGCATTGTAGGTGGATTCTTTATCCACTGAGACACCTAAACAAATCAGAGGGCAGTTTACTTTAGAATCACCTTGAACCCCCAGAGGTATTTGTTTATATAATCCATCAGAACTCAGTGACTAAATTTTGATAGCAGGTCATATATAATTTTAGAAGCAAAGAAATCAACCAAAAAAGTATATTGGCCATGGACAGTGACTGGAAATTTTAAAAAGTCATAAAAACAACCGTAGAGAGAAGGTAACAAGGGTGGACAATTTGAGATGGACTAGACAAAAGTAATTTTTAACTGGCTGGTATTGGAAGATGCGTTTTGTTTCTGGTGTGACTTCTGCCTCAGGACGTGTTCACTGAGACCACATTCCCTCCCGTCCTGAGCTCCCACTGCCGTCCTGACCTGAGACATAAGCCGTCCGCTGCTGCCATGTTTTGATCCACATGTTCCCGTCCGCCTGGAATACCTTTCCTTTTCGTGTTGTCTGATGCCTCTTTTTAATTCAGTTCCTTTGTCAACTCCTTCAGGGGTATTTCTGCACCACCAGACAAACTGACAACCACATCCTGTAGACCTAACATGGCCCACTCCCGGTTTCCCCATGGCCCATAAGCCGAGTGGGCTTCCAGGTGGCGCTAGTGGTAAAGAACTCAGCTGTCAAAGCAGGAGACACAAGAAACCCTCAGGTTTGGTCCCTGGGTCGGGAAGATCCCCTGGAGGAGGGATGGCAAACCACTCCAGTATTCTTGCCTGGAAAATTCCATGGACAAAGGAGCCTGGAGTTGGATATGAAGCAACTTAGCATGCATGCATGAGCCAAGAATGGTTTCTACAGATCAATATTTGCAATCTCTCTGACAACAGAGAAGACTAAGTTTGAATCCCACTGAAGCAAGATGTTATCCACTCCCAACAAAAAAATAAATACCAGAATTCTGTTCTACTCATTAGAAGACCTCCATTACAAAAAAGAAAAAAGAAAGAAAATTATATTCAATAACTAGTGGTATTTTTACAATGTCTCAGTTAAAATTGATGGGCATTTCTTTGCCCTCTTGTTCTATAATACCTATGCAAGACCCTTGATTGTACCTCTTGGCCTACACAGGTCAAAAATTTCAGGTTGGCCAAAATGATCATTTGGATTTTTCCGTAAGATGGAACAGAAAATCTGAATGCACGCTGTGGCTAACCCAACATTCACTACCTCACCCTCCATAGGAAAATAATCTGTCAACCTCTACACTAGAATCCCAGAGCCAAAGCAGCCAGGATTTTCTCTCCAGCGCCCTAATTAGAAAGATAGAGAAACCAGTGCCCAGAGGAACGGAAGGTCTGCCCCTCCCTTTCCTCAGAAGCCTTGAGGCTGGCCTCCCAAGCCTCGGGGCTGTGCCAGGCCCCTTCCCCAGACACAGCTCCCCACTCGCTTGTTAAGTGACTAGAAAGAAGCAGGATTTCTCAGAGAACACGGAAATCAGTCAGTGCGCCCAGTCTCCACCAAATATACCTTGCCCCTCCGGTCTTTTGTTCCTTGATGAATTTAATGGAAACCCAATGCTTGGATCACATTCAAACCTCCCTCTGTCTCCTGCAAGAGCTCAAAGATGCTCTGTGAGAAGCAGCTGTGAAGAGGGAATGTGATCGGTTAAATGCGAGCAGAGCCAAAAGTCTGAAAAGAACTCTACAGTCTAATCATGGTTTATTAAAAACCCTGACAAGGCTGCGCCTGACTGACAGCCTACCTGCACCCCCAGTGAAACACCTCCGCCTCTGCCCGGAGGCCCACGTGGCACCTACCAGAACTCTATACCAAGGGGCAGCGTTGGAACTGTAGCTCCATTCATCATGTTTACCAAAAGGTCAGACAGCCTGTCCGGAGACTTTATTCAAATTTAATGTGTTTTCAAGAAGCTTTGAAAAAAATAAAACTCAGCCTGCATTTGGAATAAGGAGCCATTGATTTGTGTGATTTGTGTTTCCAAGGTCATCAGCTTTATGAAACTTGGTCACCAGGCCCTGGCATGAGAGGGGTTAAGAGATGACAAATAATAGGAGTGCTTTCCCTCTGTGTTCAGTGAAGCTTTGTTTATTTATTTACTTCCTTATTTATGTTTTGTGGTTTTTACACAGTCTCTTGATCAAATCCCATCTGTGAACATACGTTTTAAAATATATATATACAGGAATGAAGAGCAGAGCCTGGCCCTGGTCCACCCCAGACACGGGCTGCTGCTGCTGTGTGACCTCAGCTCCACTCTGCAGCCTTTCTGAGCCTCGGTTTCCCCATCAGCTGTGTTACAGGATTTTCACTCTCTGTCTGGCTCTCTCCATCAATGAAGCTTTATTTAAAAACCTGGTGATAATAGATAGTTCCAGAATATCTGCTTTAAAACCATGGTGGTTATAGGTATTTTCAGAATATCTCTAGATATACTGAAGAAATTAGAATTCCAGCTCAAGTGTTTTCAAGTCCATAGAAATGAGAGATAGATAGATGGACAGACAGACATGGTATAGTTATAATTGAAAAACATGATTTTCTGGGCAATTACTTGATTATGCCAATCATGCGTTATTCAAAACCTCAAAGAAAGGATATGCAACCAGGCACACTGTGCTCAATCTGTAGCAGAATTTTCAGAAGCAATGTTCACATTATGATGTGACTAGCTGGGCAGGTTTTTCGTATATATTTCCTATATATTCCTAACTGCACTTATGTGACATGCATCTTATTATGGATTCTTCTGTTACAGGATGCTTGTGAGGACAGAGGCATGCGGGTCCTGTCTACTGGCACTATTACTTGAAACAAATTCTCCCCTTCAATCCATTCAGGTAACTTCTACACAAACAAACTAGCTCTCAAGGGACCACAGAAACATTGTTAGTCTTGATTTGGAAAAAAAGGCAAAGATCCAGGAAGGTTTTGACAATTTAAGAACTAAAGGAACCAGACAAATATCATGTGATATCACTCATATGTGGAATCTAATTTTTAACAAATGAAATAAACTTATTTACAGACTCACAGATTTGGAAAACAGACTTACGGTTACCAAAGGGAAAACATGCAGGGAGGAATAAATTAGAACCTTGGGGTTAACATGCACACACTACTATATATATACATTAATAAGATAGTTAACCAACAAGGACCTACTGAACAGCACAAGGGACTCTGCTCAATATTCTGTAATAACCTAAATAGGAAAAGAATCTGGAAAAGAATGAATGTGTGTGTGTGTGTGTGTGTGTGTGTGTGTGTGTGTATAATGGAATCACCATACTGCACACCTGAAACTAACGCAACAGTATAAATCAACTGTAATCCAATAAAATTAAAAAAAAAATACAAAGAGTAAAAAGGGTGAAAGAAACATATGTGTCACTAATGTGTAAGAAGGCAGGATAAACCTGCAGAACTCCCATGGGTCTGAGGAGGGGGCAGATAAGAAAGGAATAACAAGATTTATCATCTTTCTGCCTTTTCCAGGATACACTCTTTCCTGCACCTTGGAACCCGATGCTCTTTTGTTTGCAGAACAGATGTGGAAGCCAGAAGAGTGAGTCAGTGGACAGAACCAACTATGCCATCAGACAATCCAGAAGTGAATCTTCATTCCGCTGCTAAGTCGTCATCTAACTTGTCGGAACCTCGGTTTCCACAAGTCCAGCAGGCGCCTCAGTAGGCCTTCATTATTTGTTTGTGGTGAGAATTAACTGAGATAACCTCTGTAAACATCTCTCCATGGTGCCAGACTTTCACAGATCTTGAAGAAACACAAGGAGATGGAGGGTAGGTCAAGTTCACTGAGGCACTGTGGAGACCTTCCCTACGTGGCCCTTATCTTCACTCGGAATCGTGAAACTGAAGGGGAGCTTAGGGACCACGTGCTTGCTTCTCAAACGTGAGTGCACGCCTCAATCACCTAAGGAACTTTGTTTTGAAATCTAGATTCTTGGGCCCTTCCCCCACGTCTACTCAATTAGAACCTCTGGAATGGATTTCTGACCTTAGTATGTTTTAAAAATCAGCTCCTGAGTGATTCTAGTAAGACACCAAGTGTGGCTCCTTCTGATTTAACCTGTGCCATGTGCTTAGTCGCTCAGTCATGTCCGACTCTTTCTGCCCCTATGGACTATAGCCCACCGGGTTCCTCTGGGATTCTCCAAGCAAGAATACTGGAGTGGGTTGCCATTTCCTTCTCCAGGGGATCTTCCCAACCCAGGGATCGAACTCAGGTCTCCCGTATTACAGGTAGATTCTTTACCGTCTGAGTCACCAGGGAAGTTGAATACTGGAGTGCATAGCCTATCCCTTCTCCAGGGAATCTTCCCGACCCAGGAATCGNTCTCCAAGCAAGAATACTGGAGTGGGTTGCCATTTCCTTCTCCAGGGGATCTTCCCAACCCAGGGATCGAACTCAGGTCTCCCGTATTACAGGTAGATTCTTTACCGTCTGAGTCACCAGGGAAGTTGAATACTGGAGTGCATAGCCTATCCCTTCTCCAGGGAATCTTCCCGACCCAGGAATCGAACTGCGGTCTCCAGCATTGCAGGTGGATTCTTTACCAGCTGAGCTACCAGGGAAGCCCTCTGACTTAACCTGCTCTCCATCAAATGAAAAAAAAAAATCTCCTCTTCATTACCCTTGCTCCAGCCCCTTCAGGGCATATCAGTTGCTCTTAAACAGATAGGATCTTGTGCTGTCTCAGTCCGGTTGTTAGACGGTGTTTTCTGAAGGTCAGAAGTCTTATTTCTATGCTCCCAATTTACTTCTTAGTATGAAAAAACCCTTCCTATGTAATAACTTTCCTAGAATATTAAGCCTGCTGTGTCTAATTAACCAAGCCTGCTACAGATCTTTTTTCTTCTCTAGTTACTTCAAATATTTCTCCCAGGACATAGTTTCTAATCAACCACAGTCAATCAACAATCAACTATCTTCCTCCTCATCCTAACAACTAGATCAATTATAACAGTCCTCCCTGAAAGATCACACTGGAACACAACAAAATTCTCTGTGTGGTCTAATTAGCACAAGCAATCATTTCCATGATCTACACAGTCTAATATCTTATTAGCTGTTAATAAGGTGTTAGATAAGTAGTGTCTCTCTTTTGACAACTCTTTGAACCTGTGATGTGACAGGTCCATCAGAACCACAGATGTTCTTCAGAAACAGCTAGCAAACCATGTCTTCGTTATTCTCACATGTGTATTTAACTTACTGATGCAAATTAGGGGTGGGTTTACCCTGCAGTTTTGTTTTGGAGGCTTTGGAAGCATCATCCCAACTTGTGGAGGTAATAAATAGAATTTTGATTATAATCAAAATGTGCGTTATTTGTCTTTGCTTTGTGTCATCTAATTCAGTCGCTGACTTAAAAAGATGCTGTACCAAGGGTTAAAGCCTATGCAACCCCATTAGAGGCCTCCACCTGGATGGACATGGCCCCACACGACTAGCGACAAGTCTGATCCTCTCTAACGCTTTGCTGACATCAAGAAAAAAGCTGATTGGAGAGTCTGATGCATCTACCAGCCTCATAAAGTATTTATAAGGGAACTGAAATCAGCTTCAGCTGTCTTCCTGTAAATTAATACAGGTATTCCTCAGCATCCTCAGCGGGTTGGTTCCAGGTTCCCAGACAATTACAAAATCCACAGATGCTCAAGTCATTGGTATAAAATGGACCAGTATATCCGAGGCCGGATTTCGCATCCACAGGTATAAAGAGCTGACGGCAGGCAGAAGTGGCTATAGATCCTTGCCTTTTCTAAAGGTACATAAACAACTTAATGAGCTATTTCACAGTGTTGCAAGGCTGTAAACATCAAGGCTACCAGTTTATATCAACCAGAAGCTAGTCTTTATGAGAATAAGGGAATTATACAACTGTCCTCATTTTTCTGGAACTTCTTTATGTGCCCTCAGAGGTTACTAACCACGATGCTGAGACTGAAATCACATTTCTAAGTTCCCTTAGCATTTTAGAGGCTTGGCTCCTCTTATTCTTGGTGTTAAATTTACTAAGTCTTCTTTTCCTGGCTTGTATTTCCTAGGCCAGGGCTCCCCAGGTGGCTCAGTGGTAAAAAAAATAAAAGTCCTCCTGCAATGCAGAAGATGTGGGTTTAATCCCTGGGTCAGGTAAACCCCATGAAGAAGGAAATGGTAACCCACTCCAGTATTCCTGTCTGGAAAATTCCATGGACAGAGGAGCCTGGCAGGCTACAGTCCATAGGGTAGGAAAAGAGTTGGACATGACTCCAAGACTAAACAACAACATTTCTGAGGCCACTACACTTCCATATTTTGTTTTTAGCATTTTCTCTTTGTTCTTGGGCAATGTTTTTCCATCCTAGACAATTGAAACAAAAATAGAAAAAGTGAATTCTTCTTTCTCTCCATCAAGTTAATACACAGGTCTGTTTTTCACTTCCTCTCTTGCTCCAAAGCCCAAATAGCTTTCTTCCCAAGCCACTGCTACTCTGGCACCGTCCTTCCCAACTTGATCTTCACAGTCCTGTGCCTTGCTTTCAAATTCAACCTTGATCACTGGACATTTGAGGCCAGATAATTCTTTGTTGGAGGGTAGAGGGGCTGTCCTGTATATGTAGGGTATTTACAGTGGTAAATCTGACGCCTCTGCCCACGAGGTGCCTGTGGTACACACACACCCCTGTCTCAGGGATGACAACCTGAAGACACCTTCAGACGTTGCCACCAGTTGAGAGGCTAGTTGGGGAAATTTTTGGAGTCATATTTCAAAACATTTCGATGATATGGAAGTCCTGTCACGTGCCACAACATGGATGAAATTTGAGGACGTTGTGCTCAATATCACCAATTATTAGAGAAATTCCAATCAAAACTACAATGAAGTATTACCTCACACCAGTCAGAATGATCAGCATCAAAAAGTCTACAAATAACAAAAGCTGAAGAGGGTGTGGAGAGAAGGGAACCCTCCTACGCTGTTGGAAGGAATGTAAATTGGGGCAGTCACCATGAAGAATGGCATGGGGGTTCTCTAGAAAACTAAAAACAGAGCTATCATATGACCCAGCAATCCCACTTTTGGGCGTATATCCAGAGAAAACCATGATTCAAAAGGCTACATGCACCCCAGTGTTCACGCAGCACCATCTACAGCAGCTGAGACATTCAAACAAGCCCACTGTCTGTCAACAGGTGAACGGATAAAGATGCGGTGCCTGTGTACAGTAGCAGAGTGCTCAGCCATTGAGAAGAATGGAATAACGCCATCGGGAGCAACATGGATGGACCCGGAGATAATCATACCAAGTGAAGGGAGCCAGACAGAGACACAGACCATGCGATATCACTTATACATGGAATCTAAAAAGAAAAAAAAATGGCACACATGGACTTATTTACAAACTAGAAACAGACTCACAGACTTAGATAGTGAACTTATGATTACCAAAGGGGAATGGGGTGGGGAGGGAGAAATTGAAAGATTGGGATCAAAATATATGCACTAGTGTATATAAAGTTAACAATAACTACCTCCTGTAGAGCACAGAGAACTCTACTCAATATTCTGTAATGACCTACAGGGAGAAGGAATCTAAAACTCAGTGGCTACATGTGTATGTACCACTGAATCAGTTTGCTGTACACTTGGAACTAACACGACACTGTAAATCAACTATGCGCCAATAAAAAACTATGAAAGAAATTTGAGGACATCATGCTGAGTCAGATCAGACCACAGTAAGACAAATACTGGATGATTCCATTTGTATGAGCTATTTAAGTAGTCAGATTCATAGAAACAAAAATAGTAGGTTTGATCCCTGAGTCGGGAAAATGTCCTAGAGAAGGAAATGGCAACCCACTCCAGTATTCTTACCTGGAAAATTCCATGGGCAGAGGAGCCTGGCAGGCTACAATCCATGGGGTCCCAAAGAGTTGGACACAACTGAGTGACTGAGCACATAAAAAAAAAAAAAAACTTTTAGATTATAAGGTAACCTTCCTTGACAAGTGCCCCTTGCTGCCTATCAGCTGCTTCATACTTATATCTGCTACCAACACCTCCATGCAATCTGGATTGTATGTGGGCATTCCAGGGACCCTCCTCGGGGGACCAAGACCCCCAAATTAGAGCTCTTAGAAACTGTCTGTTGAACCAGACATCTCCCCTATTTTATTGGCACATCTGTCATTGTTTAATCCACCAAAGAAAAAGTTGGAACACTTTCTCCTCTAGAGCCTCTCAAATCAAAAAGTTAAGATGAAAATAGTGAAATTATGAGATGTTACCCTAAAGTTCTCAATGCTTCTAATTCCAATACCCACACAGACTCTGGGATGTAGGAAACTAACCAGTTCTCCTTGACTCTTTCTTACACACGCTTACCTAGAAATGCTGAGTTATACCAGAAGTAATCTTTTCTCCTTGTGGTTTATTTCTAACTACTTTTCCAACAAAGTTTTTTTGTTTGTTTGTTTTTTACTTTGACCGGCACATTACTCAATGTACTTTTGCTGATGTGTCCTTGTAATAAAGTCAATTGAGCAAAACCCAGAGGGGAGGATGCTTTCAAATGTCTTTGGGAAGAAAGAAAACAATCCACCAAAAGAAAGGCAACACGGTTCCTTTAGAAACAGCTGCTGTGGCAAAAAAAAAAAAAAAAGAATGTACAGAAAAGGACAGTTTTGTGATTGAAAGGGAATGCGAAAGTCAGAATCCCTGCCAACACAGAAGGAGAGAAGCCGAGAACGCTTGGCGGGCAGTTACCGGGCTGGCTGCTGACACACAAAGAACTCCGAACCCGCCCTTCCGGGAAGACGAGCTGTATGTCTTCCCCTCTGAAGTTCAGAAGATTGGCCTGCCTCGTCGTGGCACCGTGACCTTGACTTTGTAAAAGTTCCCACCACAAACCCTTTCCCAGAAATTCTTGGGAAGCTTTCTGAGTCCGACACAGACCACGTTTGACACCTGCCAGTAGCCACTGGGCCAGTATTTGTCAAACTTTAAGGTGCTTGGAAATCATCAGGAAAGTTCATTTTAAATGTAGCATCCTGGGACCTGCCCACCAGAGATTTACTACGTTCGGGCTGGTACCTAGGAACTGACATTATTAACAAGCAATGCTGGTAGTTCTGATATCTGGTTGAGAAACACCATCCGAGGTGCTTCAGGATGAAGTTAAGAAAACCCTGATCTTGTGGCCTGGTCATATGGGCACAAAATCTGTTTTATCCTGGTTTTCCCTACTTTTCTCCCCAAGGCCAGAATCAGCACATAAGCAACATAAAACCGTGCTACCAAAGGCTGTATGTAAATCCTTCCAAAAAAGAGAAATACAGAAAAGGCAATGCTGCTCACCAAAAGATATGTGCTCAGTGAAATATGTTGTCACTCTCTTAAGCTTCAGTGTCTGTAGTCTTTCCTCAAAAAAAAAAAAAAAAGGCACACACACATGTTTTTCTCCCCTAATAAGCCAGGAGGTTTAAATATTACATGCAAATGCCTTGCCAGTATTGTTCATAAACATTCTCTCCATCTGTGAGGCCACTGAGACAGCCGGGAGCTGAGCTGCCCGACTACTGAGGGCCATCTCCACGGCGGACAGTGGAGAATCCACCTGTCAAGTTGGCTCAGGCGTCCGTGTTTCCGGGAGAGAAGAGTTCTACGTCATCCACCGGAGAGGCAGCTGACTCTGACTTCTCTAGAAACCTATTTCTCAGGCCTCGAGATGACCCCACACGAGCAGGCTCTCTCTTCTCCCAGGCTCATGGGGCAGAGGCTTTTAGAGGAGGTCGCGATAGCACCCTCCCTGGTAGCGGTGGTCTAGTTGCTCAGACGTGTCCGGCTCTTTGCAACCCCATGAACTGCGTGTAACCCACCAGGCTCCTCTGTCTGTGGGATTTCCCAGGCAGAATACTGGAGTGGGTTGCTATTTCTTTCTCCAAGCATCATCTCTATTTGAGCCCAAAATGACGTTGTTTCTACTCACATTCTACAAAAATAAATGAACACACAAATAGGAATTTTTTTCTTATATTTATGAATAGATACAGAAACAAAAGTGCACAGAACATCAGCACACAGCTAGTGAGTTTTCACAAAGTTGAACACACCTTTCTAAACTATCTCCTAGATCTAGACATGAAACATCCCAGGATTTCAGAAACCATCTCTCATACCCCTAACCATCTCTCACTGCCCCTCCCAGATAGGGGCGAGAGCATGGTTTGCCTGTCACTGGCCCTGATGAAAGAAATAATGTCGTCTGTGCTCTTTTGTGTCTTCGGTCTTTCCAAAAAACTGCTGGTGATATATGAATGCCCAACCTTGTTCTCCTGGGATACTGCTGTTAATCAAACCTGTAAGATGTATTCAGCGGAGCAAAGCGATAGATCTACCTTTGAGAAAACTCTCTAAATTTTAGCAGCGGCTTAAAACATAAAATTGGCAGGTACCATAGAAACCGTTGCTGCCTTTCCATGACATTAAATTCACACCAACTGCCTACTGCGTGACCCCACTGGACTGTCAGCTCTGCACTAAGACCAGGAGGGTGAAAAGGCCTGGCTCACACCCAGGAAGCACTGAGAATGTATCCAGAGAAGTCAGTGCACACCAAAGAAGAAAGAACTATCAAGACTGTGTATATGTGTTTATAGTACTACACTGTGTAGTCCAGACAGAGGAGAAAACAGTAAGGGTCTCCTTGAGTTGCAGGCAAAACTTGCAAAGTGAGTTCTGGAGGAAGGAGCCCAGTGCACGCTTCCTGTCAAGGGAAGTGTTCCCAGGACAAATGGAACTGTGTCCTGCTCACTGTAGCCAGTGATACAAACTCTGTGTTACCCATGGCTCTAGGGCAGGAGCAGCAGCCTAGCAGGGAGGTCAGGAGCAGGTGGCCCAGGTGGGCAAAAATAGGCAACAGGTCCCCGTTAGAGGCTGAGGAGAACTCTGACACTGTTGGTGAGAATGTAAATTGGTACAGCCACCATGGAAAACAGTAGGGAGGTTCCTCAAAAAACTGAAAATAGAGTTGCCATATGATCCAGCAATCCCACTCCTGGGCATACGCCTAGACAAAACTATAGTTTGAAAAAATACATACACCCCTCTGTTCATGTAGCACTGTTTACAACAGCCAAGACATGGAAGCAACCTAAGTGCCCAGTGACGGAGGAATGAATAAAGAAGATTTGGTGCATACACACAATGGAATACTACTCAGCCATTAAAAGGAATGAAATAATGCCACGTGCAGCAACACGGGCCTGGAGATTATCATTCTAAGTGAAGTAAGTCACACAGAGAAAGGCAAATACCGTATGACATCCCTCGTATGTGGAATCTAAAAATGATACAAATGGGCTTATTCACCAAATAGAGACAGACTCAGAGCCTTCAAAAACAAATTTATGTGACCAAAGGGGAAATGTGGGGGAGAGTGATGAATCAGGAATTCACGACTGACATATACACACCGCTATATATAAAATGGGCTTCCCCGGTGATGCGGTGGTAAAAGAAGCCACCTGCCAATGCAGGAGATGCAGGAGACATGGGTTTGATTCCTGGGTCAGGAAGATCCCCTGGAGGAGGAAATGGCAACCCACTCCAGTATCCTACCTGGAAAATTCCATGGACAGAGGAGCCTGGTGAGCTATAGTCCCTAGGGTTGCAGAGAGTCAGATATGACTGAGCAACTAAGCAGGCATATGTGAAATAGATAACAACAGGGACCTACTGTAGAGCACAAGGAACTTTATTCAGGATTCTGTAATAATCTATAAGGGAAAGAATCTGGAAAAAAAAATGGATATACAGATATGTATAATGCAACCACTTTGCCGTACACCTGAAATTAAGACAACATTGTAAATCAACTGTACTCCAATATAAAATTAAAAAGTGAATTAAAAAAAAAAGTAGGTTCCTGTTGCCAAAAAGCAGAAAGGAATGTCGACATTTGAAAGTGAGTGATGGTTTGCCACTGTGTTATTTTTTCCTCAGGGAAGCTCAGCACCTCTTTATGAAATATTAGTGCTTGAGCCAAAGAGGTTCCATAACCGAATCTTATGTCTTGGTAACAACATTCAGGGTCAGGCAACAGTTTGTTCCTTTTAGTACTGAAGAGTTCATTTAAAGTTGGCAAAAGTAAAAAAAAAAAAAAATAATTCATTGACCTGGTGGTAGGAATTCATTCATACGGGCTTCCCCGGTGGCTCAGGCAGTTAAGAATCTGCCTGCAGACCGCCTGCAATGCAAGAGACTTGGGATCAATCCCTGGATCAGGAAGATCCCCTGGCAAAGGAAATGGCAATCTACTCCAGTATTCTTGCCTGCAGAATCCCGTGGACAGAGGAGTGTGGTGGGCTACAGTCCATAGAGTCACAAAGAGTTGGACATGACTTAGCAACTACACCACCACTTTCCCATATATATGTTAGCTATAATCTTCATCACAATCTAAAGAGCAAATATATGAAAACTAAGACTCAGCCGCAACACTTATCTTAGGATTCAGTAGCTTGTAAGGGGAGTTGACTAGATTTGAAATAAATCTACCTAGATACAGATATCTAGATAGAAAACCTAGAGGGCAGAGGGTTACCCCTTTCAGACAGGTATGCTGGTAATGATCACAATGGCCCAGTGCAATCAATAATCATATAGTATTTTCTATTCTACATATTCTTTACTTTGTATTGTCCTTAACAGTCCCACAAACAAACTCATCCCCTTGGGACCTGGAAGAGGCCATACTAGCAAGCCAGGCCAGTTGCAGGGGGCTCTGTAAGCGGGAGACCACAGCTGAAGGCCAGGACTTTTGGTTTCCTTGCCACTGTTGTTCCCACAGAATAGAAAAGCAAAACTTCGGTACATGTGTATAAATTTGGAAGATAAACTGTAATGTGGTCCTGGAGTCATGGGTGAAATAAAAATCCAAGATTATACACGGATGAAATGTCTTTATAACACAGTTGCTCAAAATGCCCTTCTTTAAAGAGACTTGGGGAGGGGGTAAGACTCAAATAGAATAGTCCTGACAACGATTTGTTTGATCAAATCCCAGCTTTCTCCGGCAGCACAGAAACGTCTATAGAAATGGCTTTGCCCGCATCTGAGAATCAGAGAAGCAGAGGAAGGTTAAACACGCAAATGAGGCCGCAAAAGTCATGACTGTGGACGCGTCTGAGCTCCCAGCCTGCTGCTTCGGGGCGGCACCTGGCTCCCCTGGATGAAGGAACAGAAGTGCAGAAAGCAAGCTGGCAGGTTGTCCCAGAAAACACACCACGCTTGGGCGCCTTGGCTGAAAGAATCGGGCAACACAGCAAGGCAGTTTAAACGCTCAGCGGCTCACCTCGGCCCAAGGGAGCCTTGTATGGGCAGTGCTCACTGAGATCCCTGGACTTGGCCAAGAAGCCAGGCATCCACGCCACTAAATAGCCACGGAAAAGGAGCTTCCTTGGAGGACAGTGCGAGGCCAGACAGCCCCTCACCCCAGGGAGTCGTGAACACGGTTTCTAAGGGCGAGTGGGCTGCGCTGTCATCACAGTCGCAAAACACTTGGCTTCCAGCGGCCTTAGGCACCTCCTTGACAACTGAGTTATCTACTTGCTTCAAGTGTTCCCCTTGAAGTAGGCAATGGCAGGGCTCCACTGAGTTCCTGGGAGGTCTTCTGACCTTGGCACATGCCCCTCCTTCCTTTGGTGCATTTTACATTCTGAAAGTCTGGCAAGTTTTTCAAGAAGGGAGGGCTCCAGGCACCTGAAAATTCATGTGTCCCTTGGAGAACCCCGCACCAAAGACTGACTGCTGGCATTTGTCTGCCCGGGCCCCAAGACAAGGCTGTTTGTACCTGGAATTCCAGAGACTGTCATTCAACAGCTCTTTCCGCCTTCCTCTAAGCAAAATCCAGCCCAAAGAACCAGCAGAAGGAGAACAAAAATGTCACTCTCCACAGCACACCACCGGAGCTCCGCGAAGGCCACCTGTACAAAGTGTGACTGAAGAACCTCTCGATGAGGACAAAAGAGCACAGTGGGAAAGGTGGTTTAAACAGCATTTGAAAAACGAAGGTCCCGGCATCTGGCCCATCACTCTGTGGCAAATGGATGGGGGAAAAATGGAAGCAATGGCAGATTTTATTTTGGGGCTCCAAAATCACTGTGAACAGTGACTGCAGCCATGAAATTCAGACGCTTGCTCCTTGGAAGAAAAGCTATGGCAAACCTAGGCAGCATATTAAAAAGCAGAAACACTGCTTTACTGACAAAGGTCTATATAGTCAAAGTCTGGTTTTCTCAGCAGTCAGGTATAGATGTGAGAGCTGGACCATAAAGAAGGCTGAGAGGGAAGTGAAAGTGAAAGTCGCTCAGTCGTGTCTGACGCTTTGCAACCTCATGGACTCTCCAGTCCACGGAATTCTCCAGGCCAGAATACTGGCATGGGTAGCCTTTCCCTTCTCCTGGGGATCTTCCCAACCCAGGAATCAAACCCGGATCTCCCGCATTGCAGGAGGATTCTTTACCAGCTGAGCCACAAGAACACCCCACAATCTGAAGTGTGGTGCTGAAGGAGGCTCTTGCGAGCCCCTTGGACTGCAAGGAGATCCAACAGTCAGTCATAACGGAAATCAATCCTGAGTATTCATTGGAGGGACTGATGCTGAACCTGAAGCTCCGATACTTTGGCCACCTGACGTGAAGAGTAGACTGACTGGAAAAGACCCTGATGCCAGGAAATGTTGAAGGCAAGAGGAGAAGGGGACAACAGAGAATGAGATGTCTGATGGCTTCACTGACTCAATGGACACGAGTTTCAGCAAACTCCAGGGGACGGTGAAGGGAAGCGTGGTGTGCTGAAGCCCACTGGCTTGCAGAGAGTCAGATCTGACTTAGCTACTGAACAACAACAAAACGAATGTCAACTCCCATGCACGCGTTTCAGTTGCGCAGATCAGGAGGCCCCCTGTACATCAACAGATGCAGAGAGATCCTAGCAAAGATGGCAGAGACATGCTCTGTGCCTGCAATGTCTAAGGAACAGATGGCAGAGTCCAAACGCTGCACCTGGATTAAGTATCTGGAAGGAGATAAAACTTTAAGCAGCCATGACCATTTGTAGCTGAGTGTGCAAAGAAAATTTGCCAGCAGATTTGCTCTGGAAAGAAGCTCTGCACAGCCGCAGGTCAAAAATAAATACATAGAGTGTGGCTGAGGCAGAAAATCAGTCCGAAAGGAGAGACAGCACTGCTTCCAGGGCCAGTTTTTAAAGTCTGGTCCAGAGGCATCAGCACAGTCTCTGTTTGAGTTTGTTAGAAATGCAAATCCTGGGCCCCAATCCACACCTCCCCGGGCATGATTTAGCAAGCCCCTGGGGGTGGTTCTGATGAATCCTGAAGTTTGAGAGTCCCTGGTCTAAGGTTTGATTCTCTTAGAAGCCTAAACCCCGCACTGAATAACTGTTGTCACACCCTGAACACCAGGTATTACGGGGTCAATGACTTAGGTTTTACAGTGCTGGTGTAGACACTGGAAAGCTTGAGTTGCAGGGGTTTTTCACTGTAGCCTTAAGGCCGTAAAAAGAATGGTCAGATGCATTGCTCCCCGGTGTGTGGATCAGGCATGGGGTCCCCTTTGTCTGCCCTCCTTTGTACAGCTGTCGGCTGGGTGAGAACCAGTTCATGTCAAAGCCCCAACATGCCCCTACCGGTTCAGGATGTTTAAAAAAAAAAGAAAGGAAGATAAACAGAGAAGCAGAGTCAAGAGTGATGTTTTCTGAGTGGAAGTGTTGTGAGATCTCAGGGACCTGAGTGACCTCTCCTGGCCTTCGCTTTTCTCTGCTTTAAAATGCATGAGTCAACGAGGTGATCTCTGCGGCCAGTTTCAGCCCTAAAGCCACAGCCCTCACCCTGCAGTCTATGCCTCTCCCCTCGTTGAGCTCCAGAGTCCCTGGGGCTCTTATCACCGCTTCCTAATCTCTGGGTCCATTTTTGCTGCTGATTTTCCCAAGAGCAAACCTCTTTGGATTAAAAAAAACCTTTCAAAGCCTCTACTTTTGAACGAGGTGTGTGACTGGTGACTACAAAGAAAGTAACCAGGGTAAGCATAGGTGAGAAAGGTTCATTTCAGCAATGGAGGATAGAAAAAATACAGAGTTTAAGAAGCATTAAAACAAAAATAGAGGTTAATAATATGAAGACAAATAGTCTTTCTCTCTTTCTTAATATGTATTCAACTATTTTTTCATAGCTAGAACTCTTCTTTCTCTTACTGTTAATTTTAAATTCTCACTTCATACTTTGCTCCATTCTTCACTTGCGTGAATAAATTCTCCCCACAGTCAGAGGAGGTAGGAGCTGTTCCATCTCCATGTTACACTGAGAGAACTGAGGCTCCAAGACATTAAGTCACAGGCCCAGGGTGATGCAGAGAGCAGGTGGCAGAGTTGGGACCCAAACGCAGAAAAGGCTGGGTCCTGAGCCAAGTGCTAAGTCCCCCAGTATGCTACATGCCCCAGATTTCTTTTTTAAAAACTGTCATTTGGAATGAGTTTAGGAAGCCTTTGCGTGTGGTGTTTAGTCACTCAGTCGTATCCGACTCTTTGAGATTCCATGGACTGTAGACCACCAGCCTCCTCTGTGCATGGGATTTCCCAGACAAAAATACTGGAGTGGACTGTCATTTCCTTCTCCAGGGCATATTCCTGACCCAGGGATCTAACCCATGTCTCCTGCATTGGCAGGGGGGTTCTTTACCTCTGAGTCACCAGGGAAGCCCTGGAGAAGGTTGCCCTGCTCCTTACAGCGGCCCGTCCAGGTTGTTGCAGACTCCCTCGGGCAGAGGAAGGGCACCTGACTTTGAATCCCCACAGACAGTCACTGGAAGAGCATCTATTTTCCCCACCACCAAGATGAATGACACCACGGCCTTCGTGTTCACAGTCAGAGCCTGAGTACCACTCCAGATCCGGGTACCACTCCAGATCCATTCCAAAAGCCATGCGACCTTGGAAGAGTCACCTGAGCTTGCCAGGCCTTGGTCTACCTGGAAATGAAGGAAAGATTCCTTTCCAAAGGGGAAAAAAGAATCTGTGACTATCCTCAGATCTCTCAGATCTTCCTGGAAATATGCTGATTTGCAGCCCAGGTCCTTCACATGCACAGAACAAACTCTGTGGAAAAGTGAGACATGCAGTCAGGACCCAGAAGACGGAGCTGGGACTGTGTTCCCCACATTGAAGGCTTCTCTTGACCTGAAGTTGCTATATTTACACGCCATATATTGGTACGTGGGCTTTGTTCTTGCTTTTGTGCCTTCGCTTCACCTCCCACAAGTTAGACTACTGTGAAAAACACAGTTGACTGATTATCCTAGAAATCAAAAGAGCCTTTGTTTTCATAGAGGGCGGTCGCCGTATCCTACACGTTGGCGTCTAGCCTGCTTACAATACTGCTTCACGTGTCATCATCTCACAGTTTCACTTTTCCTGGTTTGAACTAGAAACGACCCTACAACTCCCGGGAAAACCTCCTCTTCCCCCCTTGCTGTTTTCTCCTCCACCTTTCCAGAAACAGATAGTTCAGAACAGGGGGAATAATTAGGTATCCCTTACTTACTTTGAATCATATCCACTAGCATTTCCAAACGTGTCATTGATTTTCACCTTTTTGGTAAGACTTGGTGAATTGCAGATGAGAGTTCAGAGAGGCAAATTAGAGCTACTTGGGTTTGAACTTCGGCAAAGGAAATGACAGTGTTGGTGTACCTGCCAGGGATAAATTTGTCCTTCCTAGTTTACTTCCTGACAGGTTCAAAATGTAATCTCAGAATATGTAAAAATTTCATCTCTTCTGGGTACTTCTAATGAATCTCAATTTCTTCTCAATACCCAGTACACGGGTTCCAGTTCAATTTAGTTGTCAAGTCACAGCCAGATTGATAACCCTTCAGAAGAGTAATCATCTTACCCAACTAACTCAATGGATTTCCCTCAGTGAGAATTTTGACTCTTGTAACTAATCCATGGTCCTAGGAATCATGAGACCCAAAAGAAACTTACGAGATGTTCTAGGTTATCTTCACATTTAGGTTAAACTGAGTTAAAAAAAAAAAAAAAAAGAGAGAACCTTGAGATCTTTACTTAAAACAGCCAAAGATTCATTAGTAAAGAAATGCTTGTTTGGGGGGCTTCCCAGGTGGCTCAGTAGGTAAAGCATCTGCCTGCAATGCAGGAGATGCTGGCAGAAAGAGGTTCCATCCCCAGGTAGGGAAGATCCACCGGAGAAGAAAATGGTAACAACTCCAGTATTCTTGCCTGGAGAACCCCATGGACAGTGGAGCTTCGTGGGCTACAGCCCAGGGGGTCACAGAGAGTCAGATATGGCTGAAGCGATTGAGCACAGACAGTACTTATTTTAGCAGACCAATACACAAAATCATTCACTTCTATTTGTCCAAGGGAAAGACGAAAAGAAAAGGTTTTGACAATCAAGTGTTTAATATAATTTAAACCTAAATGAAATTTGTGCAACTGAACTGAACTGACTGAAATGAAATTTGTACTTTAACTCACTAAGAATCTTTTACAGAGTCATGAATTTAACACCTTAAAAAAATGGCTGAAATAAAGTGTGGGCATTTCTAAAATAAGTGTACTGCTGGCATAGACAAGCAGTGGCATTCACAGCAACTAATTCAAACCGCCAGAAATATATTAAAATAACTCTGCACATTAACAAAGAAAGTTCTAAAATTAATTTATACATTGTATTACTCAGGAATCTTATTTGCAAGCAATACACTCTGTGGCTGATTTAATCAGAAAATGAATGAACTGAACTGATATCAGCTGCTTGCAGCATTGAGTTGATAGGAGGCTTGGAAATTGGTCAGGAAGAGGCGATACTAGCCACATCCCAACCAGGGCCAGAGGTGCAGCCCAAGACTTACCCAAAGCAGACTCTGCTTCTGGTCCTTGGAAACCAAACCCAGTAGTTTAGACAATGTCCATCAGTGGCCCCAGGTTCCAGGCATCACTACATACTTGCTGCCTGTGAGCGTCCCAGAAATACATATTTCCTCCTCTGCTTCTTTCATGGGAATGCATGGGACTGGACGATATGCCCTGTTCTGACTCCTTCACATTCCTAGCTCCCAATCCATGTATATAGGTAGATCAACTGACTGATCAACTTTACATCAAGTGGCTACAAGAGAGGCCACGAAAGGAGACTTCCACTCTTTTGCACCTGTGTTACGTGAATGAACCAAGACCCATGGGCGGGGGTGGATGACAGTCAGGATGGAACAAGTGATGCTGCAATAACCAACAAGCCCCAAATCTTAGCGGCTCTAACATAAACCGTTTCTTTCTTTTTTTGCTCAGTCAGTTAATATATCTGTAACTAATTAGTTGGGAGTTCTGCTCTGTGTCATCTTTTTTCTTTTTTTTTCCTCAAAATTTAAGCATGTTTATTGCAAATTAAAAATTGTAACTTTTTAAATTCCTCAAAAAATATGTGTAAAATAAATATGCCTGACTGTGTAGTTAGGGTAAAGTTGAACACTGAGAAGTATACACACAGCACATTTCCTGTTGGTGAATCACATCACTGCATTATCCTATACTGTGTTTCTAAGTTACTACACTCTACTATTCACTTTTTAGTTAAAGGGTAATTGCTTCACAGCGTTGGGTTGGCTTCTGTCGTATAACATGTGCAGGTCTCTATCCTCACTAAGGACAAGGGCTGATGGTGCCGCCTCTGCATGCAGCTTCAGGTTTTCATGGCAAGGAAAGTGCCTGGTGAAACACTCAGTGTCCCTGAAAACTTCTGCCTGGAAACAACACACGTCCTTCCTGCTTGTCTTTTGGTGGCCAAAGCCAGCTATGTGGTCACATACAAGTTCAAGAGGAAGGGGGTTTGCAGGAGCACAAAGATACTTGATGGACAGCACTCATGAATAGTATAATGGCAGGTTCCCAAATAGACTAAGGGGATTCAGACATTAGACAATCAAAAACTGACACACAGCTATTCTACATTAGTGATGGTTCACATTTATTGGGCAGCTACCTTGTTCCAATCACAGTTGCTATTAAAATTGCCTTATATACCTTATCTCATTGAGTGGATTGTAGGACCTTGCTTTTAGCCTTATCCTCATTTATTAATAAGGCAAAAAGGAAGCTACAAAGGTTATGTGACTTGTACAGGGTCACACACTAGGGAATAAAGAGCTGAGACTTCAACATACAATCATCAAGAACTATAAGCTAAAGACCAAAAGCTACCAGAGTCTTTTCCTGCACAGGCCACAGCCACAGCAAGTGCAGACAGAGGGCGGCTGAGGGCTCGCGTGGGAAGCAAGGCTGACCTTTGGCTTCCCGCCCCCCAGCTCCCCTCCTTTCCGCTTCCTGCTCTCACAGTCCGTGCCTCGACCTTCAGTCTCCTTCCCGGAGACCTTGGCTGTGAACTGTGGACGGAAAGAAACCTGGGCCATGGCCAGAAGCCCAGGGTCCTTTTCGCCAGACTGGACTGTAAGCGACACCCAGCCACTCTGAGTCTCAGTCTTCTCAGCTGTAAAGTGGTAATAACAACTTCAAATTATAGGATTATGGTAGAAGTAGAATCTCACTGAAAGGTACTTAAAAAAACACTGTACCTGTAAAATATTATTAACTAGAAAAATGATCTAGTAAAGAATGTCTGCTACAGTAAGATACATCTGGGAAAATGCAAAAAGCTTCAAAATCCAAAAGGATGCACAGCTGAAGAAATTCCTGATCAAAAGGGAAATACTGGGAGGGGGGTTTGAGGGGACTTATCTTTTCCAAACTTTTCTTGAAATGACACCAGATAGACTAACATCTACTCACAAGTCTTGCTTTGCTCTCTCAACATACCCTCATCAGTGAGAGCTGACTAAGCTGTCTGTCTCCTCCCTAAGTAAACCTATTTCTTTAAGCCTGGCCCCCCTAAGACTCTCTAATACATTTCCAGAAGCACTGACACCTCAAATCATGTTGAGCCTTATTCACTTAGGTGATAATGAACAATAATTAAATGTGCCTCCCAGAGAATATATTGTAGAATGCTCAAAATGATTCTGTTCATTTGGGGGATGTCATTGGTGAAATTAGGATTTCTAAATTCTTTCACTTTTATTGGGGTAAGTGGATAGGAGAGGTCACTGTGGAATAAGTTTCCTTCTATTCAGCACAGCTGGAAAGCAGGAGCAGATAATAGGAGAAAATGTCAGTGCCAACTAAAAGTCTCCACTAAAATGTTTCCATTTACAATCTGTCATGTGATTGCTGTGACCTGAAGTCAGTTCTTTCAGGCTTTTCTATTAAGATATTTTTCATTGTTTCGATTAGTGTAGAACCAATTGCTTATAAGCATTCCATCCACAGCATGTCTAAATTCACAATATAATGCTGTTTTTTCAAAGCCTGCTTTGTGCAAGGCAAACCCACAGGTAGCAGATGGACACTTTCTGGTGCTAAGAGAGCTGTGTATTTATTATAAAACAAAATTCTGTTGCTTAAGAAACAGCTCATTTTATGCTTCCTTTACAATAAAAAAGGCACTCATTTTCTGTTACATACCCCCAAATTATCTTAGTTGGCATAAATAATAGAGAAACAAGGAGAAACCAAAATGGGAAAAGTCTATAGTTTTCAGTTGTTGGATAAATTACCCACTTTTGTTTCTTTGGCAGCTCTCTCTTTTAAGGCAGCATTAATTTCCTGAGACATGGAATAACTTTCAGGACTACGTCATGTCTGATAGATTTTACTCATATCTTAAGCAAAACACATTGAGGAAGGTAATATTTGCTCCATCTTGCAAATCAAATATAAGTGGCTATTTAGTCCTGATATTAAATTGTATTTGACTTCTCTGCCCCACAGGGTGGATCAATATCAAATGGCTGTAACTGATTCTTCTGTGGTTTCATCCAGAACTTCTGATCTTCCAAGAACAAAACTTCGATTCTGTTTTACAGAATGCTGGGGCCTATTCTAGCCTCAGTTATTTACAGATACTTCTGTCAAATTGTCAACCGTAAAGTGAAGGTATTGTTCACTTCTTCTGATTGATGAATTCTGATCGAGAAGCTGACGGGAAGGGATTATTTTTTGAATGAGTTCCTGCAGAACTTCACATACATATCTTCAAAGGTGAAGCATAAAACCCACCATTCCTATCCTCCTGTTCATGCAGGATTACAAAAACACAACCCAATTTTCCAAGAACATAGAAGGAACAGCGTGAGAATGATCGAGATGGCAAGTGTGAGTTCAAGAACGTTTCTTGTCTATCCCTGTAGGTCACCACAGCTATGCCTCTATGCAAACGTCCATCTCCTCTGCAGGCTTTCTCAGCTGCTCCTTTCCTCTGGCTGTCACTTTCCCTCCCCTACTCCTCTGCAACATCTTTCTGTAACTAATCAAACTTTTGAATGGGAAAACTGCATTTCTCACTTTGTATTTATGTTTCTGCCTCTTGGAAAGTGAAGACTGATTTATATTTGTCTCTAAGAAAGTAAAGAAAAAATAGTTTCACTTTTAAATTTTAAAGTACTTCTTTCCCAGAGGCCTTTACTTCAAAAGAAAAAGAGGAAAAGCAGCCCCTCCGCTTACTGAAAGCCTCCCCAGGAGAGACACAATCAAGCACATTTAGTTCCTTACGAGAGAGAAAGATCAGGTAGTCATCAGGCACCCCTTGCTGGGAAAATCTGGGACATGAGGGCCATTTCCACATATTTGGTTAATTAAAAAGTTAGAGCTTTATTTTACTGACTCTGTAGAACGATTTCTTTTCTTTTTCTGCATTTTGAACATATGCTCTTGTACTGAATTTTTATAATGCAATGCTTTAGAAAAAGCATGAATATAAAACTTCTTTTAAACATCTCCAACTCTAAACCCTAAATGCCATTTCCTTCGTTGAAGCAAGACTGTAAAAATGTGTGAGTTGGGTATTACAGGGCCTACTGTTACTACAGAAGACAATATAAGTCAACTCTCATTGAAATGGTATGTGTTCCACATTATGACTTTTGATAAGGAACACTGACTCCAGTCATGACTCATCATTCCCATGAGCTTTAAGACAATAAGGTAAGAAATGTCAGGAGAAAAGTTTCATAGTCGGTATTTGAGCAATGGCAGATTTGGGTTCTACTAAGATTGGAGAAACCTCTAAAGTTTTCTCTCTCCCCCTTTATGAAAGATAATATGCTTTGTGTCCAAGGCAGTTTCAGCACGGGATTCCTGTTACTTGTAGCCAACAGCATCTAAACGTATAATATAGTGGTCTTAATTAAAAGCAACAGAGTCCAACTCTGGATCACTTAACCAGAAGAAAAAATATTAGACAGATCCTTGATGGATCACAGGACCGATCAGATTCAGATGTAGAAACTAACATCAACCTGGGCAGTTATAGAGGGCCATGACTGAGAAACCCATCAGAGTATCACCAGGGTTAGAGTCGCAGTTAAATGTCTCACTCCTCATTCTTATGTTCTTTATTCAAGATTTAATACCTTGTTGGCCATGCTTAGATCACTTCCACTCTTGGGATCTGCAGATGGCAGGAAGGATGGAAGGATTAGCTCCCTTCATTTTCATACTTGGAAATTAGCAGTCTCACTCCCAGAAGATGTAAGACAGATAAACCCCCAAAGGAATTGGAATATTAAAAGACATGAGGATGGACTCTGGGCAAATTACAATGACAAATAATTTGGCCAAACAGCATGGGCTTTGAAGTTTAGATAGACTCCATTTATTAAGAGTGTGACCTCGAGCAAATTACTTCCTCCCCTCAAATTTCAGTTCTTAAGTCTATAAAATGACCATAATTATGATGATGAAAATAACCTTTGCTTTGTAGAGTTCTTCCAAAGATCAAATAAAATAATGTACCACAATCTTTAACATGGAAACCACAACAGAGGAGCTGTGGACAAGCAGCACCAGCAGCAGCATGGTTCTTGGTATTTCCAGAAGAAATGGGAGCTCTCTGTTGTAACAACCTCTTTCCTAATTGTAATATTGCTCTTTGAAAATGCCTGAGTTCAACAGCAACATTCTGTGCCAGGAGCCAGCACGGGAGATCCCACCCATGACAAGGTCATGTGGAAGAGAACTGTTAAGCAAGGCTTCAGGACTCGAGGGACACTCTAGAATGCTCGAGCATCTAGCCCAAAACCAGAATCTGTCTTACTATTTTGTGCCTTTCACCAACTCTCCTGACATACAGGGGGCTATCCCCAACCACCTTTGTCTAGAGAAAATCAAAGCTAATAAGTCTCCTGGACATGAGAGGAATATCTCAAATCAAACCCCCGCTGTTAGCATTCTAGCTTGCTTGGCAGGTTTATCCAGACTCTTGCTGCTATGCATATGATTGTTCACAGCCTCCCAACTGTGAGAGGCACGGGAAGCCTAAAACATAGAGTCTTTCAAAGAGTTAAAAGTTATTAGAGTAGTGCTGGTGTAGGATTTCATTATTGGGCCAATGCTTGTTGCTAAGTTCCCATATCTTTTATCCACTGTGCACCTGGGAGTGCATTAGTTAACATAGTCAAAAAGTAAGAAAAACAAGTGTAGCCTTGAAATTAACTACATCAGACCTTTGAGCTAATTGGTTCTTTCTTTGTTGTAACTCACTGCAGATTTGCCCCGTGAGAAATGTAACTCTGCTTAGCATTTTCTGAGGCTGACATAGATTAGAAACATATATTTTAAAAAAATTTTTTTTTCAAGGGAAAATAAATTCTCTGGTTGAGCAGCCTTTATCAAAAGAGTGTCATAAAATGTTCACAGGCCTCCAAGGCCAGAAGATAACGTACACAATATTATTTATGGGAAAGGTATGCTGAAAAAGTCCTGGTTTTGATAAAGACAAAACAGATGTAATGTTTGGGCTGAGTCTGTATGACTTTGCATCTTTCATTTCCCTCTATGTACGAGTCAAGATATAAAAGTCTCTTTTGAAAATAAAATAATGGGCCTCACTCACCGAAGAAGCTTGGTCACCCCATGTTTTTCTTTTTTTCTTTCTTTCTCTCCTCTATTTTCTTATCTACAACATTCTTTCCTTATCTCTCTCTAAATCATTCACCTACGCTGTTTCTCCTTCGGGTTCCCCTGGATCCTGCGGGGGCTGGACCCCAGCAATTCTGGAGGATGCTGTGGGCAGAATGCCAGTCAGGAACCGTCTAAGAGCTTTCATTCTAATATCGGATCTAAGAAAAAGGAATCCCCTTGTGCTTGGGAGTCAAGGTGATATATCTGAATATTTCCCTACCTAAGTGAAGGAAACTCTTTCCTCAAGGAAAGGCTAAGGTGCTATCGAGGTGGCTGGGCAACAACATCTTATATTTCTGATTCCCTCATCATCTCAGTGAATTTCAGCCCTCCAGAGTGGTTCCTTATTCCTTGACAAGAGAGCTGAGACCCTCAAGCTGTGACAGTTTCACTCACCATCATCAGTTTTCTCCATCATTCCTCCACCATTTCGCCCCACAGAGGCCCTATGGGCAGGACCTCTGGGCCTTCATTGGCTTCAAAGTGCTCAGTAGCTGGGGAAAGCGCCCCTCAGAAGGCCCTGGCACAAACCTTGGGCTTCTAATGGAGCACAATCTACTAAGGCGTTAAAGCTAATGGCCTAGGGGTGCTTTGGTTATGAATAAAACCCATCAACCTTTGCTATGCATCAGGACCTTGTTAAAGAGTATATACATGGTATAACTGAGTCACTCTGCTGTACAGCACAGGTCGACACAATACTTCAATTTAAACAATGTGAAAAATAAAAATTAATGAATTGGTTTAAAACAAAAGAAAAAAAAAAGCATTAACCATTTGTCAACTACAGAGAAATGCCTAACTTTTTAGCCTCAAAACAGCATGGTAGTTCAAAGTTTCTATTTTGGAGTAGGAGACTAAATAGTTCCATCCCTCTTACTAAGTTAAACAGAACTGCTAACTTTCCAGCAAAGATCTGTGCTTTGTCTTAGTATAAGGGGCTGGGGAGGCTCATCCAGGGAGTACATTTCCCAGCCCTCTTGGGCCTGCACTGGGCCATCTGACCGGTTCTTGTCAATGCGTGAAAGGCAGCATGCACCAGACTGAGAGTGCCCAGAAGAAAGCTGTCTTCCTCATACTGAAGCAACAGAACATGTCTCAGGACTTAGCCCAGCATAGATTCTTCTGTCTCAGCCCAGAAAGAACTCACCAAGAGGCAGACAGAAAGGTAAGGAAAGGTCTATTAGTATGGGACGGTGGTGAAGCTTACAAGCAGGCAGGTAAGACGGTGCTGCTCCAAGAACTGAGTGGGCTACAGTTTTATCATCAAGTGAAAACTGGGCAAAGGGGAGAAGACCACCTTCTTCCTCAGTCTTGAGCAGATGTTTTGCTCCCATCGTCAGCTCCTCCTCCACGTCAGGTGGGGGATTTGCCTTGTCCCTGCACGGTCCAGCCAGGACTGTCATGGAGCAATGGAAATGAGCAAAAAGTGGCAACATATACTAAGACAGAGTCAGCCATCTGAGGTTTCAGTATAACGTCAACCTTTTTCTTACATTTTTGTTATTATCATGTGCAGACGAGCATGTCCATTAACTTACTGAACTCACTGGGCAGGATGTGGGTCTCATCCCACCAGCTTTATTGTCTTGGGGCATATCTCATGCTTCTGCTGCATGGTTTTGTTGCTAAGCAAGCTTGCTTGGCTTTGTGGTTCAGCAAATCTGCTTTCTTGAGTGATCATTAACTTACAGGGGCTTCCTCTACTTTTTTCTTTACTTATGATCACCTTAGGGGGACTATTTTTTAATCATCTTTTAAATTTTTAATTAACTATTTTTTTAATAGTTAAAAATCAATTTTTTTATTTTTTATTTTTAAATTAACTATTTGTTTAATTTAATCACCTACTTTGTCCCTTTACTCTGTCCCTATCAATACTGTCTTCCCCATCAGCACTGACTAGAGAGGAAGGGGGGTCCAAGGAAGTGGTAGGGCCATGAAATAACAGGAACCTGAATCATTATATAGAGTAATGCCTCCTTCCAATAACAAATACCTATACTGAGCTACATTTAAGCCACTATACACTTTGGGAATTATTTCTTATAGCTTCCTACTCTACCCTAACTGAGACATAAGTGCTTTATAAGCATCTGTTGAATATATGAATTTTTTCCCTAGTTTGCTTTTTTATGCAAGGTTCTTGTACTTTTGTGACAGGGCTATAATTGAGGGTGTTATAAAAGTATGCTTGTACAATATATAATTTTCTAGATTATACTGCTTTCCTTTTCATACTTACAGTACTTTTTCCATGTTTCTGTTTTCTTGTAACCAGAATTAAATGATCATCAAAATTTCTGAGTGGATATTCCATAACTTAATAATTTATTTATCAGACTTCCCTGGAGGTCCATTGGTAAAGAATCCACCTGCCAGCACAGGAGACATGGGTTTGATCCCTGGTCCAGGAAGATTCCACGCGACATGGAGCCACTGAGCTCATGAGCCACAGCTCCTGAGGCCTGTGTGCCCAGAGCCCGCGTTCCGCAACTAAAGAAGCCGCCACGGTGAGAAGCCCACGCACCACAACTAGCCAGCAGCCCCACTCGCTGCAGCTGGAGGAAGTCCTCAAGCAGCCACGGGGGCCCAGCACGGCCCCAAACAAGCGAACGAAAATCTTTCTAAATAACATTTATCAGTGGAAATTTACATTTCTGTACATCTTTCACTCTTATAATTCAATCCTGTAATGAATAATTTCATAATGGAAAATGCATCTGAACACTGCAGGCTTCCCTGATAGCTCAGTTGGTAAAGAATCCACCTGCAATGCAGGAGATCCTGGTTGGATCTGAACGTTATATATTCCCAAGAAATATTTAGATGGCTGTGCTTCTTTTAACATACAATCTTGTTTTGCTCAACGTCTATGAAAATGTTTAACATAGTCACCTTTCAAATCATGAAACTTAAGTTTTCTTTCCAGACAAATAACAATTAGACTAAGCCTTCATATGCTTTCTCTCCTCTCTTCTGAAGGATGCAACAGAAGCACTCACATCTGCTAAGGTGTTTGGAGCACTTATGTTTAAGGCCTGGATTGTTAATATTTTCAGAAGACAGACAGCAGGTGGATCCCGCTTGAGGTTTCAGCCATAACCAACTCATTAAGCGTTAAGGGATTGATCCTGACATTATCAGATTTAATAGCAGGGTTAATCTTTTATACTTCAACTCTAACAAAAAATTATGTCATGATAATTCATTTTTGAAAACTACTACCACTTCAGCAAAAGCTGCCAGCCAAGTACTGGGATTCGTCATGCTGCAAGAAACATACGACGCTCATGAAGGTTGTTAGGGCTTCCCAGATGACAGTGGTGGTAAAGAGCCTGCCTGTCAATGCAGGAGATGTGGGTGCGATCCCTGGGTTGGGAAGATCCCTTGGAGGAGGGCATGGAAACCACTCCAGTATTCTGGCCTGGAGAATTCCAAGGACAGAGGAGTCTGGCAGGCTAGAGCCCATAGGGTCGTGAAAAGTCAAACACGACTGAAGCAACTTATCATGCACACAAGTTGCTGATAAACTAAGCAAAGTCTCTTCCATAACATTTTAGAACTGTGTTTCTTCTGCCTTAGAACCTTAAATTTAGATATTTATTGATAAAAAGGGGAAACAGTTGAAAGAATTATGCAGAACTTTTGGATCTCACACCCCTCATACTCAAGATCCTTGAGACAAGCTTTCAAGATTTCTTGTAAAAACATGCTAGTTTCTCATGATTTAGCAAAATTGAAAAATCGAAGTGGAAGAAGAAAATGGATTCTGAAAATAGAATTAGGAAGATAGTCTTGAGAGGACTGGCTATATCTCCTCAACTTCCTGTCTTAGAGGAACAGAAAATATGTCTCTTCTACCTCTATTCAGTGGAACAGGAAACAACAGAAGACTCAGAACCATGCTGGGGGGAAAAAACTTGTATCCTAGTTTTTCTTCTCCTTGACTTTGAATTTGTAGCTCCTGCTTGCTTGCTGGAAATTCTCTTAGCAAATTCGCAGCCATGACTAGTGTGTTTTGGATATACTAGAAAGAGGATTTCGTGTCATCCTCGAGCAATTTGTTTCCTTTGTCTCTTCTGTCTTTTCTCCTCCATCCTAAGTTTCTCCAAGTGAGAACAAAAGATAGCTCTCCCTGCTGATTCAGAATGTGGAGGCAGGGGTCTTTCAAGTGACTGGCTATACCAACCAGATTGCACTCCAGTGTAGTCCCGGCAGGTGTATACACTGGCATTAATCACGGACCTTGTTCAGTTCAGTCGCTCAGTCATGTCTGACTCTTTGCGACCCTGGGGACTGCAGCATGCCAGGCTTCCCTGTCCATCACCAGTTCCCAGAGCTTGACCATACTGAGTCTGACTGTCAAGAATGACTCTTAGCTCTAGGGACAACTTTGCTCAATGCAGACAATCTCCTTTCATCAGTCCACAAACCATGCAAGAACTTACTTGACCATTAAGCAAAACATTCAGAAAACTAAGATCATGGCATCCAGTCCCATCACTTCATGGGAAATAGATGGGGAAACAGTGGCTGACTTTATTTTTCTGGGCTCCAAAATCACTGCAGATGATGTTTGCAGCCATGAAATTAAAAGACGCTTACTCCTTGGAAGAAAAGTTATGACCAACCTAGACAGCATATTAAAAAGCAGAGACATTACTTTGCCAACAAAGGTCCATCTAGTCAAGGCTATGGTTTTTCCAGTGGTCATGTATGGATGTGAGAGTTGGACTATGAAGAAAGCTGAGCACCGAAGAATTGATGCTTTTGAACTATGGTGTCGGAGAAGACTCTTGAGAGTCCCTTGGACTGCAGGGAGATCCAACCAGTCCATCCTAAAGATCAGTCCTGGGTATTCACTGGAGGGACTGATGTTGAAGCTGAAACTCCAATACTTTGGCCACCTGATGTGGAGAGCTGACTCATTTGAAAAGACCCTGATGCTGGGAGGGATTGGGGCAGGAGGAGAAGGAGACTACAGAGGATGAGGTGATTGGATGACATCACCGACACAATAGACATGGGTTTGAGTGAACTTCGGGAGTTGGTGATAGACAGGGAGGCCTGGCGTGCTGCGGTTCATGAGGTCACAAAGAGTCGGACACGACTGAAAGACTGAACTGAACTGAAGCAAAACTGTACCAAGAGGCTCTGCCACAGACATATCAAGCTCTTGAGGCTTTCTGGGCTCACCAGATGCACCATGAAAGATTAACATGAGAACTGTGAGCCCACTTATTAAATTTCTGATGAACACTCTGTGATGTTACAGCCATTTTTTTTCATCTTACCTAATTTGCAGCATCAGAAACCTTCCCAATGTTTCAACAAGCTTAATCTATAACTGTGGAGAATCCAGCAGATTGAAGTGGACATCATCTGACCCCTGGAAAAAGTACTAAGATGACTCACTTGTTTTGTATTTTGTTTCCAACTAGTGAAGCAGTTTAAGCAGAGAACGTCAAACTATTTTATTGATGAAATCAGAGAATGAGACATCTATGCACACTTTTCTTTCCCCCAAAAGGTTAATTCCAAGATGAGAGGCTCTCAATCTGATGGTGTCTCAAAGTCTCTAATAATATTTACTTACAAACACTGTACATTAACTAAACCAAAGCAAATTGTAGACTTACTTCCTCTTTTCTGTATATGTCAGTAGCAATCTTCTTCCTCCTTCTTGCTTAACTCATTCTCTGAAGAATTTTTTTAAGTCATAGAAGAGGAAAGTGAAATAAGTGAAATAAGAAGAGGACTCATTTAAAAATCAGTCATATGTAAATGGATAAAGAAGATATAGTACATATATATTCAGCCATTAAAAAGAATGAAATAATATTATTTGCAGCAATGTGGATGAAAATGGAGATTATCAAACTAAGTGAATTAAGTCAGACAAAGACAAATATCACGTGTTATTACTTATATGTGGAATATTTTTTTTTAAGAGATACAAATGAACTTATTTACAAAACAGATCCAGACTCATAGAGAATGAATTAATGGTTACCAGGGGAGAAGGGCGGGGGAAGGATAAATTAGGAGCTTGGGATGGAGACGTACATACTGCTATATTTAAAATAGATAACCAACAAGGACCTAGCATAAAAAAAAAACAAACAAAAATTATCAGTCACCTGGGAAGTTCTTGGTGAGGTGATAACTTATGAGTTGATCCTCCATGATGAGAAGGAGGCAGCCACGTGTCTGGAATATTCAGCGGCCAATTCTATGGCATGAGCTTGGGCTGTTGAACACCCAGGAAGATGGCCTCGGAATGAGACTAGAAAGGGGAGGGCTGGGGGAGTTCAGTGCTGGTCTGGGTCACGTGGGACATGACTGGGGCTCAGCTTCTGTTCCAAGTGCAGTTGCCAGGTCACCTGGAGCATTTTAAGTGGGAGAGGGATGTGATCCACTTGACGTTTTAAAAGATCGCGGTTGAGTAAAGAATCCTCTGTGGAGAGACGAGAACAGCCCCTGAGAAGCCAGTCAGGAGGCCATTGTAGTAGCTGAGGAGAGGGCTAGTGGTGGCTTGTGGTAGGGTGATGGCTGTGGAAATGGAGAGAAGTGGGCGGATTTCATATATGCTTTGGAGGCAGAAGAAAAAAGAACTGTTTAGGATTGCTCATGAGTGTGAAAGAAAGTGAGTGATAAGGAATGACTTCTAGGCTTTTGGCTGTAGAATGCAAGCAGTTGGCGGAATTCTAACCAAGACAAGGGATGAGAGGAGGAGACATTCTGCCAAGAGTTCTGACTTATGCTAACTTTCAAGGGCTTATTTGTAAATATGGGCAGGCCATGAACCTGGAACTCAAGATGGGTGTCGGGCCAGACGTAGAGAGCGTGTAAATTTAAAGGCATGAGTTTTGATGAGACCACCTCAGAGGAGAGACAAACAAGAAGAGAGAACCTACAACTTGCAGTGGAGTCTTCTAAAGGAAGAGAGAGAAAGGAGACAGACAGAAAAGGAAAGTGAATATGGGAGCCAGAGGAGCAGAAAAATAACCAAGTGTGCCATGTCACAGAAGCCAAGAGAGCAAGGCGCGTCAGGAAGACAGGTGGACACAATTGGGTCCAAATCCACTGAAAGGCCGCAAAAGATCAGGACAGCAAGTGACCACTGGGTCCGGCAATATGGAGGTCACCCATGACCTACACAAAAGCAGCTTCAGAGGACTGGTCTATGGAACTCAGCTGAGGAGGTGAGTAGGGGGCGGTGAGAGAAGAAACACATGATGCTGATATTAACTCAGCAGATTTTTCTATGGAAGAGAACCCAGAAACGCAGTAGTAGGTTGGGGGTGGGGATAGTGATCTGCAGGGGTCTCTGAGGCTGCAACTGTGTGCATATCTGGAGGAAGAATTCAATAGAGCAGGAATCATTCATTAGGAATGGATAGGAGGGTGTAGCAGAGGAAGTGACTATTTCAGAATGGAAGAGAGATGGATGAATCCTGCGTCCAGTGAACTCGCGACCAGAGATGCAGATCTTCTGTACCCGAAGGAAGAGAGCTCAAGACCACAAAGTCAGACAGGCGTCAGGCCTCAGGCACTCAGAGGCACTCAGCCTCTGCTACCGGCTCAGAGATGCCAGTGCTGGAGCTCAGAGGCTCTGCTCAGTTCCAAACAGGACCTGACTTCTCCTGCCCTGTTTCTAATCCCTGTCATCCTTTTCTTCCCCAAGTTTCCACACCTTCCCTACTCCAATTCCTCATCACTTTACAAAGTGTAATTCAACACCCTCTTCTTCAAGAAGCTCTTTCAGCCTACATGAATGTCCCCTTTGTCTGAATTCTAACAGTTCTATGCTGCCTGCATTTGGCATTTCACTATTCTACTATCTTGATCTCTAAATATTTCTTACCTTAGGTCTTATTTGCATGATGGGATCAGAAGTCCATGAGACAGTAAAGAAGTTTTTTAATATCTGGTCTTTCATAGAGCCTACATGTTAGGAAGGATACTGTTCCATCTCAGAAACCACCTGAGTGCTGGATTGTTGCACAGGTAGAACAGAAGAGACCAGAACAAACAGCCTTTCCAGTGAATATCCATCATTACTACACAGTTAACCCCAAACTCTAATTAACTTAGGGTGAATTAAGTTCTGCAGGGGCATATGGTATAAGNTGGATTGTTGCACAGGTAGAACAGAAGAGACCAGAACAAACAGCCTTTCCAGTGAATATCCATCATTACTACACAGTTAACCCCAAACTCTAATTAACTTAGGGTGAATTAAGTTCTGCGGGGGCATATGGTATAAGCAACAGGGAGCCAAAAGCATTGCACCACAGCTCTTTGAATATGTCTGGCCAAGGTCAATTGTGCCAGAACCCCTGAGATGAGACTTCTTAAAATCAAAGCTCATGGTGTTTCCCATATTTATTAGGAAAGATTATAACACCTATCATTGAAGGGTATTATTAAACTACCATTTACAATAGGATATATTACTCTTATTCAACCCATATAATAGATAGGATAAACTAGCACAACCTGCCCACAACTCACAGTGACATATTTTTACTGATGGTCTCTGTACTGAACAAAAAAGAAATGTGAATATATGTCATTGTCATTTCAATGAAGGAAATACAATTTATTTTCTCAGGATCCTCAACTCTATTGCTATTAAATTATGAAAGTTCTCTTAAATCATTTGTATCTTCATGAGGTTGGGATATGCTGAAACTACAGCTCATACATTCTTTTCCACTCCCTGCATTAGCTCTAAACTACCCTTCAAGACCAGCTATTTCTAGTTGGATTTAAAGCACATCAATTTCCCCTACATCTATAAAGTCTAGTGATGATTTGCTGTGGGAAATCAGTTGTGTACTGATTTGGTGATGGCTTCAGGCTTCCTTGGCTAGCAGTCATCTCAATAAGAACAGAGTGCTCAGAAAAGATGGATGGGGTTGATTTTCATCAGCCAGCTCCAAATCCATTTTCCAAAACACATATACACACAAAAATAACAGTGTGAAATAAAGTGGGTTTATCCATGAATTAACAGCTGGGTTATATTTTCTCAATTATAAAGTGAAGTGCCTGCCAGAATTCTAATCCCTGACCACCAAATGCTCCTTGGACTCTTAAAATTCTTCATGCTGGGACTTCCCTGGTGGTCCATGGCTAAGACTCCATGCTCCTAACTCAGGGGGCCCAGGTTCAACCCCTGGTCAGGGAGTTAGACCCATCATCCAGCAAGTAAATATCCTGCAACTAAAAAAAAAGCACAGCCAAATAAATAAATACGTTTTTAAAAATTGTTCATGCTTAAATATAAACTCTCCAAGCAAAGTTGTAGACCAATACACACTAGATGCTTTTGGCCCGTCTACAGGATGGGTTGGGACAAGAAAATGGTAGGAAGGGCTGGCAAGGGAGTACAGAGTGATAGGGCAGTAATTCAGAAGTCATTAACTCTAGCACAGAAAAGCAAAGGTTATCACAGAGAACATTCTGTAGAACATAAAGGTAAGAGGGGAAATGTGATTGTTCCTTGTAGTCATTCATGTTTTAATAAATGATTTTCATTACTGAGGGCTGTTACTTCAGGTGAAAGAAATACAATAGTCTTTTAAAAACCTTCTGAAGAAGGTTTATTTAATGCTCTTGAAATTGTCTCAGTTGAAAATGTGTTCTTGGTTGTCTTAAATTGATTTTGATCTTTCCCTTTGCTTTCCTCCAAAGCCCTAACCACATTCACTCCTCAGGCCCTCTTAAATCAGCTGGGGAGAAGTCAGAATTTCTTCTTCAAGGACATTCTACTCCATGGAAGACATGATGAAATTGTGTGCCATTTGGAGTTTACAACTAATTATTCTGCTCTCTGAAAATTCACTGGAGCTGTCTAAAGAGTCTTTATCTAGGAAAGAAATGTTCCCTCTCTTTGCCTTCATTTAGATGTGAACATGAGAAAGGTTACTTTCAATGTGTTTGGAAGCAGTCATTTCACCAAAGGTGCAAGAGCACATTCCTAGCTCAGTTTAGGGCCATTGTGTCTTCTGTCTGCTCTCCTTCCTTGAGGCACACGAGTTCCAAGTAACATCGGAAATCTTGACAGACAGAAAAGGAACATTCTTTACCATGGTGAGCAAAGCTGAGTCTTGACTTTTCCAATGCTGTTCCTTGGCTTGGTGTACCATTTCTGTGTGGGCTTTAGTTGATCTACCCCACTGGGATCAGGTTTCCTGGGAATCCTCTGAAGACCCCCTTGTGCAGAGTTAATGACACTGTCTTTGGGGCCACTGATGGACTTGAAACTGCCCCTACCATCCACAGGACCACTCTTACCTTGCTGCCCTTGAGAGAACAGCAATCCTCCTTGATCTGTCTTCGTGTCCTCATTGCACACAGAAGGTGTCTAATAAACGCCTGATGAATGAATGATTTTCTGATCTGTTACTCACGAGCTTTGTGATCGTGGGTGAGTTGTGTAGTCTCCTGATGTCTTTTAGACTTTTCTAGATTGCAGACAGGAGTAAAAAATTAAATGCTTATCAGCATGTTTGGCCCATAGAAGTTTGTGCAGGTGATGCTGATTCCCTACCCCCAAACCATCCCTCCTGATAAAAAAAATCTGGATGTTATACCAGTGTGTTTAGAGAAGGAGTGCCCGTCCTTTACACCCAGAGAGGGAAGTCTTTTTAACAAGAGGTTTAGGAGGGGGCGGAAGACTCAGTTAACAAAACTCTGGGGGTTTCTTGGCTTTTCATCTTCAATAAAAGAGTGTCAGGAGGAAAAAGAGTATCCCCTCTTGTCTTCCATGCACACTGTTTTATGAGCTGTGGCTTCTATGTACACAGAGCTTATACAATGAGGGGAAAGCCAAGAGAGTTACAGAGAAGCTAACTCAAGGAACATGAAGTCTCTGAGTCGTTGCATTGAATTGGCCAAAAAGTTCATTCTGGTTTTCCATAACATCTTAGGAAAAAATCTGAATGTTCCTCTTAGCCAGCCCAATATTAACAAACCCTGAAACCACTTTCTGTGGACATTTTAGAATGTGAGCCAATAAAATATCCTTATTGTTAAGTCACTGTACTTGACTATTCCGTTACTTGAAAGGGAAAAATTCCTAAATAACAGGATGCTAAGCAAATGCTAGATATTTTGTAGTGGCATAGCAGTAACAGTAGTACTGACATTAACCATTTCAGCCAGTACTAGTGTTCTGTGAACTATCTGTTTTCATAAGGAAGCAAACTCTAGCTAGAAAGCATCTCCTACTTTCCCTGGTGTTATTTACAAACTAGGAATTCCATAAGCCAAGATTGTTTGGTCTATTAAGAAGAATGAAACTTTGCCATTTGCAGCAACATGGATGGATTTAAGAGATTATCATACTGAGTGAAGTAAGTCAGAAAAACAAATACCATATGATATCACTTATATGTGGAATCTAAAATAGGATACAAATGAGCTTATTTACAAAACAGAAAGAGATTAACATACATAGAAAACAAACATGATTACTCAGCGGAAGGGGGGGAGGGATAAATTAGGAGTTTAGCATTAACAAATGCAGACTACTATATATAAAATAAATAAACAGGAAGAACCTACAGTATGGAGAAGAAGTAAAAAGAACTACAATCCAGCATCTGCCAGAATGAAAACTGCATCACAGAAGTTAATCAAAATGAAAATGCAGAAGGTTATGTCCCAGATGAAGGGACAAGATAAAACCCCATAAAAACAACCAAAGGAAGTGGAGATAGGCAATCTTCCAGAAAAAGGATTCAGAATAACGATAGTGAAGATGATCCAGGATCTCAGAAAAAGAATGGAGAAGATGCAAGAAATGTTTACCAAAGACCTAGAAGAACTCAAGAACAAACAAACAGAGATGAGTAACACACTAGAAAGAATCAACAGCAGAATAACTGAGGCAGAAGAACAGATAAGAGACCTGGGAGACAAAATGGTAGAANCAGAAAGAAAAACACCAATACAGTATACTAACACATATATATGGAATTTAGAAAGAGAGTAATGAGGACCCTGTATGCAAGACAGCAAAAGAGACACAGATGTGTAGAGTAGACTTTTGGACTCTGAGGGAGAGGGAGAGGGTGGGATGATTTGGGAGAATGGCATTGAAACATGTATACTATCATGTAAGAAACGAATCGCCAGTCTATGTTCGATGCAGGATGTTTGGAGCTGGTGCACAGGGATGATCCGGAGAGATGATGTGGGATGGGAGGTGGGAGGGGGGTTCATGTTTGGGAGCTCATGTACACCCGTGGCGGATTCATGTCAATGTATGCCAAAACCAATACAGTATTGTGAAGTAAAATAAAGTAAAAATAAATAAAAATAAAAAATAAAAACCTTTAAAATACTGCCAAGTGAAAAATCGAAGTCAACTTAGTTGACATTGCCTTAAAATAGCCTGCACCTAAGATGTTCAAGGAGGGTTTGAAAGAAACATATTGCACCAGTATCCAAAGGGAAGGTGTTTCACCAAGCAAGTTCACCAACTAAAAATGCATGTTGAGATATGACTCCAAAAGTACAAGAAACAAAAGAAAAAGATAAATTGGACATCAAAACTTACAACTTCTGTGCTTCAAAGAACACCATCAAGAAAGTGAAAAGAAATTCAAAGAATGGGAGAAAATACTTGGAAATCACATACTAGTTAAGAATTGTCACAACTCAGAAATAAGTAATTTTAAAATGTGCGAAGAATCCAAATACACATTTCTCTAAAGATATGTAAATGACAAATAAGCACAAGAAAAGAGGCTCAACCTCACTAGCAGTCAAGGAAACACAAGTCAAAACCACAATGAGATACCACTTCCACTTCTAGCGTGGCTATAGTTTATTTTTTTAAGTGGAAAATGACAATTACCAACACAGATTTGGGGAAGTTAGCACCTCACACACTGTTGGTGGGAATATAAAATGATGCAACCACTTTGAAAACAGCCTGGCAGTTCTTCAGTCATCACATGACACAGAAATTCCATTTATAAGTATACACCCAAGAGGAAAGCAGACACAGCCACACAGAAAGTTGTATGGCAGCATTATTCATAACCACCAAAAATCCAAATATTTGTCCATCAGCTGATGAATGGATAAATAAAATGTGTCATATCCATACAATGGAATACTATTCAGCTATAGAAAAGAATGAAGCTCTGATACAAGTTACATGGACCTTGAAAATAAGAAGCTAAATGAAAGAAGCCAGACACAGAAGGATCACATATTGTATGACTCTGCTTATATCAGATGTCAAGAATAGGCAAATCTACAGAGACAGAAAGTAAATTAGTATATAATCTAACTGCTATTTAGGTGAGACCACTCACCACCCCACTGCCCACCCAGGACTCTAAGGATGAAGGGATTACAGCTAAGGAATGTGAGGTTTCTTTTAAGGGTGATGAAAATATTCTAAAATTGACTGCTGATTGGTTGTACAACTCTGACTATACTAAATGCTATTGAATTTTACACTTTGAATGAGTGAATTATATGGCATGTAAATTATGTATTAATAGAGACATTTAATTCTACAAGTATATGAATAAGGAGCTCACAATGAAGAGAGGAGAGAGAAACTGTTTCTCTCCAGTGTCATAAGAGTGCCTCATGAAGGTAGTTCAAAGACATAGGAGCTGAGAACCTACGTGAGTACCAACCACTGTCTGCAACATGAAAAATGGCCTGGCTCACACATAAGTTTTTTCAACTCGACATTAACAAAATATGAATTAATTTCAATGAAAAAGTAAAACATATCTGCATAAATAATACCTAGCAGCAGCAACAGAGGGGATAAATAGCATTCATGAACACAGTAAGTAGACAGACTGGTGAGGCCTGCTTGGGAATTCAACACTATCAGTATGTTTAGAGGTGCATATCCAGTATTTTCATGGTAAGAATCTACTTTTGGATTTTCTTGCAAAAAATGTCAAACTACACACAAAGATATTCAGTGCGTGATGATTGCATCACAGAAGTTAATCAAACTGAAAATGCAGAAGGTTATGTCCCAGATGAAGGAAGAAGATAAAACCCCGTAAAAACAACCAAAGGAAGTGGAGATAGGCAATCTTCCAGAAAAAGGATTCAGAATAACGATAGTGAAGATGATCCAGGATCTCAGAAAAAGAATGGAGAAGATGCAAGAAATGTTTACCAAAGACCTAGAAGAACTCAAGAACAAACAAACAGAGATGAGTAACACACTAGAAAGAATCAACAGCAGAATAACTGAGGCAGAAGAACAGATAAGAGACCTGGGAGACAAAATGGTAGAAATCACTGCTGCAAAGCAGAACATAGAAGAATAAAAAAAAAAAATGAAGACAGCCTAAGAGACCTCTAGGACATTAAATGCATCAACATTTGCATTATAGGGGTCTTAGTAAAAGAGAGAGAGAAAGGATCTGAGAAAATATTTGAAGATACAGTAGCTGAAAAATTCCCTAACATAGGGAATAGTCAACCAAATCCAGGAAGTGCAGAGAGTCTCAGGAAGGATAAGCCCAAGGAGGAACACACTGAGACACATAGCAATCAAAATGAGAAACATTAAAGACAAAGATAAAATATTAAAAGTAACAGGAAAAATGACAAAAAACATGCAAGGGAACGCCCATAACGATATTAGCTGATTTCTCAACAGAAACTGTACAGAAGGGAATCCTGGGATATATTTAACGTGATGAAAGGGAGGAAACTACAACCAAGAATAGTCTACCCAGCAAGACTCTGGTTCAGATTTGATGGAGAAATCAAAAAGTTTCCAGACCAGCAAAAGTTAACAGAATTCAGCACCTCCAAAGCAGCTTCACAACAAATGCTAAAGGAACTTCTCTAGACAGGAAACATAAGAGAAAGAAAAATTTACAAAAAAGAGACCCAAAACAATTAAGAAAATGGCAATAGGATCATATACATCGATATTTACCTTAAATGTAAATGGATTAAATGTACCAAACAAAAGACATAGACTGGCTGGGTGGATGAAAACATGTACACGGATCTACTTCCACTTACCACACTACTCTACTTAACCCTCCAAATTGCAAGCAATTATTTTATATTGTTGAATTAATCACATTTCCATTATGGGTTGCAATTGCAATTATCTTTTATTTTTTGTCTACCTATTGATTGTGAGAACTGGTAAACATATTTTATTATTGTGATTATGTAACTGATATTCATTTAATACCAGTGTATCATGATTGGTCAACAGAAAATAACAGAATTTTATATAACTAAAACTACTATTTAATAGAAAAACCTGTAATCACTTTAAAAAATCCAGATGCACATTAGAATTATTTTGAAATTTTTTTAAAAATACAAATGTCCAGGTATTGCTTTTTTCTCCAAAGCTCCAAATGTGATTCTAATAAGCAGCCACGTTTAAAAGCAACTGGACGTTATGATCTTTTATCTAGTTTGTTTCAATTTTCTATTTCATATTCAGTGCTCCCATTTCATTTAGCTTATGTTTTCCAATTTCTTTTTTTTTTTCTTTCTCAAGCATTAATCAAGTATAGTAGAAAAGCTGTTTTGTATACACACATGTATATTATGTATGTTTAATGTGTATATATGTATGTATAATTATACATTTTAGAAAACATAAAGTTTTGCCTAGCTAAAAAATTTATGACAGTTTGACCCCAATTGTTTGAACATGAATAGAATGCTAGGTGTTGATACAGTTCCATTTATTCTGACATCTAATATTATTGCTAAAAGTCTAGAAAGGTTATTAATCTTCAGTTCAGTTCAGTTCAGTTGCTCAGTCATGTCCAACTCTTTGCAACCCCATGAATCGCAGCATACCAGGCCTCCCTGTCCACCAATTCCCGGAGTTCACTCAGACTCACGTCCATCGAGTCAGTGATGCCATCCAGCCATCTCATCCTCTGTCGTCCCCTTCTCCTCCTGTCCCCAATCCCTCCCAGCATCAGAGTCTTTTCCAGTGAGTCAACTCTTCATGAGAAGTGGCCAAAGTATTGGAGTTTCAGCTTTAACAACAGTCTTTCCAATGAACACCTAGGACTGATTTCCTTCAGAATGGACTGGTTGGCTCTCCTTGCAGTCCAAGGGACTCTCAAGAGTCTTCTCCAGCACCACAGTTCAAAAGCATCAATTCTTCGGTGCCCAGCTTTCTTCACAGTCCAACCCTCACATCCATACATGACCACTGGAAAAACCATCTTAGTGATTTAAAAAAAATTTTTTTGAATGAGACTTGAAACTTCTAATCCAATTTTGAGAATATAAATACTATGTTGTTTAAAAAAACCAGGAAACTAATATATGCTACATTATTATTCACTAAAGTACAGATTTTGTTCAAATTTCACAAAATCTTATGCCAGTGTCCACTATCTGTTCTCATACCTTATTCAGGACTGGACATTGTATTCAGCTGCACTGAGCAGCTTCCGGTACATGAGAATTTACCAGAATTTGTTCAGGTACATGAACAAATTCCGCTAAATTATTTTTTCATTTTTATTCTGTTATAGGTATTTTCTAATTTCCCTTGTTATGACTTCTTAGATATACCCATCATTTAAAAGTAGGTATTTAATTTCCAAATACATAAGGTTTTTAAAGTATCCTTGATATTAATTTCTCATTTAATGCTTTCTTCTCTGCAGTCACCCTGTATGTTTTTTCAATCTTTTAACTTTATGGAGGCTTTCAGTGGCTACGTCAAATGTCTCTCTTGGTAAATGCTACACTGAACTTTAAAATATGTGGTTATTTTCAAATATCTTTTGATATTGATTTCTAACATAATTCCACGATGATAACAGAACAGACTCTGTATGATGTCAATACCTTCAGACCATGAAATTTTTGCATCTTGTTTTATGTCTCTGGATAAGTTCCAGGGTCTCCTGGTTCACAGTCTATGGGAACTTGAGTAGAATTTGTATCCTGCTGTTGTGTGAAAATGGTATGAATCTTACGTGTAAATGGTTCATAGGGTTTTTCAGGTCTACTATGTCTTTCTACTTTTCTGTCTAGTCATTCTATTAATTTTTGACAGTTTTGATATTGAAACTCCAACTAAAACCTTAATTTATCTACTTAAAAAGTAAGTAATATATAGTGGAACTACATATAACTTTGTTCTGTATTTTTCAAGTCTCCTGTAAATGTGTTATTATACTTCCATAATCTGAAATTTTTTTCAAAGAGGAAAAAAGAAACTACAGTATAACACAGAGAACTGTATTTCATATCCTATGATAAACCATAATGGAAAAGAATATATATACATATACTTGAGTCACTTTTCTGTACGGAAGAAATTGACATAGCATTGTAAATCAAGCATACTTCAATAAAATTAAATAAAACAGATGAGGTAGAAAAGACTGGCTGCCAATGACAAACTGGCATTAGCAAGACGTTCAAGAAGGACGCAAAGACCAACAAAAGTCAGGAAGGAAGCCGTGCTCGTCGTTGGGAACACGTGACCTGGGACTGATGACCAAGGGTTGTAACAAAAGTTGTGCAGAAACTTCTGAAAATCTCAGAACACCGTGGAAAAGTCTAGGCTTTGTGAGGCAAGGAAAGAGCAAACACAGAGATGCAGCAGACTGTACCAGCAAAGAGTTTTCCTTAAGCCTCAGTATGGACCTGGATACTCTTTGCAAATGTATATCTGCATATATATTTATATTTATACAGTTATCTACATTATGCATGCTAAGTCACTTCAGTCATGTTTGACTCTTTGCAACCCTATGTTCTATAGACTGCCAGGCTCCTCTGTCCATGGGATTCTCCAGGCAAGAATACTGGAGTGGGTTGCCATTTCTGCCTTCAGGGGATCTTCCTGACCGAGGGATCAGACCCACATCTCTTATGTCTCCTGCATGGGCAGGTAGGGCCTTTACCACTAGTGCCACCTGGGAAGCTCTAATCTACTTAAAATTATACATAATCAAATGTTGCCTTTGTGCTTTCAGAAACTGTCCTCTAAAATGCCAACTTTTCTAACTGTCCAATGAATTGAATAAAAAATAAGGGATAATCCTACTTTTAAAAATCTGTCTTTCTCAGTTTAGATTATTATTTAAAATCTTAGATATAAAGTGTTGAAACTAAAAATCATTGATTGTCTTGCTTCTCATATTTTTCCTTAGATTATCTTGATTAGAAAGATCAGTTCATTATGCCCAACAAAAATGTTTATCAAGTCCCTGAGAACTTGAAAATAAATTGTCATTGCTGCTTTTTTGCTTTCTTCTTTTATTAACAGAGGAGGTGTTTTCTATTTCCTAATTTCTTGGACCAGAGTTTACTATTAGATTAGCTAAAGGAAACATCTTGGTCATTTATATCCCTAATTGGATTTCTGCCTAATCCCTTTACTTGAGAGATTTCTCGTTTTTTCCCCTGTGAATTGTTACAAATAAAAATATAAAATCTCCCTAATCACTCCCAACTTTTCCTGCCCATGTTCTTGGAGCTTTTGTTACTTCAGGAAATTACTGACCCAGAGAGACCTCAGTACTTACATCTTCATTAAGACGTTCTCTTAAATATGATATTTTCTTAAAGTTTAGATTTAAGATCAGGACAAAATTACATATTTCAGTTTGCAGGATAGAATCTAATAGCACCCATCAAAGGCTGGGAATTTCCAGTTTTCTTAATCAAAGGACTTTTCAGAGCTGAGACACCATCCAAATTGAATCTGTTTCAGTATTTGGGGGACTAAAAATATACTGACACATTTGCAATTCCTTCTGCTGCTCAGCGTATGCAATCCTTCACAGCTGTACTCTAGCTCCATTTACTTTTACATGATTTTGCATAAAATATGTTTACTTTCATTTAGTAAATCTTATTTACCGCTAGATAATTAGACTCTAAGATGTTGTTTATTTAAAATACAATAACCCTTGCCATGGACAGCCACAGAATTGACTTTGAGAAATCGGGCTCCAGCATCCCTGTGCTTTTTGAAATGCACTGTAATTCTCTATTATACTGAATAGGCCAGATAATGCAGAATTAAATTTCATAATTATTGGACTGACCTGTGCTTATTCATTGAATTTCCATATTCTCACTTGTTTGTGGAATACGTTTATCAGAAAACAGTAAGTTTACTGCTTTTGCGAAAGGGGTAAAGTGACAGCAGCCTGTAACCAAACCTCTGGGGAAAACATAGGGATCTAGAGTATGTTTAAATGGGGCAGTCTGCAAAACAAAACATGGTAAACTCTTAGACTGTCCCTGTGAGGAAGACAGAGATCAGAGCTGGTTTACCGATCTCTGTAGCCCCAGCACCAAATCCAGTGACTAGCATAGAGTGGGCGCTCAATAAATGTCAGATACACTTGTGAGTTATAAATTGGCATGCATGACATTCTGCTCAGGGCTGTGAAAGGTGAAAATTATTTCAATCCCACCTCATAGAAGCTTAGTATATTGGAACCCCAAAATAACACTACTGCTGCTGCTACTGCTGCTAAGTCACTTCAGTCATGTCCGACTCTGTGCGACCCCGTAGACAGCAGCCCATCAGGCTCCCCCGACCCTGGGATTCTCCAGGCAAGAACGCTGAAGTGGGTTGCCATTTCCTTCTCCAATGCAGGAAAGTGAGAAGTGAAAGTGAAGTCGCTCAGTCGTGTCCAACCCTCAGTGACCCCATGGACTGCAGCCCTCCAGGCTTCTCCGTCCATGGGATTCTCCAGGCAAGAGCACTGGAGTGGGGTGCCATTGCCCACTACGTGGTGGTTAAACAGGTGGGAAATCGGTAACAAAGTTGGGACTAATCAGGGTTGAGGAGAAGGTACCTCTGGGATAGAGTATTTTTAGACAAGAATCCTTGCAATGCCTTCCTGGCTCCTTGAAAGGGTGGTGGGTGTGATGGAAAACTAGAATCAGGACTGTGTGTGGAGTGCCAGAAGAACAGGACATCAGCCTAGAAAGATGTAGGAGAGTCATGCTGCAGCGCAGAGGAAGTCTTATTGGAAAGGGGAGTCTGTGTGTGTATGTGTGAGAGAGAGACAGAGACAGAGACAGAGACAGAGACAGAGAGAGAGAGATGTGTCAGTTTTACAAGTGTGGGCTCATAAAAGGGAGGCACGTCTAACTCTGAAAAGAAGGAGGAGAAAAGATGGAAGGCTACAACAAGACTTTGATGTAAAGAAGAGAATGGGTGAAAACGATCTTTTGTATAATCTTTGGCTTGAGGGTAAACTAGGATGAGATATCATTTGTCAGGAGACCCAACGCAAGGAGGATTGGGGCTTTAAAAAAGGTAGGGAAAATCACTGTAAAAATGATGTCAGAGGGATAGACGTCTTCACAGTCACAGACCACAGTGGACACATGTTATCAGCTAGCACCGGGAGCTCAGGTAACAGTGGGGAGCGTGAAATGAATCAAAAGCCCCCACTTCCAGCAGCAATTACTTTGCTCTGCAGCTCCAGGGCAGTGAGAGAGGAGACTCTGGAGAGGACTCCAGCTTACATAAGCAGCTCTTTGCAGGAGGCCGCCCTCAGCAGGAAGCCCCTTTCCTTGTCACTTCAGCAAAGCTACAGTGTAGCTGACTTCTACCCAGGCACCCCCAACTCTGCCCTAAGGACACCTTTCAGATCTTTCAATCACACAACGCCTTGCCTAACTCGTCAGTTCTTTCCATAGATCAAAGATGGAGAAATGAAGAATCAGTAATTAACAGATGACCAGCTCTCTTCCTTAACCTCCCCTTCAGTAACCTCAGGAACAAACTGTGTGAACAACACAATGCCTAGAGGGAGATCACAAGGAGTCAACAGCCTGCACACCGTGCAGGTGGTGACAACTGTGACCACCACCACCCCCGCCGCCCCCCACTTCAGANAATGCCTAGAGGGAGATCACAAGGAGTCAACAGCCTGCACACCGTGCAGGTGGTGACAACTGTGACCACCACCCCCCCCCTCGCCGCCCCCCACTTCAGAGATTAACTGAGATCACTTCCCTGCTCTCCTGTAAAGCTTTCACCGCCGAGCAGAACCTTTGGGGGATTTTTTGGGAGATGCTGAATCCACCATCTTCCCAGATTGCTGGCATTCTGAGGAAAGACACCCTTCCCCTCTACTGATTTCTATGAGTTTGATTTTGTAAAGTGACATCAAGACTCCAGGGCAGAGCAGCAGAAATTGATGAGCAAGTACAGCAGATGCAGCTAGGAGCCAGGCGATCTGAGTTATCAGGGAGAAGAGCTCTGATGGAGCCCTCTTGGCTAGTTTCCAGACTAGCCAAGAGCTAGGAAGAGCTGGAAGAAAGCAGGCTGACTGGACAAACAGGAAGAGTTGAGTCAGGCAGAAACTGTCATCAAAACCAGTTTTACACAGCTAGACTCCATTTTCCAACCTGACTCACAGTTAGGTTTGGTCAGGGACCGAGTTCTGAAAAATAGGGTGAAAATGGGTTTTGGTTTTATACAGCACTTTTGAGCTGAGAAAGTTGGGATATGAGTGTATTCCGCCATGATCTCTTTGCCCATTCATCATTTTAAAAGCAAGCACTCCAAGAACCTAGAGAAGATTAGGACTGACCACAAAGTGGAAGGAGTCTGGGTCCCCTGGACCACGTGGCAGGTGCCCAGCCAGAAAGATACATGGGAGTGGACAGTGATAAGCACGAAAAACAAACTTTTATTTGAAAAAGAAAATGAGATTTGAAGGTGCATTTGTTACAGCAGCTAGCGTTGGCTTAACCAGTACACTGAGCTATTGGTGGCCCGTGCAGTGACGGGGAGAATTAGCAGATCTAGAAAGAGCGGCAGAAGGAAGGCGAGCTGACTGGGGCTGCTGGCGGTGGAAGGAGGCCAGTGAGACGTGCAGTCCTGCTGCTGAGAGACACCCGCAGCGGCCCCAAAGGGCCTGTTACCCCCGAACTGCAGCATCAGATGGAACAAGTGCAGACACGCTGGGCCAGAGGAGCCAACAATCACTTCTGTGTCAATACAGAGGGGGAAACTGAGGCTCGGTATTAAAAAAAAAATAGTGTCCAGTGAGGGATCCTGGATCACATGAGCGGGGTTTCCAGCTATCATGATGCATAATTCTCTGCTTGACTTGCTAGAAAGCTCACAGAATATTTCAGAACCATGGTTCTCAACCCAGGGGCAATTTTGCCCCCAGGGGATATCTGACTCTCTCTGGAGATAGTGGTCATCAAAACTGGCGGCTGGTGTGCTGTTGGCATCTAGTGGGTGTAAGCTAGGGATGCTGCTAAATATCCTAGGATCCTCAAGACGAGTATCCGTGCGAAAAAGTAATCCAACTCAGAAGGTTTACTGTAACAAGACTGAGAAACTGTTTTAGAGCATTGTGAAAGTGTTAGTCGCTCAACTGGGTCTGACTCTTCGCGATTCTGTGGACTGTAACCCACTAGGCTTCCCTGTCTATGGAATTCTCTAGGCGAGAACACTGGAGTGGGTAGCCATTCCCTTCTCAAGGGGATCGTCTCAACGCAGGGATCGAATCCAGGTCTCCCAAACTGCAGGCAGATTCTTTTACCATCTGAGTCACCGGGAAAGCCCTTAGAGTATTAAGTGACCACCCATAATAAAAATCTGGTTTCCTTGATACCCAATTGTATAGGAATCATGGCGCTATGGTACACATGGGGTTCTTCTCCAAAAATTTGGATTCCTGTTCATAGTTGAAGATAGTTCCATATTACAGGGCAGGGGAAAAAAGGGAAATAATTAAGGATTGATGCACTCCACGGTTGATGGTATTTTATAAAGCAAATGCTTCAGAATGTCTATTGAAATGCTGCCTTGCCTATAAAAATGTTGAATGCCATCTATTCTTTGGGCAGGTTTCTTCTAAAGATAGTCTTCAAATGAAGGCTGTATGAAGCCCTCACACAGGTTTCTTTGCTACACCCTGTGGCATGATTCATTGGGATTGCTGGCTGGTCCGTGGAAACAATTTATTTTCACTGGAATTTGCATCTCTCTCCTGGTCTAAAGAAAAGTAATAAAGATACGTAGTAATAAAAACTGAGGGCTATGGAGTTTCTTCTTACTTTTCCCAAGCATGCGAGTAGTGTTTCTGTATGACAACCATCCCATGAGGTAAGTATTACCTCTGTTTGACAGAAGGGGACACTGAGCCTGAGAGACCTCAGGCGTCTTCTGTATACAAATCAGGTCTGATTCTGTGGCCCATGTCGTCTGGTCTTCATTTTATATCACCCAGTTGTGTTGTCTTGTCAGTTTCAGGGATGTTTTTCTTTAGGACGCAAGAGTGTGAACTGGGTTGTTAACAGGGCCTACATTCTCCAGGGGAGAACCTTGTTAGAAAGAGACGAATGAAGAGGATAAAGCTCAGAGCTCAAAGAAACTCAAAAAGGAAGGAAGTTACAGAACAGTTTTGTAAGGTGAAGCACAGAGACGTATAGATATATCCGGATACATTTTGCTTAAGATTAGTAATAACATTTAGGGTTGTATTAGTGAGACTTTGCCAGAGAAATGAGACCAATATGAAGGAGGCAGACTGAGCTTTTAAGAAGTGCTTGAGCCTCAGTTGTGGAGTTGGGCAAGTATGAATTATGCAGAGCAGGCTGGAAATGTCAGCCTTGATGAAGAGTTGTGTTGAAGAGTTGATGTTGCAGGCTGAAGACTGAAGGCTGGAAACTCAGGCAGAATTTCTCTGTGGCATTCTGGAGGCAGAATTCCTACCTCTTCCTCCGGGTTTCAAATGATTGGATGTGGCTCCCACAGTATGGAGAGTCTAGTGATATAAACAGTAATCACATTTAAAACAATACCTTCACAGCAACACGTGGAATACTGTTGGACCAAACAAGTGGGCAGCATAGCCAGGGCAAAGTCGACACATTAAAATTAACCCTCACGGGGGATAAAAATAAAATCATGACGCTTTAAGAAAAAGTAACTGGAAGTAAAGACTGTTGATTGATACAAAAGAGAAGACCTGTATCATAGTTCTGAACTCAGAGTATTCCTTATATAGTATACATAGTGGGTATTTATCATTTTTCTCCACACTTTAGGTGACTAGATTTTCTTTTGTTGGATCATTAAAATTTCAGGCTAGAGTTGCTTGGGTAGAAAACAGTTTGAAATGCCTTGCAGATCAAAGAGAAAGGAGTGTTGCCGGTGTTTAGCAGAACCATACCTGGTTCCACTTAGTCATTTCATAATGATTTTGGGTTATATTTGCACCTTCTTGAACATTTTCTCCAGCAGTTTTAAGTCCATTCTCTTAATATCCTTATCTCTCTTTGCTACTCATCTCACTGTATAATTTATTCCTGGAAATAACAAGAACCTCAATGTAATGATTGTGACTTTATCATTCAACGGCCTTGCTTCCAGTCATCCAGAGCCCCCACTCATTTTATTCATTCCACGAATGAGTTAATGGTATTTACAAGAACAGCACTGTTCAAGACAGAGTCTTTAACTAAGCAGGTAGCCTTCCTGCCCTCATCAGTCTTCCTGTCTGATGGCAGTGGCAGAATGAAGGACTTGTTGAATGTGTGTGATCTGGCTCTTCGTTGTTAAGGTACAGCATAATCTAAAAATAAAGTTAGAGTAAGAACTTGTTATCCTAAACTTGGTGACATCATCATTTGCAAATCATCCAACAAGTAGAACCAGCAGATCATTAACTATGTTTGGATTTTTTCTTTGTCTTTACTACACGTTTTTATCCTTGGGTGACTTTTTTGTCCACTACTGTGTTCTCAACTGGCTGGCTATGTGGTAGCCCCAAACACGATCAGAAAAATACATTTCACCCCTTCAGTCCTGTTAGGTACTGCCTCCTCGGTGACTTTTATTTCTGCTGTTGCCCTTTTCATCGCCATCTTTATCTCATCGTGTTTACATCTCATTTTTCTTTTCCTGTAGCTTTTCCTATGTGTTCCTCTGTTCTATTAAAGATGAACAACAGTATCCTGGAATGTCTAATGAATCTACCAGTATAGCCTGTCCTCTGGGCTCTCTGCATGCCATTTCCTGAATTCATCATGAATGTTTCTTGGTTCATGTATGTGGGAGGGGTGCACAGTGGAGAAATATGTGTTCTGAGAAGAAATTACAATGTAGAGCTTTCTGAATCGCCAAGGAAAGTTCTGTTGGGTTTCCCACTCTTGAATTAGAATCATTTCCTCTTGCTGTGATTACAACAGGGATATGAGAGCTGATTTAAACAAACAGCTACAACATTAGAAAATAGGAAGTCCAACTTCAGCAAAATCTGGCCCCCACCCGGTCCGTTCCCTGTATTATTCTATATTCATTTAATATATGCCTCCCATGACCCTGAACCATTTACTACCTTATGCTTTATTGTGGTACATTTACATATGACTCAACTTGAATCTAATCATGAGAAACCATGAAACTGACCCCATTTCTACTTAATAACTGGCCTGCAACCTTCAGACTACCAAAAAAAGAAAAAGGCTGAGTAACTGTCCCATATGAAAGTTGGGGGTTGGAGGGGTCATTATAAAGGGACGTGGTGGTCCTCTATTAGGTTCCTGGAACAAGATATAAATAATGATCTATAATGGACTTTATTTGGGCACTTGCCAAATGTTGAAAGTGGACTGTGACTATGATTAATAGTATTATATCAAAGTAAAACTTGCTAATGTTAATAATTTTACTGTGGATGTATAAAAGAATATTCTTAGAAACAGTACACTTAAGTATGTGTTGGTAAAGGGGCATATTTTCTCCCACTTACTATTAAATGATTCAGGGAAAATGTTTGTGGGGAGAGAGGAAACATGCAGATAAAGGTAAAATATAAATAATTGATGGTCCGGGCAAAGGCTATAGGGAACACTTAATAGATTTCTTTATTGCCCAGTTTCTCAGATCTTTCCTTCAGCTTCTGTTCACCATGTTTCTTCAGAGAGAGGATTTCTATGCAATCAGCATCACTTCAGTTCACATGATTAGAAAGAACACACTTTGGGGAAGGCTGAAGGAATGGTCCGAACACGGCACTTGCAAACAGATGTAGAAAATGGATGGGCTACTCAGAACGCTCAGTAGCTACCATGACCGTTCCCAAAATGTTTTTGTAAAATAAGTTTCCAGACTATGCCTGGATTTGTCTCATCAACGGTAACAACAAAATAAAGTCCAATCCCTCAGCAAAACTCCATCTACTTACTTTCACATTTAAGATATCTTTAAACATTAACAAAATTCAGTAGACTCCAACTTGAGAAAGATATTGATGGCAAGGGAAATTGATATTTCAGACCTACGGCTGCTGTTCTCTTTATGAGACATTTTATTATCCTGATGGGTGGAGCCATGATTCAAAGACATTTTCTAAAAATGAATTTCCTTACCCAGTTGTAAATGAAAATGCCCTTGAAGAGGTTTGAAAGTATTTTGTATCACACACTATTCAGGTGATGCATTAAACAATGCCACCCCTGCTCCTGGACTAAAGAATAAGAAAACCTTGTGTGAACTTAATTCATCTGAGGGCCTGGATTTTAAAAGGAAAGTGAAGTGTAATTTTCTGAATATACTTGTGCAGAGTTTCTTTCTTGGGTTAGTCTCATTGTCCCCAGAGCAATTCACCCAGTATTCAACTATTTTAATCTGCACCTCATTGAATGCATTTTTCTCAGAGTAAATTCATGATGTCTAGAGCTGTCCAGACATAAAGGTAACACATTTGTAAGTGGGTGGTGCTAGCGTCAATGGAAATTCACAGTCTAAGGAGAACAATTCTGCATAAGAAAGAATAATCTCCAAAAGGATCTACCATCCTCCAGTTTATTTGGGTGTCTGACTTTTCCTAGAAAGTGTCCTGATTTGGGCTCCCTGATCACACCCTTCAGGGGAAAAAAATGTCAGCTTGTTCATAACGTGTGGGTGAATTCGGTCAGCAGGACTCTTCGCATTTGACCAGCTAGTCTGTCTGACTTCCCTTTTCCCACTGGGTAGTTACCATTTAACATCAAGTCTCCATATTCCATCTGGGGTGTGGTTGTTGAGAAAATAGCATCATGTCATTTGGGAAAGTGGAAAAATAAAGGTCATAGACGAGAACCAATGATAGCAGGAGTCTTGATTTTCTGTGAGGAGGAGGAGTGATTCAAGAAGATTCAGTGGAATTATACTGCTGTTAGAAATCTGAAGATGCCTGCCAGGTGTTACTGTGATGGTGATAGGCTTTGTGGACCTGTATGGTCCAGGCAAAGTGCACACACTGTGTACTACACTGACATGTTTAATCCCCACACTCATCTTACCAAGGGTAAGAATGTGATTCTGTACGTAAGGAATGATGCTTAGAAATTAGCTTACTTGCCTGAGATCTCACATGCAAGTAAATGAGGAAGCTGGAGTTAGGGGCCCAGATCTTTTATTCTTTCATACGTAGTCTCTCAAGAACTCTCTGTGATCTGTTTTTGTTCTCTGAATTGTATTAGATACCAAGGAATGTTCAGGCGTTCAAATTGTATAATGATTTTAAGTTGATTTCCCTTAAAGAATGAGAAGCCCTTGCCAAACGTCAGAGAAGGTATTCAAGGTTGGGATGAGAGTACCTGGATTTTGCACTCAGTGTTTTTGTCTTAAACAAGTGAGCATCGAGTTTATGAAGCACTTTCTTCATGTGTAACTGAGTGTAGTCCTTTCTGCCCAGCCTTCACAGGGATTGTTAGATGGATTAAGTGAGATCAGGAATGGGATGGCTTTTTGCAAACTGTAAAATCCGGAGTATTATTATCATCATTACCATTAAATTTTTGTGAATTGACTAAAATAGCCCATATTGGCTATATCTTAAAGCTGAGAGCCCCCATCAAATTCTTATCATTAAAATGATACTTGTCTATAAAGACGTGTCCATTTAAGCCTTTAAAATTTTAACATGTGGACTGAATCTCACAGCCTTGGTTTTCTACCTTAGCGTGTTTTAACTCCATTAAAATCTGGCTTCTTAGTAGGGAGCGTTCATCATGGCATGAGTATTAGGTAATAAGATGTTGGGTGTTATATTTGTGTGTGACCTAAAGTCATCGTAGTTATGTGAAAAGACATGTGTTTTATTGATATCTACTGAAGTAGGGGTAGAATGATAAAATGTCTAGGGTTTGCTGTCAAATACTTTATCAAAGAGAAATATGGGTAGATGAATACATTGGTCAAAATCTTATGATGTTGGGGAATCTGAGTACACTGTGCTACTCTCCCTATTTCTGCATAGGTTTTCCTGGTATATTCTCCTAATATGTTTTTTATTGTTCTTTTTACAGATGCAGATTTTCTTTTACAATCCAGATGATTTTGACAGCTTTCAAACCGCCATTTCTGAAAACAGAGTAATCGGAGCTATGGCTATATTTTTTCAGGTAAGTTAACAGTGGCTCAAGTACTTCAACCAGAGTTCTTTGAGTATTTTTTTTTTTAATTCACCCAATTGTTCCATGTTTAATGAATGCATCTGTTTTCTAGTTCACACCTGTCTAAATGAAAGATATTTCATATTGTCTAATGTGTGATTTAAAATGTAAATAAGTATGTTTAGAAACATAATGAAAAATTTTGCATGAATTATTCTGATTTTATTGCTACTTGACTGGTGCACAGATTGAAGAACACATTTATCATCTAAGTTACTCACTCCTGAAGCGTTTTGAACAGGTTCCTTCAGCATATTAAGAAGCTGATGTTTTAAAAAAAGGTGGTTTTCTTTGGAGCAACTTTAAAGTTTGACATTACTTGCAAGTAGATTAATAAATCGCATCAGTCATTTCTCTAAAGAGACTTCATTTCTCCCCCCTCGTTCCCCTCCAGAAATCCCCATGGTAACTAAAATTTTTATTGAGACTGTTTCCAAGTTAGAATGTTTATGGTCTCCCAGACTCGTTTTCTCTTTTTTGTTGTATTTGTATTAAGGAGTTTTCCTGGCTCATGTGTTGGTTCCATATCTAGAAGTGAAACATTGCATCCTTCCATAGATAATGCTGTCCAGGCTTCTTAGGGTTGATCAGTGGGTGTCTTAACCAAGTAGCCTAGAGGAGACCTGGTGCTTTTTTTGTGTGGGAAGGTAATCTGAGTAGGAGGTGTATGGCTTGTCTTTCAGTCTTGCAATTTGCCTAAAGACCACTTAACAAGTGTTCCTTTTACCGGTGAGTCATCATGGGGAAATTATGTCTTTCTGACAACTCAAAGGAACATTAAAGACATCAGAACCTTCTTCAATATGTGTATTTAACCTCCACCTTTTGAGGCAAGCTTCTTTGTCATTGAGATGGAGCCACTCTTGTGTGGAGTGTGTTAATTTCACTGCCCTTTTTAGTGAGTGACACAGAATGGACAATTCTCCGTACTGTTTGTCTCTCTCTCTTAATACCCCTCTCCCTTTCTTTTCTTGAATAAAGGCTCAGAGGGGATGTGATTTTTGAAAAATTGAAAAGCCTAATATCCTATCCAAACTTCAGAAACAATAAGTGGTGTTCTACAGCATTGGTTATGACACTAATTTTCATACTAAGGTTTCTGACCTAGTAGGGCGCCATGAAATCATTTCAGTGAGTCTTGACCAGTATTTTTAAAATGAATAGAATAATAGAGAACAGAAAGTATTCAAGTGTACCACACATAGTAAGGGTAAATAATTTCTTTGAACTTGTTTTTTCATTGCTCATACACAGACATGCAAGCAATTTGGTCATTATATTAAATGTGTTTCTCATTGTGGGTGATATTGAAATATTTTGTTTACACTGTGTATTATGATAGTCTCCTCATTGTTCCTACTGTTTTCCCAGGCATTTCTTCCCCTGATTATTTTCATGAATCACAGTAGAGCATAGTATTTCAAAAGCGTATTCGGTGGAGTCAAAAATATGTGCATTTGAATCTCATCTTTTCCACCTAACTGCATAATGGTGATGTAGTTGTTTAAACTTTTTGTTTTATTTTTTGACCACACCGTGTGGCTTACAGCCTCTTAGTTCTCTGACCAGGGATCAAACCTATGCATTAGGCATTGCAAGCACTGAGGCCTACCCCTGGACCACGAGGGAATTTCTAAACATTTCAACCACAGCATTGTGATCTGTGAAATGAGGGTGGCAACATCATCAAGACTACATCATCAAGACTGTAGTCGTTAAATGAAGTCCCTCGTGTGGGTTTTGGCCATAGTAGAAATTTGGTAAATGCCAAACAAAATATGTACCCATATCCAGCCCCTTCCGTTTCATGAGACGGAGACCCCATGGTGTATGTGTCTTCTCTGCATAAACAGAAGTCTGTTCCGGGCACAGCCCTGCTAGCAGTTCAGGTGGGTCCTGTCATAACCCCTTCTGCCTCTAAACTGTGCTAGATTTGTGGTTGGCATTACTGACGCTACTTGAACTTGTTTGTATGTGTGAGCGTGCTCTCAGTCATGTTCAGTTCTTTGCAGTCCCTTGAATTGTAGCCCATCAGACTTCTCTGTCCATGGAATTTTCCAGGCTAGAAAGCTGTAGTAGGTTGCCATTTCCTCCTTGGGGTCTTCCTGACCCAGGGGTCAAACCTGTGTCTCTTGCATCTCTTGCATTGGCAGGCAGATTCTTTACCACTGTGCCACCTGGGAAGCACTTACATAGTTATCCCATCCTTTTTATCCCTCTCCTCTTAGCACACTGTTTTTCATATTGCTGGATTTCTACCCTTGCAGCCCTGCCTTCATACCTACCCTTTCCTCTTTTTCTGTCATGCCCACCATGCCTCACCCAACTCGGTTCTATTAATACTTTATAGGTCACCTTTTTTTTTTTATAGGAAAATAAAAGTTTAAATGTTATTTATGAGTACTAGAAAGCCAATTTCACAGCCTGCTCTACCCAAAAGGCTTCTATTTTTCCAGCTCTAGAAAGTTTTCTTAAATATAAGACCAATTAGAGTACGGGCAGGAGAGGCACATAGGTTTAAAAACCAGCAAACGACCTCAGTGTGAAATCTAGGCTTTGGATTTTTAAAGTATTTCCAGGACACAAGTGTTCATTCCCATACAAAGAAATATAATGTGTATTTCATCTGGTTAGTCCTCTAAGTTTTGGCTTGCTATCCTGTAGACACAAAACAGAGGACAGATAATAAAAAATAGAATAGTTTATTTATTTTTTTTTTTAGATAGCAGCTGCATGGAGCTGCTTTCTTTGTTTTCCTTGTTAGTCCACATGTACATTTATACATCTGAGTTCACACTATGTCATTGCAGTGGAAAGACGATGATATTATTGCTATTTTAATTTGGCAGTCTTTTTAGAACCTGTATTTTGAGATCTTTGTGTTTTGCATCTTTCTAATAAGAATGCTTGATTTGGGACTTTGGTATTTTTCCCCCAGGTAAGGAAATCTTGATGTACACTTCCAAATTCAAACCTAGTACCTTCAATTTTGGTCTTAAAGAAGTATTTCTTATTCTCTCAGGAATGATTCGATGACATGTATGGTATCACTTACTACGTTAAATAGATGTGATAAGTGTCACTTCCTGCCCACTAGAAGTGGGTCATAGTCCCATGTGATAATGGCTCAAAAGAGGTGAGAGGAGAAGGTCTCCCACTCATGAATTGGGTGTACTCTGCTCTGGTGCCCATAAATGCACAGATTCATTGTTGAGAATCATAGGATATGAATGATCTACAAGTACATGTCTAGGCAAGGCTAAGTTCTGTGTAGATGCTGTGGCTTTGATGCCAGCTTACTCTACACACTAGAATAATTTTCCCAACAATTTCAATTTTTCATTATCTGTGTTTCTTTTTTTCCCCCTGATCCTCTGCCTGTTATTCCAAGGAGTTTTGGCTCTCTTACTGCCTTTGCTGTGGTTAGGTATGATGAGGGTCTTAACGTTTGCAAAACACCAAAGCGCACACACACACCTAGCAGACACGTGGTGGACCAGGGAACATATTGGCCGAGCACAGGTGGTCCTGTTGTAGCTCGTGGACATAATGATGGATGCTCCATCATGCTTACAGTTATTTTCTTCAGTTAAACATGGAATATTTCACATAAGATTTCCCGATGATGATGTAAGAATTGAGATCTGAGTAGTGACTGTCTCCTTTGGAGGGGGTGTGAATTTCCATGGTAATAACCCATTCTCTAAGCAGTTTCCATGACTTCACTGTCAGCGTGACCTTGATTTCATGACCCCAACCTGGGCGCCAGTAACTCTGAATAGTGCCTGACATCCTTTGGTTGCAGACAGAATTGAAGGTCAGTCTCAGTGTTGAAAAGTAGTGAGGCAGGTTTTCCCTGAGTGCTTTGTGTGAACACCAGTAAAGGAAGGATCGCTTCCAGGGACAGAGCAAAGGAAATCGTGGCAGCCCCACAAGGTTTTACGCTTTTAGGCCTACACAGTGCTAAAAGGCACATTCATTTCATAGATAACTACTGCTGAGTGGAATGGCACAGTTTTCCAAGACATATTACTAAATCCACCTGGAAAAAGAACACCCTTTTTCCAGTTCACACACCTTTGGGCTAGTGGCCCTCTGGAAGATAAAGGAGAAAGGAAGGGTCGAGTTTGATTTTAAAGGATTTTTTAAATAAAATAGGGTAAAATAAGAAATAGGCGAGGCATGAAGATACTTGTTAAATCGCTGAGAATAAATAGATGCTTGTTTAGCTAATTTATTAGTACAAAAAATAAGTCTTTTCTGTTTAATCTTCTCTTTTAGCCTGTTTTGAAGTCCTGTAGAAATGTAAAAAGCCAGAAGTCATCAAGATGCTCCTTTAATGTATTCTCGTATTTGGATAGCACACCAGTTGGGCTATCTCTTTAAAGAAGAATGAAAGTCTGTGTTTATAGGACAGTTGAAATGATAGTGCACTGGTTTTGAAAATAACTCAAAAAGGTTTAATTAATTTTGATGTAAAGTTACAAATCCTCCTTGACAAGTTGAGGTTTCCTCCTGGTAAACATTGTAAAATTAAAACGTAGCAAGTTGAAAATGCATTTAATACACCTGACTTACTGAACGTCGAACCATCATAGCTTGGCCCAGCCTACCTTAAACGTGCTTAGAATACTTACCTTAGCCAATGATTGAACCCGTTTATCTTAACACAAAGCCTGTTATTGTTAACAAAAAGCATAGCACAGCGTGAAGTTTTCATTATCTCCTGGAATTCACTGAATACTGAAAGGGAAAAAAAGGAAGGGTCATCTGACACTATCAAGATGCTCCTTTAATGTATTCTCGTATTTGGATAGCACACCAGTTGGGCTATCTCTTTAAAGAAGGATGAAAGCCTGTGTTTATAGGACAGTTGAAATGATAGTGCACTGATTAGGCAATTTGTTGATGATACTTTGTTTTGAAAATAACTCAAAAAGGTTTAATTAATTTTGATGTAAAGTTACAAATCTTCCTTGACAAGTTGAGGTTTCCTCCTGGTAAACATTGTAAATTTAAAACGTAGCAAGTTGAAAATGCATTTAATACACCTGACTTACGGAACGTTGAACCATCGTAGCTTGGCCCAGCCTACCTTAAACGTGCTTAGAATACTTACATTAGCCAATGATTGAACCCGTTTATCTTAACACAAAGCCTGTTATTGTTAACAAAAAGTATAGCACAGCATGAAGTTTTCATTATCTCCTGGAATTCACTGAATACTGAAAGGGAAAAAAAGGAAGGGTCATCTGACACAGAAAGGTTGTATATGTATTGGTTATTTACCCTGTGATCACATGACTGACAGGAAGCAGTGGCTCGCTGCCTTGCCTATCATCAGAAGACAGTTTATCTTACCATCTCAGTAGCCTGGGAAAAGACCAAAATTCGAAATGATGTGTATCACTTTCACAGCATCATCAAATCAAAATTATAAGTTAGGGACTCTCTGTATAGAGCAGAGACTACTCAATTCTCAGAGTGACCTTATGTTTAACTTGACCTGTATTTCTTTTTAGATCAAGAATCTTCTATCATCGCCCTTGAAATTGGGTTCTGGTTTGATTTTTCTTTCTTGCAATCTGTTTCCTCATTATTTCTCTTTGAACTGTTTCCTCCATTATCCCCATGAGCATCAAAATGCCTTTGAACCATGCAACCATCTTAATGACTTTCAATCTGTTGCTTATAGAAGTTTGGGATTCCCAAGCTTGTAAAATTTTGATTTTATAGGTTTGATTTTTGTGTGTTTTTTTTTTCCTTTTGAGGAAGCCCATGATTATCTTTGAATATGTGATGGCAAAGGAGTCTCATTTGTATTGCTACCCAGTTGCCATTGTTATTTAAATGCCAGAAATTTTATTTGTATTTCCTGATTCTGTTGAACTTCAGAATTACAAATGCATGATTCTTTAAAAGAATCTATATTTATATTTAGAAACTTTCAACTTTTTTGTTAGACCTTGTTGGGTATAATCACTTCTGAATCTTTGCATCAGACAAAGAAAATTTTTACCGTGTCTGCATCCAGGGGCCAATCAATAGCATGTTTCTTATACATTTAAGAAATAAGTTGATGTATTTATAGGTTGTCTTATAGTACTTCTTTTTCACAGCCTGTCTTCAGCAACTCCATTGAAGCTTTTTTTCATTTAATACTAGCTCCTACTTCTTCCGGGAGCATTGAGCCCCTTTGCACAAGTTTGTTTTTTTTTTTCCCCTATTCAAATTTCTATCCACAAACTGACTGCTGTCATTGGATTTTCGCTAAGTTCTGTTGCTCATGCATTTGCGCCTTCCTCACTCTGTCCTAGGAGAAGGCAACGGCACCCCACTCCAGTACTCTTGCCTGGAAAATCCCATGGATGGAGAAGCCTGGTAGGCTGCAGTCCATGGGGTCACAAAGAGTCTGACATGACTGAGCGACTTCACTTTTACTTTCCACTTTCATGCATTGGAGAAGGATATGGCAACCCACTCCAGTGTTCTTGCCTGGAGAATCCCAGGGATGGCGGAGCCTGGTGGGCTGCCTTCTGTGGGGTCGCACAGAGTTGGACATGACTGAAGCGACTTAGCAGCAGCAGCAGCTCTCTGTCCTTCCTTCATAGTTGAGAGCAAACTTCGAAACTCAAATGTTTCCAGAGTTGCTAACCCATTCTTTATATCACTCAGTGGTGCAGACTGCTTAATTATTTTTCTCCATCTGGAGAGGCTTAGTAATTAAATGAAATGGCAGCACCTGGGATTATTTATAGACGTGGAGAAGGCAGGAGGAGTTCTTGATGACTCATCCAGGGCTGGCAAGGAAGGCTTTTTATCCACTTCCCTGGGTCTCCCCCCACCAAAGGAGCTGTGGTTTGTCCTTCCTCTAACGCGCTGCTTCTCTTAGCACTCCACCTCCCAGTCACGCTCTGACATCAGTCGGCTTCTTCTGACTTTGTGCTGTGAGTTCACGGAGGACTGGGAGCCTCTGCGTACTCATCCAGTGCATCTCCTGTGGGTGACTCCCATTGTGACTTGGTGGTGCAAGTACGTAGGTGAATTCAGTGCAAACATGCTCAGGCTGTCTTGAGTCTTGACTGGAGAGGCGCACGTGATAGCCTGGTAGCGAAGAAGTGATTAGAAGCGGACCTTAGGGAGTGTTGTTGTGGTCCTCAGTGCTGTCTGACTCTTTCTGCAACCCCATGGACTGTAGCCCACCAGGCTCCTCTGTCCATGGAGTTTTCTGGGCAAGAATGTTGGAGTGGGTTGCCTTTTCCTTCTCAAGGGAATCTTTCCTTCTCAGGGGTCAAACCCACATCTCCTGCTTGGCAAGTGGATTCTTTACTACGAGCCACCAGAGAAGCCCGTGAGGGAGTGTAAGACCTGAGAATACTGGACTGCAGTCTTGCAGGTGGAGGCCCATGTCTGCTTCCACCATGTGCCTTTCTCTAGCCCTCACATCAGTGTTTTGACCTCACTTGTTGCTCAGGATATTTGTAGTAGATAGCACTAAGTTATAGGAAGCCTTTTAGGACCCACCACAAGACTGATGATTTGGGTTTTAGAAAAGCACGTGCCTAGGTAACTGCGTAAGCTTCAGCTGAAAAAGGTGATGGTTTTANTTGATGGTTCCAACAGCTGCTTAAGGGTGTTAAAAAACAATTTGTTCTATTAAGCAGTTTAAACATTCTTCTTAAAAATCGTGTTTACCTGTTTAATTTGCTGAACAATGTCTTCCTTCCTTCGGAGCACTGGGCAGAGAGGAAGACTAAGATTGCTCATCAGTCTCCCATTCTCCCACTAGTGAGATCCTTGAACAAACAGGGAGACAGAGGCCACAGCTCAACATTAATATTTGGGTTACTTTCAGTGCTCTTTTGTTAAGGGTTGCAACATTCTTTGGTTTGGGCAAGGAGATATTTTGCAGCAACAAAGGTTTTCTAGACAGCATCAGAACCTTTCTAGTCCTGAAACCTCTAGTGAGCTCAGAGGAAAACGGTGGAGACTTCAAGAGAAAGGACTTTTTTTCTTCAAGGACTATTTGTGAACAGTCAGCTGTGGCCTCCACCCAGGCCCTGATGATCTGCATTCCCAGGTGGCTCAGTGGGTAAAGAATCTGCCTGCAATGCCAGAGAGCCAGGTTCAATCCCCATAAAACGGTGGAGACTTCAAGAGAAAGGACTTTTTTTCTTCAAGGACTATTTGTGAACAGTCAGCTGTGGCCTCCACCCAGGCCCTGATGATCTGCATTCCCAGGTGGCTCAGTGGGTAAAGAATCTGCCTGCAATGCCAGAGAGCCAGGTTCAATCCCCAGGTTGGGAAGATCCCCCGGGGGAGGGCATGGCAGCCCACTCCAGTATTCTTGCCTGGAGAATTCCATGGACAGAGGACCCCAGCAGGCTACAGTCCACGGGGTCGCAGAGTCAGACTGACCGAAGCGACCGAGCGCACACACGTGCAGATGGATGTGTGGATAATAAGGGGTGGAGAGCTGTCCCTGCTGGAGGATTCCAATCCGGAGAGCCTTTCATTTCATTCCTAAGAAGACATGAGACTCTTGAAGAGAAAGCCACCCTGTGGGCCCATAGCATTTGCTCTGGGATCGTTCATCATCTCTCCGTTCCTCTCCCTGCAGGAAACCATGGCAAACCATCCCTTGCCAATTTATGTTGGCCTGGAAGATGAATCAGTATTAGGTCAGGACAGGATTTAAATTCTTTTAACCACCACCCACACCTCTGCCCTTCCCTCTGCTTGTCCAGTGACCTAGACCAGGGCTTTACAAACCTCACTGTATACAGGAAGCCGCTGGAGCCCCATGTTAAAGCCGATTCTGGGACTCCTCTGGTAGTCCAGTGGCTAGGACTCCGAGCTCCCGGTAAAGGTTCCTGGGTCTGCTCCCTGCTCAGGGAACTAGATCCCACATGCATCCCCCAACAACGACAGGGCAGAGCTAAATAAATAAATGCAGATTCTGAATCAAGAGGGCAGGGTGGGCCTGGGATTCCGCATTTCTAACAAGTTCCCAAGTAAGGTTGCTGGTGGATGTGATCTCCGTGGGGCAGCAGTGAGCAGTGGCGTGCAGTGAGATCTTAATTCCCTGCCCAGGAATTGAACCTGGGTAGCCTGGATGGAAACCAGGAATCCTAGACACCAGACCAGCAAGGGCTAGAGGCTAGGAAGTTATTTTCCCCTGGATCTTTGTCCCCAGTGAAAAAAGTACCTTTATCACAGAGGCAGAAACTGTAAATGCAGGTACACAGTTTGTTATCAGAGACAAAGCACAGGAACAAGAGGGAGAGCACACAGAGAAACGGGTTGCTTAGTTGAGACAGAAGCAAGGCAGATGCACACCCAGAGGGGAAGCGTGGGAACATCCCCCCTAGTGAGGAGGAGCACTATGGAGGCCGTTAAGCCATTTACACAGGGCAGTTCTTCTGGGTCTTTTGTCTTCCTTCAGGCCGGTTATCTGGTTTCTTTTTTCAGACCTGACCTGCACTGGGACACTCCCCTGGGTGCACATGTACCCCTGAGCCAAGATGGATCTCGAAATGCAGGCTTCTGGGAGGAGCAAGACTCATTATGGCCTGGCGTTATCCCTTGATTTTGACCCACAAGGAGCCTTTCTGTGCATGGTAGTGTCCCCCTTGCCCCAAAAGAGGTGGGAGCAGAGATCTCTTAATCATTTACTCAAACAGAGTTTTGCCCATCTTTGTTCTTGCAATTGCCACGACTCTTACCTTCAGTGTTTACAAGAGAAACACTGGCTATTTACCCTGTTTCTGTTGTTACTAACATTTCGGAAGCCAAACAGGAGATGGATTGTAAATGCCTTAACTGGAGCCCACCTATCTCTTGTCTCAAGTAATGCTAACAGCTGGAACTATCCAACCTGAAGCCCACTTCTTCATGCTCCATGAAATGCAATCAGGAGGCCAGTTGTAAATGTTTAAACTGGAGCTCTACCTCTTATATCAGGTCAGTCACATTTGAGTAGCAAAGGCCTAGAACTGAGTCACAAGCATCTGGTTTTACCCTTGGGTAAGATATAATAATAATAATGTGCTGTGCTGAGTTGCTCAGTTGTGTCCGACTCCATGTGACTCTATGGACTATAGCCCGCCAGGCTCTTCTGCCCATGGAATTCTCCAGGCGAGGATACTGGAGTGGGTTACCATGCCCCTCTCCAGGGGATCTTCCCAACGCAGGGAAAACTCAGGTCTCCCGCATTGCAGGTGGATTCTTTACCGTCTGAGCCACTGGGGAAGCTCATGAATACTGGAGTGGGTAGCCTATCCCTTCTCAGGGGATCTTTCCGACCCAAGAATTGAACTGGGGTCCCCTGCATTGCAGGCAGATTCTTTCCTGTGTGAGCCATCAGGGAAGCCCAAAAATACTGGAGTGGGTAGCCTATAATAGTAGTTGTAAAAATAGCAGCTAACATATATATTACATGCATATCTATTACTTGTTTTATTTTCTCCATGAATGTGCAAATTGATGTAAAGAGAGATTAATATCATATTCAACACCACAAAGCTAAGGACAGACTCAGGGTATGAACTCAAACAGTCCTGCCTCAGACCTGCTATACCTTAGGGTCCAGCCCCGCTACAGTGAGGTCCACGACCTGCGTCTAATCCCACCGACCTGGAGATTTCATCCTGCATTTGTTTCGTCCCAACTGTGACGAAAGCCTTTGGGCTTCAGCTTCCTACAGAATTTCTGATTCCTTTGCACTTAGGGCCCCCGCATCTCCTAGATCTCTGGTAAAATGTATCTCTTTGGGCTCCCAGACCCACTGCACCAAATACTCCAAAGAGATGAGAAAATAAGCAGGGAGGAAAGAGTTCAGGCTTACTTCAGCTTACACTGAGACGTTTGGTAAGTTTTTACCACCTTTGAACTTGTACTTCTCAGCAGCACCAATCAGAGCCTCACATTAATGAAAGTGCAACCAACACCCATGCTGTTTCTACCCAAAGCCGTATTCGCTCACTCAGCACAGAGTCTGAGACTTAGATCCCAACATTATCCTATTGCTGGTAGTCTTTTAGCGGCTTCGACAGTGGTGATGGCTCAAGAGGAGACATCAGCAGGATGACACTGACACCTATTCTGTGCTAATAAAGAGCGAGCCATCATGACACGCAGGTGAAGGCTCTGACTTAGGAAAGATACAACACGGTACAAGTAGCTAGCTCCGGCTGCCAGTCACCGAGGCTTGGAAAATGCATTTACCCCATATTCATAGCTATGGATGGACTGAGGAGGCCAACACCCATGGTCTAGATGCTGATTCTGGAATGTAGACTGAGATTATAACAGAAGCAGGGTCACCTTGAGAGACTGTATAATTAAAATTCAGAAAACAGAGTTAAGGAGTCATGGTCTTCCTTTATAAGATACTCTACAATCACGAGTCTTCCCTTGATGGTAAAGGAAAATACCTGGGGAAAGATGCCCCAAGTACTGGTATGCTTACAACAGAGGTCACAAGAATCCTTCTTTGGAAGACAGAAGGCATCTCTCAGTTTAGTATAAAAATATTCAGCAAAAACATTGTCTGCGTAATCTTCCTACAGGGCCCTTTTCCCATTGTCACGATCCTAATGGACTGTGTTTGCAGTTCTCCACCTGTTTTTGGCATCTTCAATCTATCAGCACATTATTCTCCATGCTGGGGGAAAAATAAATTTGCAAACCTGAACTAGACCATACTTTTCCACTGCTGTTCAGAAAATGATGTTATATCACACATCCAAAGACTCAGAACTCAGTTAGAATTTTCTATTACCCCTGAAATATTCCAAAGACTCAAAGTGTTGTGTTTTTTTTTAAAAGAATCCCAAGTCTAATATTGTGTTTTTGATAATACCCTGAGTGTGGGAACAACAGAAAATGAACTGAAGAGCTTTAAACATCTCACACTATCTTCAACTGTCTCAGAAAGAAGAAAGAGGAAGAGATGGGTGTAGGGGTGGGCATGGGGGAGAGTGTTAATCAGATCACCAGAGCTCTTTCTTAGACAATACTGCTGATACGGGACAATCCTTCCAACATATGTGCAATTTGCTCCTTCACTCAGTATTTCCTGAGGGCATTCTACCTGCAAGACACTGAACAAGATGTAAAGGATACTGGAATGAACAAGACAGACATGATCTTTGCCCTCAGGAAACATGCAGAATAATGACCATGTGTTCTATCTTCAATGCGCTATG